>JANKYF010000004.1:55165033-55189696 GCA_029829435.1 Erythroxylum hondense | reverse complement strand
CTTAGTTATATATTCATTAAGACAAGATGTTGACGAAACGATAAAATTAGTACATGTTATGTTTTGTTAAGAAAAATAATTAATTTTATAAATTAAAGTATGAAAATATTCAAATAAATTTTTTGATGATTATTAGAAAATAAATTCATTGAACTAGCCTAATTATGAGAATCTTAAATAGAATATTACTTATATGTTTGTAGATTCTCTTATAATAATGAATTTTTTGTTTTGGTAATTCAGAAGATGTTATAAACAGAAGAAAAGATATGTGCAGCCTTAGAACTGCTTGAGCTATAACTCGAACCTAACAAAAGGAAACTTTAAAAATACATGAGGAAGCCACTGCTATCCCTTCCAGTAAGCACACTTAACTGAGGACAACTACAAGTTTCCAACCAAAGCAACCTCAAGGAGCTAACTCATCTACCCTGTATATAATCTTACCAAACAATCATTTACATCTCTGTAATCAACCCTCAATTAATTAGTAACCACATAACCGTAGGTGCTCAAGATGGATAGTGATATGACTTTCCACTCTCATTACCATTGAAGATGCCCAATTGTAGATGATGGTGCTTCAACTATTGGAGGTTATTATCTTCAACCTAGAATTCAACCGATCTGTGTCCAAGAAGATCAAACCTCCCAACTCCATGTTTACTGAATGTAACCCAGAGTGTTACCTGACCCTTTCCACTCCTTTGCTTTAAAGGCTGAATGAATGTTATGCCCCCAGCCAGCTCTCCTATCAGCTCTTCTATTGTAGACACTCGAACTGTTGAACCAATTGGTGGTCCTTATCTAACAACCTACAGATAAATGTTAGTGAAAGATAAATTTGATTAATTAACTCCTCTCGATGTATGTGCTGAGCTGTTCCATAACTTGGGAGATTACTTTAGAGTACACACTCCCAACATCCTTGGCTTCATCTTTGAAGGATTTAGCATTTCTTTCAGCCCATATATTGTAAACAGTAGTTGACATAAGAGTTGGGAAGATACTAATGTTTGGTGTTCAGGTATTGGAAACAAGATTAAACCAAGTGTTAATGGATGGAAGGTTTGGCTGATTAGGGTATTGGTCCCAAACAGACTTAGAGAAGTTACACTCAAAGAACAAGTGGTCAATGGTTTCATTATTCGAGATACACAAGGAATAGTGGTTAGGGGTTTGAAAATAGTGAAGTTTGTCCCAAGTTTGTAATTTGTGAAGGAAGCCAAGCCAAAGTATAAAGGAATACCTAGGTCTGCTACTTTTGGACCATACTAGCTTGTGCCAAGTTACTTCCTGTAAAGGAGGGCTCAAGAACTTGTAGGTTGAATCATTTGTATACTGTCTTGAGGTACTAGGAAGCCATTCAAGACAATCAGATTGGGAGCTATTTGATTGGTACTGAGGGAGTTCAAGGGTTATAATAAGCTCTATAGAGACCTCTTGCCATCTCCATTCTTCTTTGTGGATAACTTCAGCTACTCTTGTTGTCATTGGAAGTTTCGAGCCATTGATCTCTCTCAGAGATGAGAAATTCTTCAGTATGCCCCTAAGGTACCAGGGATCCTACCATAAAAAAGTAGAAATGCCATTTCCAATCCTAAATCTGAATTGGTTCCCCAATTTGTTTCGCACGAATAAAATTTTCCTCCAACTCCAAGAACTATTATAAGTGGGTTGGGAACTCCAAAAGTTTTTCCTTTGCAAAATGATGGTATACACCCACTTAACCCACAGAGTCTCCCTATCTTCAAACAAATTCCATATCTGTTTTCCTAACAAGATATGATTCCATGTAGTCAAATGTTTTACCCCTAAACCCCCTCCTTTTTCGGTCTACTTATTTCACTCCACTTTACCTTAGCTTGAGATTTCAAATTTACCTTCCCGGCCAATAGAAAATTCCCAAGTTTAGTTTATATATCCTTAAGGATGGAAGAAGGGAGGATGAAATGGGAAGACCAATACACTTGGAAGGAAGAAAGGACATAAATCACCAATTGGATTCTACCAGCATAAAAGAGATTTTTGTGAGTCCAATTGGATATCCTCTTATCTATTTTGGCCAATAGGGGAGGCAATCCCTCCTAGTTAATCTACCTGTTAAGAGAAGTACCCCTAGGTACCTGATGGGAAGAGTTCCTTACCTGAGACTGGAAACAATTTCCGTTTGATGATTCATAGAGTTCACATCCAGAGATAGAAAAAACTGACTCTTGAAAGGATTCATGTCCATGCCAGAAAACATAGAGAAGGTGCACAAACAATCTATCAAGATTTGAGCTAAAAATAAATCCGCTTGGAAACACATCAAGAGGTCATCAACAAATAGCAGATGGATGAGTTTAAAGCCGTGACACCTCCAATGGTATTTGAAGGAAGGGTTAATTTCTATAGTAGCTTTCAAATTCCTAGAGAAAACTTCCATTCAAATGACGAAGAGGAAAGGAGATAATGGATCTCCTTGTCTTAAGCCCGACTTACCTCTAAAAAATCTAGTGGGAGTTTCATTGATTAAGATGGAATAAGAGGGATTGGTTATGCATTCTTTGATCTAGTCTATGAACTTCAGGAGAAGGCCTACAGCTACGAGAGCATTAAGGAGGAAATCCCATTGAATAGAGTCATAGGCTTTTTGAAGGTCCATTTTAAAAGCACACCTCTTATGATTATTAGAAATGTGGTAATTCTTGAAAATCACTTGGGCCAACAGAATGTTATCCCTGATACGACAGTTCTTAATAAAAGCACTTTGATTAGGGCTAACAATGTGGGACAGGATCTCTATAAGCCTATGTACTATGATTTTAGCAATCACTTTATAAAGCATGTTGCAACAAGAGATTAGCCTACATTTTATAATTGTTAAAGGGTGAGCTTTTTTGGGAATGAGTGAAATGAAAGTGGAATTAAGCTCTTTGAGGAGTTTCCCATGCTAGAAAAAAATTTGAATGGCTCTGGTAACTTCCTCCCCTATTATATGTCAGGTTTGTTTGAAGAAGAATCCATTAAACCCATCTGGACCAGGAGCCTTATTGGGATTAATGGATTTGAAAGCCTCTCTTATCTCTTGAGTTGAAACTTCAACAATAAGAGAATTGGATAGATGGTCAGATAATGAAAGAGGGAACAAACTCTTTGGATGAGTGAAGAGCCTTTTTGGCCCCAATGGTACCTTAAAAGTAATCAAGAAACTGGTCCTGAATCTCAGCTAGACCCACTATCCTATTACCATTTCCCACTTCAAGAGAGTGTATGGAATTTCTATTTTTGTTGGCTAGGATGGAGTGATGGAAAATTTTGGTGTTCTTATTCCCTTCTTTTAGCCATTTGATTTGAGAGGACTGTCTAAAGAAGGATTCTTGATCCTCTAATGCTTTATATAATTCAAGAATGGCCTCTGACTCCTGAGCAGCCAGAGTTGAGGACCTAGAGGAAGACCTTAATTGATCCTATATGTTGTTAAGAATAACTTGACAATTCTCAACTCTGGTATTCACATCCCCAATCTGTTGAGAGTTCATGAATTTAAGAGTTTTTTTGACCATCTTAAGCTTAGATACAACACAAAACATAGGAGTGCCCTGATCTGGAGAGTACCACGCATCCTCTACAATTTGTAGGAAATTGGGATGGGAAACTAGAAAATTTGAAAATATGAAAGGAGAGTATCGCTTCTGTTGATAAACCACTGACCTAACCACTAGAGGAAAATGATCTAAGATGTTTGGGTTCTAAATTACACAATAAGAGCTAGGAAACCTAGAGCTCCATACTGAGTTAATGAGGATTCTATCCAACTTCCTAACGATAAAGGATTCTCCACTTTGTTTATTGTTCCAAGTAAAACAAGGACCACTTGAGTTTAAATCAAACAACCCAATCACCCCTACACACTGGCTAAAATCACTTATCCCACTCAAGACTGAGGAGTTAGAAAGGTCGGCCTCATGAGGAAACAAGATTGCATTAAAATCCCCTGCAATAATCCAAGGGAATTGACCAACCGAAGAGTTGAGGTTTGAAAGGTCAAACCAAAGAAGCTTCCTATGATTGAGGTTATTAGCCCCATAGACACAAGTCACTATGAAAGGATCGAGGCAGTTCCTAGGGGTTAGTTCCAAGTGAATCAATTGATCAGTAGAACTAAAGATTGAATACAAAAAATTATCTGGATTCCAAGCTATCACAATCTTAGCATTCAAATATTGGTCTACATTACTATAAATATTCCACCTAGGAAACAAAGAAGTGCCAACATTATACAAATAGGATTGGGATCTAATATGAGTTTCTATTAAACAAACAAAAGAATCAGATAATCTTTTAATCAAAGCATGAACAACTAGTTGTTTTTTGGGGTTGTTGAGACCCCTCACATTCTAAAAAACTAAATCCATAAACACAAAAAAGAACCATCACTCAACCTACTTCTGTTTCTTCCTAATTTTTGGATTTGTTTTCACTGTGAAGTCCCCCTCAGCCCCTCCCTTAGTACCAAGACTTGAAACCAATTAAGGATTAGGAGAGGAATAGATACCTACTTGATTTACAACAGAAGAATTTGACCCACTAAGTTCTTCTTGCATCTATTTTTACTAGGTTAGTGGTGCAGGACTCCCAGCAAAGATTGTATAAGTACCTTCTTGTTGTTCCTGCTGTTGGAGACCTTGCTCCTTGTATTGCTCATTAGAATTCTCTAGTCCTCTAATTACCTCCTTATTTTGATCTGTATTCTCAGAGATGAACTCTTGTGTCGTTTGTTGCTGTGGTGAAGTGTTTGATATCTTCTCTTTTCCCTTCTTCAACTCATGTTGTAAACCAGTCTGGAATACTCGTCCTGTAGGTGCCTATTCCTTCCTTTGCTCTTGCTTGTCTGGCCTTCATTCATACTCGATTTTGATTTCCTTAAAAAGGATTTTCCCCTCCTCACTATACGTGGCCAATTGGAAGGAATCTGGCCAACTCCTATGGATCTCTAGCTCCACAAATATTCGAGCATATACTATTCTAGACATTCTTGCTGTCTGCGAATCTATTAAAAGTGGATGTCCTACAACACTAGTGTTGGAAAACGTTTTCGGAGTCCAACTATCACTCTGATACCATAACTATTGGATCCCGTTTTCGAATCCCAACTCTTGCTCTGATACATTTGACGAAAACCAGTACTTACCCTCAACCATACTAAACCTATTTTGGGGACATTTAGAATAACTCTCACTATGGATATCGAATTAGGGTGTTCTTTGGATAGTTCGAAAGAGGACTTCAAGATCTACCACTTTCATGAAGACCTTGAAGACAAAATCTATCGTCTGAAGGATCAAAAAATGGACCAGACGATGGTATCAGATGAATAGTGAACAGAGGAAGAAGTCTCGGTTACAAAAGCAGAAAGCAGACGAAACTAAAGACAGATGAAGCGAAAAGGGCAGACGAAACAAGGACAGACGAAACAAAAGACAGAGGAAGCAAGAAGTAGACGAAGTGAAGAGGGTAGACAAAATAAAGACAGACGAAACAAAAGACAGACGAAGCAAGAAATAGACGAAGCGTAGAGGGCAGACGGAATAAAGACAAACGAAACAAAAAGTCAACTTAAGACGAAACAAAGTCAACTTAAGACAATGCAACTCTTAAGAAGCTATGACGTCATCACAGACGATATAACATCATCACAAACAATACGCCTTTATAGACGGTGCATGCTTACAGATGATGCATCTTTATAGATGAAATGACGTCATCACAGATGATACATCTTTATAGATGATGCATCTTTATAGTCGATGCATCCTTACAGACGAAATGACGTCATCACAGACGATACATCTTTACTGATGATGCATCTATGCTCTTGACATCTCCCCCTTATAAAGACCATAACTTTCGACTCCAAAGTCCAAAGTTTCTATACTATAAATCGCTGGAAAGCTAGAAAGATAGGCTACAACTTTCTAGAGAACAAATTTAACTAATTTTGCCTCAATCAGTCTAGTTTTTCCCGAGAAGTTGACACATAATTTCTACACCTATAAAAGACTTAGATCAGGAAAAGTACAACTACCAAAGAAACATGCACATACACCTGAGGATTTTTCCGTTCTACACTCATTTGCCAAAGCAACAAAAGCTCTTACATCACTGTAATTACATCAAAATATTTTGAACAAGGGCTTAACTCAAAATACAATATATGCAGAATGCTTGATGTTTACATGCTTATGAAGCTATCCCAAAAGTGATCAAACTAACTTAGTTACAAAAGCTACTATCTTAGAATTTGCCCAAATGCCTGACAAGGATCACTTATCTTCTCGATCTACACTTGAGGAGGGAATAATGAGGGTGAGCTACACAGCTCAATAGCTAATATATATATAGCCATTGGCAATTGGCCACTTATTCAAGCATATGTATATATATATCTAGCAGTTCTAACATTCTCACTTCATTCAAGCAAATTAAGCATTTGATCAATTTTAACTCAAATTTAACACACAGCATAAACTTCAGCCATTAAACATAACACTCAATTATGCACCATCTTGAACATCTAAAGATGCAATGTACAACAAATGGCTCGAGGGTTCCGTGAACAAAACAGAGAAACTAAAGTTTACTCCGTGAACAAAACGAGTCCACTTTTCAAATTTCGTGTGCCACAAGTGGGCAGCTGAGATACGGCTTTATGTTAACGTGCACGTGAATGTGAAACGGTTCCTCTCTCGCCCAAACATAATCAATTTTATGCTCAATTGAGTCGATCACAATTTCGCACTCTCATACTTCTTTCATTTCATCATATTCTCATATTTTAATGCTTTTCTTCTTTTCATCTAATTCCAAATGTTATAACCTTTTTCAAGATATAACATAATCACAATGCATCATGCATTTTCAAGTATTCACAATTAATTCAATTTCTAACAAATCACATACATACACATAGGCAAGAATTTGCCCAATTACACAATAACTATAAATACATTACCCACTTAATTGGCTTGCGAAAATCCAAGTCAAGCTTGCCTTTCCCCTTGCTCTTGGGTAGGATTCCCTTGGTTTCCTAAAACAACCAAGGTTCCATTCAAAAACAACATTCCAATAAAATTTATAAACGTCAGAAAAATTATAGAATCACAATAAAAACAAATGAAACTCAAATCTAACCTACCCATAGTCCATCTAGGTTAGAAAACTTAAGATCTAGTTTAGAAACCCCAAAATCAATTGGGTTTTCTTAATCCATCTTCTTCCCACAAGAACCTCCTTGCTCTCTAACTCCTTCATACTCCACATAACCTATTCCTTTAATAAAGCAAGAAAAAAAGATGGTTAACCTACCTTAACAAACTTGATTTCTCTTCTCTTCTATTTCACCGAAACTTCTCTTCTTCTCTCCTATTTTTGTTTTTCTCTTCTTTCTCTTTGGTTTTCACGACACTTCTCTCTTCTTCTAATACAAAACCATTTTTAAAGGGTCTTTTCCCCATTTTACCCTTCATTTACCTTGTCCTTCCCATTTTACCCCTTCTTTCATTTAATCCATCTACTAACTCCTTTAAGCTAACTTACTTCTAACCTTCCCATATTAATTCTAACTTAATTCTAATCCATCCATAAATTTCTAATCTCTATTCATGCCACTAAAATAAATGACTAAGTTCAAAAAATAATCAAACAATTGAATAATAAACCAAAACCTAAATAAAAAGCTAAATAAACAAATCACTAAAAATTGAAAAAAAAATCGGGGTCCAACAATTCTCCCTCCCTCAAAGAATTTTGTTCTCGAAATTCTTACCTGAGTCCACCAAAAGGTGTGGATACTTCTCCCTCATTGCTTCCAAAGGCTCCCTTGTTGCCTCCTCCGTCGAATGGTTCTTCCATAAGACTTTGACTAGCGTCACAATTTTATTTCTCAATACTTTTTCCTTCGAATCTAAGATCTCCATTGGTTGTTCTTCATATGTCAAATCCTCCCTTAACTGAACCTCATAAGGATGAACTATGTGTGAAGGATCCGATCGATAATTCCTTAGCATCGATACAGAAAGACATTGTGAATCTTAGATAATTCTGGTGGTAAAGCTAACTTATAAGCTAAGGGCCCAATCTTCTCAATGATCTCATAAGGGCCTATATATCTTGGACTAAGCTTACCCTTCTTACCAAATCTCAACCCTTTCTATGAAGAAGCTCTAAGAAACACTTTATCTCCAGCTTCAAATTCCATCTCTTTTCTATGTGCATCCGTGTAGCTCTTCATTCTGTCTTAAGCTGCCTTAAGTCTCTGTTTCACCAATTTAATCTTATCAACAGTGACTTGTGCCAACTCAGGTCCTACAAGTCTCCTTTCACCTTCCTCATCCCAAAAAATAGGAGTTCTACACTTCCTACCATACAAAGCTTCATAAGGTGCCATCTGAATTCCTGAGTGATAGGAATTATTGTAAGCAAATTCAATTAAAGGCAAATGATCATCCCATGAGCCCTTGAAATCCATAACATAAGCTCTCAACATTGCCTCCAAAGTCTGTATTGTCCTCTCCAATTGACCATCGATTTGTGGATAGAAAGCTGTACTAAAATGTAACTTGGTTCCCAAAGCCTCCTGCAAGCTTTCCCAAAATCTGTAGGTGAACTTGGGATCTTTATCTGAAACTATAGAGCTTGGAATCTCATGAAGCCTAATTATCTCATCTATGTATTCTTGGTCAAAGCATTTAAAGAATCTGTCTGTTTAATTGGCAAGAAATGTGCGGACTTGGTTAGCCTATCCACAATCACCCATATTGCATCATGCTTCTTGCTAGTCCTCTGTAATCTCATCAAGAAATCCATCGTAATCTTCTCCCATTTTCATTCTGGAATCGGTAGAGGTTCAAGTTTGCGTAAAGGTGCTTGGTGTTGCTGACATACTAAACATCTTTTAGCATATTCAGCAACTTCTTTCCTCATTCCTTTCCACCAGAAATGCTCTTTCAAATCTCTAAACATTCTCGTACTTCCTGGGTGCATAGCATAAGTCGTATTGTGTGCCTCACCTAGAATCTCTTCTTTCAACTCCAACATATCTGGAATACACAGTCGGTTACCTACCACCATCAATCCATCTTCTTTGATCTCTATTCCAGAAGGTTTACCACTTTTAATCTCTTCTCTAAGCTTACTCAAATATTCATCTTGCCCCTTCAACTCCTTAATCTTCTCATTCAATACTGGCCTCATCTTAAAATTAGCCAATACGTAGTCAGGCCTGACTTACCTCAATGTCACATTAAGTTTGGCTAATTCCTTCAGTAAAGGAAGGTACACTGTCTCCACATGTTCCATAGTCGATTTTCTACTCAGTGCATCCGTTACTAGATTCACTTTCCCCGGGTGGTAATCTATCATCAAGTCATAATCCTTTAACAGTTCTAACCATCTTCTTTGTCTCAAACTCATCTCCTTTTGGCTCATCAAATACTTAAGACTCTTGTGGTCTGTAAACACCTTAGTAGTGACTCCATACAAGTAATGTCTCCAAATCTTCAATGCAAAAATTATGGCAGCCAACTCCAAATCATGCGTAGGATAATTCATCTAATAAGGCTTTAATTGCCTAGAACCATAAGCAATCACCTTATCTCCTAGCATCAACATACAACCTAATCCCTTCCTCGAGGCATCACTATACACTATGTATCTATCATTACCCGAAAGCAAAGTCAAAATCGGTGTACTCGTCAATCTGTACTTAAGCTCCTCAAAGCTCTTCTGACATTAATCTGTCTATACAATTTTCTGATTCTTCCTTGTCAATTTGAAAAGTGGAGCTGCTATCATGGAAAAGCCCTCCATAAACCTTCTGTAATACTCGATTAAACCTAAAAAACTTCTCACTTCAAATACATTCTTAGGTGCTTCCCATTTCACAAATACTTCTATCTTCCTCGGATCCACATGCACTCTTTGCTCTGAAATCACATGTCCAAGAAATATCACTTTTTCAGCGAAAATTCACATTTATCGAATTTGGCATACAACTCATTCTTCCTCAATGTCTCTAAAGAAATTCTCAAATGTTCCTCATGCTCCCTATAACTCTTAGAATAGACCAAAATATCATCAATAATGACAATGACAAATTGGTTTAAGAAAGGCCTAAAGACTCCATTTGTCAAACCTATGAAAGCTGTAGGTGTATTTGTCAACCGAAAAGGCATGACCAAGAATTCAAAGTGGCCATGTCATGTTCTAAAAGTAATCTTTGACACATCGGACTCCTTTATCCTCAACTCATGGTAACCTGATCTCAAATCTATCTTAGAAAAGACCCTTGCCCCTTGCAACTGATCAAACAAATCATCTTTGTGTGGGAGCGGATATCTGTTCTTGATAATGACCCTATTTAACTTCCTATAATCTACATACATTCACAACGATCCATCCTTATTCTTTACAAAAAGGACCGAAGCTCCCCAAGGTGAAGAGCTAGGCCTAATGTAACCTTTCTTCAACAACTCTTCCAAATGCTCCTTAAGCTCCTTCAATTCTGCCGGAATCATTCTGTAAGGCAGAATTGAGATCGGTACAGTACCTGGAAGAAGTTCAATGGGAAATTCAATTTCTCTAGGTGGTGGTAGTCCCGGTAATTCCTGAGGAAAGACATCTGGGAATTCCATGACTACGGAAATTTCTTCTAACTTCCTTCCATTTGCCTTCGTGTCTACCACATAGGCCAAAAATGCTTCACACCCTTTCCTCAACATTTTCTCTGCCATTAAGGCCGAAACATTTCTCGATGAGCTAAATTTTTTGTCTCCCATAAATATCACCTTTCTTCCATTATCCAGCTCGAACTCCACTGTCTTCTGTTTGCAATCTATGTTGGTCTTATATTTCTATACGTCCATACCTAAAATCATATTTAATCCTCCTATGTTCAATGACATTAAATCCACCACTATGTGTCCCCCATCAATATGTATCTCACAATCTCTATAAATTTGACTAATCACAATGTAGTGGCCTATTGGAGTACTCACTATTAAAGGAGTATCTAATGGGCTCAAATCTCTACCATACATAATTCTACCCAATGAAACAAAGGAGTGGGTAAAACCCAGATCAATCAAAACAATCACATCATCATCAAATAATTTAATCATACCCATCACAACTTCTGGAGCAGTCTCTGCATCCTCTCGTGTCATTACAAACACTCTAGCTGGTACTTGCCCCTTGGTTTTCCTGAAGGATTTACTCTCTTAGCTGCCTCAGAACTGCCTACTTCCGTTGCAGTCTTGTGCCCCACTGTCTCGACCCTTTTTGAAGCTTGCATCTAACTTCTATTATGTCTTGGATTCTGAGGGCACTCTCTTGCCATGTGTCCTTTCTCTCCACAATTGAAGCATGCTCCAGTCAATCGGTAACATTCCCCTCTATGAAATCTTCCACAATGTTCATATTTGGGAATGGGTGGCTTATCTCCATCTCCCATCCTGCTACCTCCAGCCATTGAGGCTTGATGAGAAAAGTCCTCATTGGTTTAGGCCTGCTCGCCCCACTACTCCTCTCCTCAGACTGCACAGGGAAAGTCCTGACACTCCTCTCAGGAATAGAAGTACCACCTCCCCTCTTGAACTCTCCCCTTTCTCTTCTTGCTCATTGCACTCTTTATATTCTCGATGTTCTCAACCCTCAGAGTTGCTTCAACCAGCTGTTGAAAATCACAAAAATTATGCACTACCACTTTCTTTCTGATAGCGAGATGTAACCCCGATTTGAACCTACGGCACTTAACTGCCTCACTCATCATCAACTCAGTTGCATATAAGGCAAACTGTGTAAATCGGCGCTCGTATTCGCTCATCGTCATTTCCCTCTGGGTGAGACTCAGAAATTCTCTTTGCTTCTGCTGAATATACACCTCAGACAGATACTTCTTCTTAAACACTGTCAAGAAGTGCTTCTATGCAAGCACTGACAGTCTCATCTGACTCCCTGGCACACTCTCCCACCAATGCAGAGCATCCCCCTGAAGTAGGCTAGTAGCATACACAACCTTCTCCTCATCCTAACAGTCCATCTGATCCAATATCCTCTCGATCTTTCTCATCCCAGTCTCAGATTTTTCTAAATCCGTTGTTCCATAAAAATCCACTGTCTTATACTTCCTGAGCTTATCAAACTGCTTCCCCTTCTTGACAGGGGCCGAAGTAGAGGATTGCAATATCTGTTCCATAACCTGGACAAACGCCTGAGTGAAGGCTTAGAACATCCTCGAATCTAATGGAGCAAGCACTTGCTCCTGCGGAAGAGGATACTCCCGCATCTGTAATCAAATGGGCTTACTACTAGGCCCTACAGAAGCCTCAGCATTCTCTGGAGCTACAGACTCATCGGTACTCTCCTCCCTTGGTGGAGAGTCAGCTGCAATCGATCCTTACAATACTCCTCGTGTCCTTCTACGAGGTGGCATCTTACTCCTTCAATAGAAACACTACCGATTAGCCACATTTCTTTTTAACATCTTAATCCCTACATGTATGCATAATATGCATGTCACTTAATGCAATCAGTCAATTCACATAACCAAAAAAATCATCCTGCTATGCATTCTAAGTCTAGGAAAAACCTAAAGCTCTGATACCATAACTGTTGGATCCCGTTTTCGGAACCCAACTATTGCTCTGATACATTTGACGGAAAACAGTACTTGCCCTCAACCATAGTAAACCTATTTTGGGGACATTTAGAATAACTCTCAATAAGGATATCGAATTAGGGTGTTCTTTGGATAGCTCGAAAGAGGACTTCAAGATCTATGACTTTCATGAAGACCTAGAAGACAAAATCTATTGTCCGGAGGATCAAAAAATAGACCAGACCATAGTATCAGATGAATAGTAAACAGAGGAAGAAGTCTTGGTGACAAAAGCAGAAAGCAGACGAAACCAACGATAGACGAAGTAAGAAGCAGGCGAAGCGAAGAGGGTAGATGAAACAAAGACAGACGAGACAAAAGACAGATGAAGCAAGAAGTAGACGAAACAAAAAGTCAACTTAAGACGAAGCAAAGTCAATTTAAGATGATGCAACTTTTAAGACAAAGCGGGGTCAACTTAAGATGAAGCAAAGTCAACTTAAGATGATGCAACTCTTAAGACGAAGCAGGGTCAACTTAAGGCGAAGAAAAGTTAACTTAAGACGATGAAACTCTTAAGACGCTATGATGTCATCACAGACGATATGACGTTATCACAAACGATACGCCTTTATAGATGATACATCTTTACAGACAATGCATCTTTACAGACGAAATAACGTCATCATAGACGATATGACATTATCAAAGACGATACGCCTTTACAGATGATACATCTTTAAAGACGATGCATCTTTACAGACAAAATGACGTCATCACAGATGATGTGACATCATCACAGACGATAAGTCTTTACAAACGATACATCTTTATAGACAATGCATCCTTATAGACGAAATGGCGTCATCACAGATGATGTGACGTCATCACAGATGATACGTCTTTACAGACAATAAATCTTTACAGACGATGCATCCTTATAGACAAAATTATGTCATTACAAACGATACGCCTTTATAGACGATACATCTTTACAGATGATGCATCTTTATAAACGATGCATCTATGCTCTTGACATCTCCCCCATATAAAGACCATAACTTTCGAGTCCGAAGTCCAAAGTTTCTATACTATAAATCATTGGAAAGCTAGAAAAATAAGCTACAACTTTCTAGGGACAACTTTAACTAATTTAACCTCAATTAGTCTAGTTTTCCCCTATATGGCACACAATTTTTACACCTATGAAAGGCTTAGATCAAGAAAAGTACAACTACCAAAGATACATGTACATACACCTGGGGATTTTTCAGTTCTAAACTCATTTTCCAAAGCAACAGAAGCTCATACATCACTTTAATTACATCAAAATATTTTGAACAATGGCTTAACCCAAAATACAATATATACAGAATGCTCGATGTTTACATGCTTATGAAGTTATCCCAAAAGTGATCAAACTAACTTAGTTATAAAAGTTACTATCTTGGAATTTGCCCAAATGCCTTGCAAGGATCACTTATCTTCTCGATCTGCACCTGAGGAGGGAATAGTGGGGGTGAGCTACACAGCTCAGTGGCTAATATATATATAGCAATTGGCAGTTGGCCACATATTCAAGCATATGTATATGTATATCTAGCAGTTCTAACATTCTCACTTTATTCAAGCAAATTAAGCATTTGATCAATTTAACTCAAACTTAACACACAGCATAAACTTCAGCCATTAAACATGCCACTCAATTATGCACCATACTTGAACTTCTAAAGATGCAATGCACAACAAATGGCTCGAGGGTTCCGTGAACAAAACAGAGAAACTGAAGTTTACTCCGTAAACAAAATGAATCCACTTTTCAGATTTCTTGTGCCACAAGCGAGCAGCCGGGAGAAGGCTTTATATTGACGTGCACGTGACTACAAAATGATTCCTCTCTTGCCCAAACACAATCAAATTTATGCTCAATTGAGTCAATCACAAATTCGTACTCTCATGCTTCTTTCATTTCATCATATTCTCATATTTTCATGCTTTTTTTTTCCTTTTCATCTAATTCCAAATGTTATAACCTTTTTCAAGGTATAACATAATCACAA
This sequence comes from Erythroxylum hondense, assembly GCA_029829435.1. Lineage (NCBI taxonomy): Eukaryota > Viridiplantae > Streptophyta > Magnoliopsida > Malpighiales > Erythroxylaceae > Erythroxylum > Erythroxylum hondense. Next base: position 55,174,996 of record JANKYF010000004.1, on the reverse strand, counting down.
TGCATCATGCATTTTCAAGTATTCACAATTAATTCAATTTCAAGCAAATCACAAACACACACATAAGCAAGAATTTGCTCAATTACACAATAACTATAAATACATTACCTACCTAATTAGCTTGCAAAAATCCAAGTCAAGCTTACCTTTCCCCTTACTCTTGGGTAAGATTCCCTTAGTTTCCTAAAACAACCAAGGTTCCATTCAAAACCAACATTCCAATAAAATTTATAAACTTCAGAAAAATCATATAATCACAATAAACATAAATGAAACTCAAATCTAACCTACCCACAATCCATCTAGGTTAGAAAACTTAAGATCTAGTTTAGAAACCCTAAAATCGATTGGGTTTTCCTAATCCATCTTCTTCCCACAAGAACCTCCTTGCTCTCTAACTCCTTCATCCTCAACACAACCCATTTCTTTAATAAAGCAAGAAGAAAAGATGGTTAACCTACCTTAACAAACTTGATTTCTCTTTTTTTCTTCTTTCACCGAAACCTCTCTTCTTCTCTCCTATTTTCGTTTTTCACTCTCCTCCCTCTTCAATTCACGTTTCTCTTCTTAACAAGCAAGACAACATATTCTTCTTCCATTTCTACCCTTAATGAGTCCAAAAAGCCTATTTTACCCTTCCTTATAAGCTTATGTTCTTTTAAGCTTAAATGATCTCCCAAAAATGTCCTTGAATATCCTTATTACATTAACACTTTAATTCTACTTACCCATTCAATAAATCCTACTAACTTTGACATAATTATAACTCCAACAATTTAATCTATCTAAACCTCAAAATTATTTTTAAATCATGCTTAACTTAAAGAAAAAATTTCAAGGTCCAACAATAATGGACATGAAGTATAAGTTCCCTCCTACTGTAGGCACTTGAGCTAGCCCCCAGAGATTACTATGAGCATATTCCATGATCTTTGTGGCTCTCTGAGCTCCCTTTTGAAAACTTGATCTGTGATGCTTTCCTAGCATATAAGATTCACATAATTCCAACTTCTATAGGTTTTGTTCATGGATTAAACCTTGTTTAGAGAGATGGAACAAGCTTTTGTTTCCTGTATGACCTAACCTTGCATGTCATTGCTTGGTTGGTTCATGATTTCGATTCCCTAAAACTTGATTGACTTCTGTTGAGCTTATAACATAGTATAGCCCACCCCTTTCAACTCCTCTAATAATAACTCTAACATCCTTTAGGATTTTTCTGAGTCCATCTTTTGATCTGATTTAAAACTCTTGCTTATCAAACAAGCTTTCATAAATTAGATTTTTCCTTATTCCAAGAAAAAATATGACATTACTGAGGATTCTTCTCTTTCCATCAAATATGTTGATGGAAACACTTTCAATCCCCTCTATCATTTGCTGCCCAGGATCTGCCATTTTAACCTTGGTAGTGATTGGTTCAAATGTGGTGAACCAGTCTCTATGTGGTGTTACATGCATTGTACAACCTAAGTCAAAAATCTATTCTTTGCTTAGGTCTTCACTGTCCTCAATGACAGCCAGAATTTTATCACCACTTGAATCTTTTGGTTTTCCTACATTTCCTGCATCTCTACTTTCTACAGCCTCGCCCCTTTTCTTCTTTCTGTAGTCCCTTACAAAATTTCCCTCCTTATAACACTAAACACACTTCTTTCCTTTTCCTTTTTCTTCTTTTCATCACCTTCCTTGGTGTGCTTGTCCTTTCCACTTCTCTTCTACCACTTTCCATTCTTTCTATTTTTCTTATAAGATTTCTTTTCATGATTGTTATCTACAAACGTCACTTCTGCCTCTTTCTTAAAAGGGTTAACATCCACTATTTCTTCCATTAGTGATTCTAACACCCCCTTTACATTGAGGGATTCTCTGCTAGCATGCTTAATTACCTTCTTGAATGCATTGAATTTAGAAGGTAAAGCCTTTAGAATCACTACAGCTTGATGCTCCTCAAATATTTTTTCATCTATAACTTCTAAGTCTTAAACTAGCTTAAAGAAATAGTCTAAGTTGTCATCTAAAGAGACAAAGGTATCCATCTTGTAGTTAGCAAAATTGTGGAGAAGTTTCATCTTGTTAGGAAGACACTTCTTTGCATAATGTTCATCAAGTTTGATCCAAAGCTTCTATGCAATGTTACAATTATGCACTTTTCATATCACTGTTTCTGATAAGTGAAGCATTAACATGCAATGTGCAAGTCTTTGCATTTTAAGCTTCTTTACTGGATCAATCTCAAGATCATACTGATCTTCAATAGCCCCATAGCAATCATAGGACTCAATAAGAGCTTGCATTTGGAGTTTCCATATAGTAAAGTCTTCTTTTCTAGTAAATATATCCATTTCTTTTCCTACCATTATGACTATAGTTTAAAGAAATAACAGACTTTTACTTACAAACAGTTCTTCATGATTCTTTGATGCTTTGACTAGCCAAGAAATGTCCTAGGAGATTTCCAAAAGCTCTTATACCAATTTTGTTGGGATAAAAAAGCTATATTGTTGTCTTGTTGAAACAAAAACTAATAAAAATCTGTTAATTTGCAATTGATATGAAATGCAGAAAGTAAAGAATACCAAGATTTTACTCAATTCGATAGCTTCAATACTATCTACATCCAAGGTTCCCATAGATGTGGTTTCAACTAGTGTGAAGAAAATTTGAGAAAGATTACAAGAGTATGAGTATTCTTCTTGAACACTTAGAAAGTGTCTCACACTCTCCTTAGTACTCACAAGTTAGTACTCTAGCAACTATCAATCCTTACTGTTAATTTTCACACTCTCAGATAATTAAATACAATACAATTGAAATTTCTTAAGCTTTTGTATCGTGTCTCTATCTTAACTCTAATGCATGCTATCTGTTCCTTTTATATTGTGTTGCATGGAGAGGCTTTCGGTTGAGACTTGCATGAACCAGACATGTGGCATGTTCATCTCACATGGGTGACTAATCCTTCAACTTTTGATTTGTGTATCATGTTGTTTGCAGTTGCGTTTAGATGCCTTCTGAAGCTTGTATTGAGTAGCTTTTGACTTGTGTTTTGAAATGTGTGAGTCACGTGGGAGTGTCATAATTTGATTCATTTTATCTCTGTGTGAATGAACCTTCGAGAGCTTCTCTCTCTTTCCCTCTTTTCTGCTTCAGACACTTTCTTCTTCTCACCTTCTGTTCTTCATCTAGCTTCTGTACTTTTGTTGCATTTGAGTGTAGGTTAATAGAGAAACCGTGATTATCATCACAATAAAAATATGCAGAAATTTCATGTGCAAGAGTCCTGCCATATATAATTACAGAACAGTTGAATCAAAGCTCAGAATCAGTTTTTCAGTTAACAGTTTTGAACTAGAACAATATGAATTTTAAATCAGCAGGCTTATTATAAAAAAGGAAAATTTACAATATCTGTAGTTCTCATCGAGGCAAAAGAAATATCCAACCAATCGTTTAGCAACGGCCAATGACGTACACATTTCATCTCATCAAAGTAAGCGCTGATGACTTGAGAATTTAATTAAGAAAGACTTCCGAATTGGCGTGTAAACATACAAGGCATGTGACCGTCTTAACGCGTTTCTTCACCTATCTGGTGTTCCCACGTTACTTGCAATTAAGTAATTATAATATATTGAGTCTTGGTCTTCATATAATTGAAGAACATATATTTGTTTGAGTTGGGTGTTTGGTGCTTAATTTTACCGATTACGGTAAGTAAAATGACACTTTTTCAACACGTGAAGATTCTTTTAGAAATTCAACAAGCTTCCATTTAATTTTGTCAAGAAATGTAAAGATTTAGCAAACGCATGCAATTGACGTAATGCATATGCAAATGCGTTACTTATTTAATATCAAACCAATCTAAGTCAATCACCATGCATCGTAATTATATGACATGAACAACTCGCACGTTTTTAAAATGATACATCCTAGATCCTTCGACGATGTAAGTACAATTCCTCTAAATGACATTTAAAAGTGTTCCACTAACGCTAAAGTTGTTGCTTTTTACTCGTAGCCGCGCTTATGACGTAGGTAAGATGACATCATGCAGCGTTACTTATAAATAGAAATAAATAAATAAATAAAGTGCGTAGAAGCTCTTTGTGATCCGAAACGACGTGTAATGTATAAAATCAAAATAACTATTAATCTTAATAAAAAAAAACTTTTGTTAAAACTTTAGCATCGGTACGTAGTATTAATTTTAGTAAAGTTGTGATTATAAACTTTTGAAACGTCTTGAACATGTTCCTTCCTCCTCCGTTTGAATCTTTCTTTGTTCATGCTTTTTCATGTTTCATGGCTGAGTTGTGTCATCAGATAAATTAATTTCTTAGTTTGGATTTACTTTACTTGATAAACAAAGTACAAAGAAGCAACTTGATTTTTCAGGTATCTTTTTACTAGTTTTTTCTAAAGTCGGAACAGTTCCTAAGATTTTTTGGGTGTTTTAAACTCATTTTAGAGTCAAATTTGTCAAATTTTAGCCTTACATATATGTTTCTTCATTTTCACGTGTTTGCAAGTCTTATTGTTAAGAATTTTTGTCTTCTGTGCACTTTGAATACTTCTAAACTTCATTAACCTATACCTTAACTAAATAAAGTTAGCTTTTGATAGATCTAACTATAACTTGTAGGCTAAAGAAATGTATAGCTTTCTTACATGTAGATTTCTTTAGTGTGTTATTACTAGAAAAATACTCAACCCTACATAAAGGCCAGATGAATATTCATAAGATATCTAGTATCTTGGGATGGTATCAATCAACAGATTCTAATATAGTTTCCCAATACCTATGGACAAAGTAATCAAACTTGATTTTTGAAAGTTTTATACTACTAAAGAGGTAGGAGATCTTTTAAAAGGGCCATTTTGTATCTCATGATATCAATTAATTTTAACTTTATAGATGAATTCATCATATGCAACAACAACTTGGTCAAACTATATATAATTATCTGTCTAAATTACAAGAGATTTGGAATTACTTAACACGTTGAGATCTTACTTGGGATGGCGCCCAAAATATCACTATTTATGCTAATCTTCATGATTGAAAGCATATTTGGCTCCTACTAATAATTCTTAAAGATGAATTTAAGTCTACTTGTATCTCTCTTCTTCAAAAGAGGATCATTAGTAAATCTTGATATTGTGATCAAAGAACTAACAATAAAAAAAGCTTTGGCTTAACTCCCTTTGAATGGAGAAATTTATTATATCTAGTAATGTTGTACTTGCCACTCAAACCTTCTCTTATCAAAATTCTATCTCTGAAAACTTAGCGAAGAAGAAGGTGTTTTGCAACAGGTGTAAAAAGAGTGGTCATCACATCTTTTAATGCAAGAAATGACCTAAATAATGTAACTCTTCTAAATCCTCTCAGTCTACTATTGAGGTTCTTCCCAAAGAGGGTGTAATGGAGAATTTACTAACATCTCTTACATTCTTGTTCAATGATCTTTAGGCCTTCCTACATCAATTTCAACTAGATTTTGGTACTATTTCTTTTTCTACCTTGTATCTCATATCCAAGTTCTTCTCATCTCTTCCTCTTGTCCATAAACCTTTTAGATAAAAGATACTCTTATTGTTGTTTATGCTATCAAACATATTCCTATTTCTATTTTAGGTAATCTCTCCTTATAGATGCTTGTATAATCATACTCATAACTACCAAACTTATTCTATTCTTCTCCAACTAGATGAATACATTAAGCTAGAATCAAGTGCATTACTATGCTTTTCCCTAAGGTATGAGATAAAACATAAAGGGTATAGGTGTTAGGATCCCTTGTCATAAATAATTTATATATCTTAACATATGACCTTTGAGGAATATAAGATAATCTTATCTTTTTCAAAATTTTGTATTAGTGAATCCTCTCGTCAATTTTTTTTCTAATCACACTATATCCTTATTTCTTGATATTTTCTACAAGATCATTATTTAATAGTTCTAAAAGTTCAAACATAACTTATGTTTAATCCTACCATATCTCTTCCAGTTGTGGATTTATTATCTCCTCCAAATTATCCTCCTCCATTTACTAATTCATCATAACCTTTTGTCCCTTAGCTTACTCCCTGTCATACTAATCGAGTAAGTCACCCTTCCATTTTTCTTTGAGATTTTAATGTTTCAACCTCAAACCTACAGTGAGGTGAGCTTTGAGCCTCTATATAATGGCTAAGGAACTACAAGCACTTATTAGCATCAATACCTAGAATATTGTCAACTTACATTCAAGCAAGTATATTATTGGCTATAATGACTCTATAAAATTATAATTTGGGTTGATGGATCGATTGAACAATTTAAAGGTCAACTAGTTGCTAAAAGGATTTATTCAAGAGTTTGGTATTTACTAAGAGGAGACATTTGCTCCTGGCATTGATTTAACTTTAGGTGGAAATCTCACCATAATTGTTACTAGCAAGCACTAGTTCATATTTCAAATGGATGTCAAGAACACCTTCCTCAATAGTGATCTTATAAAAGAAGTCTAAATGAAACTTTCAGCTAATTATGATAATTTACCTAATATAATTTTCTGTCTTTGCAAAGCCTTGTGTAAAATAAAATAGGCTTCCATAAGCCTGGTGTCCCAAATTAAGCTATACTATATGGTCTTTTTAGGTTTTAGTTATCTTTTAGTCAAACTCCTATAATCATGATTTATTCATTTGGAAACTGATGAGTATAAATTGCATTGCTTTTTAGGGCATAGTTTGATATGTGTTTAGTCATTAATTTGATCATTTAGTATGTGTTTAGGTTAGAATTGTGTTAGTTTGTTAATTATTTGTATTTAACTGTTTTAGAGTTAGTACAAGCTCTTGAGCTTAAATATTATATTTTTGAGGTACCTTAATATGTTTGCTAGTGCTTTGGAGACAATATCAAAGAATGAAGGAGTTTTGGAAGACATTCAAGCCGAAACAACAGCCCACAATCTTGACAGAAGGCTCAGATGTGGGCTGCGATCATGGTCTGCGATGGGCAGATGCGTAGTCACTTATGAACTTTATATTTTGAGGGACTTTTTATACCTTTTGAATGCTGGAAAGACCCTAGGATAACCTAAAATACAAAAGACTATTTAAAGAACATTAAAAGGAGTACACAAGAGTTTTTTGCATCAGCCACACTTGAAACCCTAAAGAGAGAATACCAAGAGAGAGAGAGAAGAAGGAAGAGGAAGAAGAGGAAGCTGAAGCTGACTCGATGTGCTTCCTAGATTAGGAGGTTTCCTAGCGTTGCTGCCTTTCGTTGTCTATTCTAAGTCATTGTTCCTTTTCGTTTCGATTTTATTTATGTATATAATTGAGATAGATAGTATGATGATAAAATTTGGAATATTGATAATGTTTTAAACTCTCATTTGAGATTTTATTATAATTTAATAATAATTTAGTCGATTGTGTTTATTAGATGAATGTCGTGATTTGATTGTATTCTTGCATAATTCGGTAATAAATTGAGAGGGTGAACTAAATGAAAAACAATTAATTCAAATTAATGAGAGTTAGGTGATTAATATAAACTGTGTCAAATCATCTTAGTAATTATATGGAGAGAGATCCCGTGTGATGTTCCAATAGTTTATTAGAGTGCTTCATATCTAATTAGGGTTTTTGATAATTTGTGAATTGAGATGTTGCAAATTTCATAATCTAATTAGGGTTTATAATTTAGGGTTTAATGGTTATAAGTAGACAAAAAGTTATCAACCCTAGGATAGTCTAAAACTGACAGCCCATTGAAATATAATCAACTAGGTTAGCATTAATGATAAGTAAAATCCCCTTTCTTATAAATTGGTAAATTCCTTAGGATGATTTCTATTGTGACTGAATATTGCTCACTTTTTAATACTTTTGTGTTTAATTTTTGATTTGATTGATTAAACTCAATTCTGGTAATTAATTTTTGTTGCATCTTTTATTTTCAGTTTTATAGTTTTTTTGGTGTTAAATTTTAGGATTAGATTACTCTCCTTCCTCGTGAGATAGACACGTTTAATATTATGCTATGAATTGTGCGCTTGCGAAATGCTGAAGGTTTATAAGATAAAAAATTACCCCGGTCACAAATATATTCAAGCATACCTTCTTCTTCTCCTTTATGTTGATAAAATGATAATTTCTAACAATAATACTTAAGGTATTTTCACTCTCAAATATTTTTATACCAATAGTTTGAGGTGAAGGACTCAGGTAATATGAGTTTTTTATTGGGTTTTGAAATTTAATATGATGAATCTAACTATTATCACAAGAAATAATATGTCATTAAGCTTATTTCTCATATTAGTATCATTGAAACCAATACTACTAGCACTAACTCAAATCCAACATCCATCTTTCAGTTATAGATGGGACTCCCCTTAATGTTAGTTATTTTTATTGCTAATTAGTTGAATGTCTTATATGTGTCACTATCTTATGTCCTAATATTATTCATATGATTCACACCATTAGTCAATTTATGCAACATCTTGTACCATTTACTTCTCTATTATTTTTCGTATCCTTTGGTAATCAGAGGTACCCTTTTTCATAGTCTTCATATGTCATTTATCTTCATTAGAGTTAAGAGCAGTAAATCTAAGGTAGGTAAATATTTTTTTGGAACAATAAGAAGCAAATAATTATTTCTCGATCTAGTATGGAAGTAAAACACCAAGTTTTTATAGGCATAACCTCTAAGCTTCTCTGGCTACATTGGTTTCTCCAAGGTAAGGGTGTTTCCTCTTCTTTTGCAATTCCTTTATTATGTGATAATCACAGTTCTATATAAATTGATGATAATGACGCCTTTTATAACAAATATATTAAGATTGATTGTCACCCTATACGATACCATATTATTCAAGGTATTATTTAACTTATTCCTACTTTATCACAGTCTCAAGTCATATATATTTTCACTACTAATTTCAAGAACTTGTATTTAAATTTAAGATGTCCAGATCCTTACCACTTTAAATTTGTATATAGATGTTAGCATATAAAGATTGTAATGATAGGTGTTAACATATAAAACAATTGTGACAGTAGCATAAGTTTAAGGTATAATTATTGTAAAAGTAGCATATATATTAGGATAAGTATAACTTAACTTATATCTAAATACCCCATTTTATAGTAGTTCTATACACAAAAATACATAATACTTTTCCTACTTAATGGTCCTCTTCTTTCTACATTATTCAAATTTGGAAATAAGAAAAAAAAATTTATTTTACATTTTCAATGTGATAGGAAACAACTAATGAAGTTGATGAAAATAACAAATGTACTATATCCACATTTTAGGTTTATTAGGATAAGAACTTATAGCTCGGTTTGACAATCAGCAGTTTACATTAGTTGTTAGCTGATTCTATTAGCGGTTAGCTAACAGTAGACTAATATAGCTTATTTGACCAGCAGATAACATCAGCTTTTTATTTAACGATGCTTGATAAAATTAATTGTTTAGTATTAACTGTTTATGTTTAAAATAACTTATGAGGGCATGACTTGAAAAAATGATTTATAAGAACATGAATATTATATCTTAGTATTTCTTTGAATATTATCATAAGAATTTAGATAGAGCAAAAGAAGTCAACACTATCATTTAAAACAAAGGTTTATAATATTCCAAGAACGACGTCTCACTACCATTAAATTAGAAATAATATTATCACGAATAGTCGTCATCTCCTAAGTTCTCGGTTTTTCAATACTTTCTTGTGTAGAGTTAACTTTAACATCTTCAAATACATTTAGAAGTATAAATTCAGGATCCTGACCGATGATGTTAAAAGTTGGGTCATCAATTGTGCTTCTTCTAATATAGTTATGCACAAATTATTCTATTTTTATCCATTAATGAATACTTAGGTATTTTATCTCATTATGAATGTATTCCTGCAAAAAAATTATATTATTGAACTAAAA
>JANKYF010000004.1:55140550-55154217 GCA_029829435.1 Erythroxylum hondense | reverse complement strand
ATAATAGAAATAAAATTTAAGAGAGATTAAAAATTATTAATTTATAAAATTATCCAGGTTTGTTTTAATATAAAGATCTAAATCAATAAATATACATACTTCAGTTTAATTTAATGTGAGGAGCTTATTAATATTAGTGTTTAAATTTATAGGAGCCTCTCTAACACCTTTCTTTTAGGATAAACAGTAAGAATTTCATTACTCCAAAGCAAAAACTTCAACAATAGAAGGAAGGATATTTCGAACCACTCTCTAAGACCAGAAGTGAATAATGCTCCCTTAGTTAAGACATGGGTAGTAGAATTGCTTGACCTGAAGCCAAAAATACATTTACAAAGAGGATGAGTCTTCATAAGAGCCATCATTAATTGCTAGAACTACAATCTTCGCATACGATTCAATAATAACTTTATCATAATTCTAAAGCTTGACCCAACTAAGGACTTCTCTCATAGTTATTGCCTATGCACTTTTAGCACTCAATCCGCCTGGGAACCTCCACGGTTTTGCAGCTATAAAACTCGAATTAGAATCATGTACAACAACTGCAGCAAGCACGAAATTGGAGTTGCTTTTGATGGTGGCATCAACATTAATCTTCAGCCAACCCATATCCGGAGGTTGCTAATGCATTGTTCTTGTTGCTGATGTTGCCGGAATAGTATTAGAAGCATGAGCAAGCTACCATTCCTCCAAGGTCTCTGCACAAAACAAGCAATGGCATTGACTGATCTCTACTTATTATTTCACACAACTCCACTACTACTATGCCATAGTGCCCAAATTATAATCAAAATGGTATATTGTCGGTTCTTCATTACAGGTAAAAAGAAGGACGCAAACCAGTTGACCAAAGAAATTGTTCTTGGATGCTACCAGTTCTGGAGAACTCTCGACCAGACCTGCTTCGTGAGTGGGCAGTCGAGGAACACATACTGTAATGTCTCCACTTCCTGATTACAAATCGGGCAACACACATTAATATCAACTCTTTGACTTCGTAACACCGATAAGCATGATAATATACTATTTAGAACATGCCAAACACAATTGATCACCTTTGGCGGAACCACACAGCTCTATATCTGCCTCCATACCTGTTGAAAACTTGGCAAAGTTGTATTCATAAGGGGACACAAGAGTTTATAAGTGCTCTTCACTATGTAATGGCCTTCATTCTCAAATTTTCAACACCAATCATCTCTCGTCGATCATCTACCTAATGGTATTGCCAAAATCCGTTCACAATCATGGTTGGAGAAAAGTGAGCGAATTAAATCAAGATTCTATGAAGCATCTTCCAACAAATCCGCAACCAAGAAAGCATTTGAATTAGGAGGCCTTGAAGAAACAATAAAAGAATTCTCCATATCATTGAGCCAAAATGGGTCCCATATTAGAATTTGAGAACCATCTCCAATCTTCCAATGCATACCCTGTTGTAACAAAGAACAGGTTTCCCAAATACTTTGCTATAAATAAATCGGATTGCTTCTTAAATCTGCTAATAAGAAGGATGAACCTGCAAAATAATGAGCTTGAAGAACACGAGATATTAGCGAATCAGGTTGAGTCATCAACTTCCAACCTTGCTTTCCCAAAAGCGCAAGATTGAACTCATGGATCTTTTTAAAACCAAGGCCATTGAAAATCTTATTCTTCTCCAATCTCTCCCAAGACATCCAAGGAATTCCTTTCTCACGATTAACACCTTTTTCCCACCAAAATCGAGCCATGATACATTCCAATTTAGCACATAAAGTTTTAGGTAGAAGAAACAAACTCATCACATAAATGGGTATCGCTTGTACACAATTTTCAACAACACAGCTTTACCTACCTTAGAAAGTGGTCTTCTCTTCCAGGCATTCAATCTTTTCCACATTCTGTCTTTTATAAAACCAAATATATCCTTCTTATTCCTCCTTATGTGAGAAGGTACCCCAAGGTAGTTACCCAAAGACTCTTTTTTCGAAACAACAAGGATGGCACAAATAGACTCCCTTATCAAGTTCGGGGTATTTGCACTAAATGTTATGGAAGATTTCCTAAAATTAATAAGTTGTCCTGATGCTCTCTCATAAGTTTGTAGGACATCTTTGAACTTCACTAGTTTCCTGTGCATTAGCCTGAAAGAAAATAAGGCTATTGTTAAAAGAGCAAATGAGATAAGACAAGACCTGCATTTGAAACTTTACATCCCTGTATTCTACCCGCAGAAAGTGAATGATCAAATAGTCTTGACAAACCCTCAATGCAAATTATGAACAGATAAGGAGAGAGGGGGTCTTGCTGTCTCAGGCCTCGCGAAGGAATCCCTGGTCCAATTTCAAATCCATTTTGAAGAATCTTGTAGCTGACTGTTTAGAGATAATAAATAATGAAATCCACAAAACCACGGGCAAAACCCATTTTTACCATAATTGCCTTAACAAAAGCTCATTCCATGTGATTGTATGCCTTATTGATATTGATCTTTAGAACTGCAGAATATGTCTTCCCCCTAGTTCGGCAATGGAATGAGTGCATCATTTCAAATGCAATGATGCAATTATCTTGAATGCTTCTGCCTACGACAAAAGCACTATGGGATTCTGAAATAGCTGAAGGTAATAAGCTTTTCAATCTGTTAGCCATCATTTTAGTAATAATCTTCAAAAGTACAATGCATAAAGTGATAGGACGGAGATAATCCATTTCCTCAAGCTCAGATTTCTTTGGAATTAACATAATTGTCGTTTCATTCAACTCTCTTGGAAAATTGCCTGAATGAACATAATCAATACATGTCTGAGCTACTTCACCACCTATAATATCCTAGTATTTCTAATAGAAGCCCAGGTTAAAACTATCAAGCCCAGGTGACTTGTCCGACATCATAGAAAACACGACAATTTTTACTTCTTCTGCAGTATAAGGAGAAAGTAGCGATTCATTTTGATCCTCAGTAATCAATCTCAAGATTTGTTCTGGAATCGAATTAATATCACAAACCTGAGACTAAAAAATGTTGGAGAAGCACAAACTGACCACAAATTCCAAACTAGTCTCCTATGTTTGCCAACTTCCATTGTCATCCTGAAGTCACTCAATCTGAATTTTCTTTTGTCTAATTGTAGCAACATTGTGGAAAAAACGAGTATTTGAATCACCTTCTTTAAGCCAAAATTCCTTCACTCTTTGCTTTTAGTACACTACATGTTGACATAGTAACTCAAAATAGTGATTTTTAGTAGCAGCAAAATTATCCAGTTCCACTTGAATCTTAGACCCTCTCAACACTGCCATAGACATCAAACAATTATCCATCTCCGTCTTATGCACATTCTGAAGTTCCTTACCCTAAGTTGACAACAATTGACTGCATCTCTGGAGTTTATCTGAACGTGGTAATTTCACGTTATGATTCCAACAATCAATAATAAGTTCCCAACATGAAGGTTCCCTCATCCAACAGTTCTCAGATCTATACCTGCAAGCTATAGATCTAGGCATAAAAATTCGTACCTGAAGAAAGAGAGGCAAGTGATCGGATGAAGAGATAAGCAAGACTGACGCACATGCATGTCGAAATAACTGCCGCCAAAAGTCTGTTGTCAAAATGCGATCAAGCTTTTCTTCTATAAGTTGGCCCAAATCTTTTCTGTGCTTCCACGTAAATTGATAGCTAGTTATAAGAAAATCATAGAGACCAGTATCTGATATTGCATCTTGAAACCTATGCATAAGTGACAACGATTGCGGTCTTCCACCTTGCTTTTCATGGCCATAAAGAATATCATTAAAGTCACCAAGGCATACCCATGGTTCGTCACTATGCGAAGCCAATACACATAATAATTGTCATGAATTTGATCTCCTAGATCGGTTAGGTTCACCACAAAAACCAATAACCCTCCAAGCACCCACATTAGCAATATCTACCAAAGCATCAATATATTTATCACATGAACTAATAAGAGAAATAGTATTTACAAACTTTCAAATCAACCCAAGTCCACTACTGTGGCCTCTACTGCCAACCGAAAAGAAACCATCATAATGCAAAAGATCTTTTATTTCATTTATTTTTGAAGAACTACAAAGAGTCTCAATCAGAAGAATTAAATTTGGCCTTTTAAGTCTAACAATTTCCTGCAAAGAATCTATTGCTCGAGGGTTGCCAAACTCCTGACAATTTCAACTTATGTAACTCATTTTTGTTGGTAGGCCTGATTCACAACGCCACCATTGGTTCATTTTTTTGAACCAACACCATAACTTATAACATCATTGTCCAAAGTACTAGGCTCCTTTGTTTTCTTGGGTTCCTGACCTATTCTTCTTCTTTTAGGGTCTATAATAGTAACACCTACATCCTCACATGCTAGATCACCTCCACCTTCCTTATCCACCTCCTCACCCATTTTCGAATTCCCTAATATATTGCCAGCAGAATCTGTACCTCCCTTATCTGTTTGGCGCCCATTTGAATTTTGAATTCCACTCATTCCGAACCTACCAAACCTGTTCTGCATGGACTCTTCTCCCTCCTCCATCATTCCCCCTAGCCACCGTGATCTAAGATTTATGGGATTCCGGCGAATTGTAGCTCAGATAGATGACGTAAGTTTCCAGATAGGGTAACTTCTCGAACTCTAAATCCTCAGTAAACCACTCCCTATTATCCTTCCTTAATCGCAATAATTGACGAATTGTCCTCTTTACATCATGTCGATACCTCATTCTCATGAACTTCTTTTTCGGCTTCTCGTAATTCTTAGGATTTGACTCTACAAACTCCCCTAATGCATTACCAATCTTCTTAGCCACATGCTCTGACATAAATCCAGAACGCAAGCTATGCACCTACACCCACAAAAGAACATGAAATAGTGGGACCTTAGAAGGATCAAAATAATCGCCCATCCTCTCTAACAGCAGCAGTTGGTTATCAAACGTCTAAGGGGACATCTCCATTACCCTACTCACATCCACTTCATGATAGAACTTAAATAAATACATACCATCCTCCTCCTTATGAATCGTAAGCTCCATGAAAAGCCTCCATAAGGGTGTCAAAGTATGTTTTATAGCATTAAAGTTGATATTCCGATCTAAATGAAAGCCTCCCACCAAACACATAGAATAATCAATTCTATCCTCCACGATCTCCTTCCCTCCAATCACTACTGTTTCATCCTCCTCACCATAAATGAAAAGATTGGCCATGTCAATAGAAATATCATCTGCCAAGATCAAACACCGGATAGGTAATAAAAGACTAAAGGAAACTTGTCATCGAAAAGAGAGAGAGAGACCTCCTAAAGACTAAAGGAAACTTGTCATCGAAAAGAGAGAGAGAGACCTCCTTAATGAGAGAGACTTACCTGAATCTCGACTCTCTCTAACACCTTGAATGACGGAGTTAGCCCAGTTGTAATTATGAATCATATGCACTTTGAAGTCAAAGTGATGGTTTTTTGACCCATTGGCATAGGCATTGGCTCCACTCTTTTAAGTATAGCGATGGATCAAGTTAAGCCTTATCACGTGATTAGCTTTTTAAGATAACATTTAAGTATAACTTAAATTCAATCGAGCTTATCTCATTTTGTTTGAGTTCAAACTTAGTCAAATTTCATGTGATCCAAAGTTCACCCAAAGCCTGTACCCTCATCGAATTACGTAAGTTGAACTAACATAAAATTCTCCTTCACTGCTAATACCAAAATCCTTACCCAATATTATAAGAAAAAATATGATTTAGTGACAAAAATTACCGATTGAATGTGAAAGTTTTTTGTTAATAAGTGAATTCGGAGATGAAAATTACCAACGGAATGAGTCGTTGGAGAAATGACCTTAGTTAAGTTTTAGCGACAGAATAGAAAATTCACGTCGTTAATTTAGTAATTTACAATTTCTAATCCATCGCAAAATTTTGCGATGAAATTTTGCGATGAAATTAAAAAATTTCATCGCTAAATTTGGCAACGAATTTAGGATGCCCTTGATTCTAAAAATCAAAAGTCAGTAATTCCAAGAACTATATTAGCTCTTCTGAAACTAATAGAGCCATTATTTATCTTAATGTAGTAAATTGATTTCCTAAAAATGATTAAAATATTAACTTCTAGAACCAATTCTTAAGTTAGTGGCTAATACCAATACCGAAAAGTCACTATTAAAAAAATTGTATTGACAGTGAAAGAAGTAGGATTATCTCACTATTAAGACCTACCATCACCATTAAATTCCATTGAAATTCCATCAAAGATTAACCATAACAAACTTATAAAGAGAAAAGAAGAATCCTAACTAACTTAATATATATGTAAAGTTTCATGTAGGACTAGGTTATAAAATTAAAGTCTAAACTTAATCCAAAATTTAAAATTTAAAAATAAAATATTTGAATCCAACCTGAAGCTCGATCAATTCGGTCCAACTCTATTGACTTTGAATTAGATTGAACTGATGTAAACCCTAGCACTCTCTCTTGTGTAAAAGAAGTCAAAGATGTAATCTATTTCAAACCAAAATTTTTGTCCAACAATGCAAAAAAAGTAATGGTCATTAGCTTAATGAAAAATTTAGAACCATTTGTGGTGGACACAATTCTTTGGCACTAGGGTTTAATAAAGGATCAACAATTAGATGAAGCTCTTGCCATTATGAATTCTTTTACACATGCACCAAATAGAGATCAAAGGTTATTTTTAGCACAAGTATTATAGTGTTAAATATTTTTTATGGTTGAAGACAGTTTTTATTCTTAACATTGACATCAAAATTTAAGTTAGACTTTAAATCTTAATATTTGAAAATCATATAAAATAACTTCACGATTACATCATTTTATATGAGTTGACATTTTTTTAATTTAAAGAACTACATTATTCTAATAAATAACTAATGTGAACCCTTAAAAATAAAATCTTAAAATGTTTTAAAATCATAATCCATAAAATCATGAATTTGGGTAATTTGTGAAATAATAAAATGTTTTTAAAACTTCTACAAGTAGTTCTCAAGACTAGAAACCATATGAATGTTAGCACTGATCATGATAATGTTCATGCCTTCAAGCCAGATACACTCTTTAAGCTATTTGGTGTTAAGGGTATAGATAGCAAAATCACTCTTTTGTATTTTGTTATACAAGAAATTATAATATTTGAAGGTTCTTGTCTTTTCATTATAAATTATAATCAAAATACTTTCTTGCATTCTGTTTTACAAAAAAAGCTATTGCTATGGATTTTTAGGTACATTGCAATGAAGTTGTAAAAATTGTCACCATAATTGCAAAATTTTGGGAAGTTATAAGATTGAATGATTAAATTACATTGAAGGAGAGTAGTCAAAAATTCTAGGATTCTATAAAAGTTTTTCAGAAGAAGGTTGTGGAAGAAATTGAAAGAGTTTAAGTCCAAGGCAATGATGTTATCTACCAGGTAAAGGAGATAAATTGAGTATTTATATGGGAACTTGGATAAGGAAGAAGCTCATTGCTGCTTTCTTGAGATGACGCAATCATATCTCTATAATATAAGAAAGAAGATGACTTTTAGTGTGGACTTTATTTTTTTGACATTTATTGATGACTATTCAAGAAAACTTTAGGTTTATATCTTAAAGTTAAAAGATCAAGTATTTGGTGCCTTTAAGCAGTTTTAGGCTTTAATTTAAAGAGAATATGGAAAGCAGTTGAAATGCATTCATACTGATAATGATGGTAAGTAATATGGACCTTTTAATGAGTATTATAGATAGAGAAAGAATTCCATCCTTACTAACGAGAGATAACTTGAGTGTTGCGAAGGGGCTATAAAAAGTAATCATAAGGATGAATGGGTTCCAACTACGAACGATGAAATGAAATATTTATATGATAACCATACGTTTAAGTTGGTTAATTTGACAAAGGACATAAAAAATTTATAGAATTGATGTCTTTATAAGGTGAAGAATGAAGAGAATTCATCGTTATATAATATACAACCAAGTTGGTTGTCAAAGGCTTTAGACAAAAAGGGAATTGACTTTGAAGAGATTTTCTTGCGTATTGTTAAGATGTCTTCCATCAAGGTTATCCTTGGTATAACAATTAGTCTTGATTTAGAGGTTTAATAGTTAGATGTGAAAACTACTTTTCTCTATTATGATTTGGAGGAGGAGATTTATATTGAGTAGCCATAGAGTTTTGTGGTAAAAGGTAAGAATGAATATGTTTGCAAGGTAAAGAAAAACTTGTATGGTTTAAAACAAGATACAATACGATGGTACAAGAAGTTTGATTCGGTTATGATCCAATAAAGATTTAAGAAGACTCCTTTTGATCACTATGTATTTGTTTAGAAATTTTCTGACAGTGACTTGCTTATTTTGATCCTCTATGTTGTTGACATGCTAATTGTCAGTTATGATTTTATAGGTTGATAAAGGAGCTTAGTAAGTCTATTGTAATGAAAGATTTAAGACCAGCAAGAAGGTTTGTTAACATGCAAATTATTCATGATAAAGAAGCAAATAAATTATGGTTATTGTAAAAAAGGTACATTGAGAAAGTACTTTAGTGGTTTCATATGAATAAAGCTAATATGGTAAGCACATCTCTTACTACTCACTTTAAGAACACTAGACATCCATTGTCTAATGAGCAAGACAAAGAAAACATGCAAATAGTCCTTATACATCTATAGCAGGAAGTTTGATGTATACAATTATTTGGATAAGGCTTGATATTACTCGTGCAGTCAGTACAATTAGTCGTTCTAATCTAAGAGCATTAAAATATTATAAAGTGGATTATATCTTCGAGGAACTTCTAGTTTGAAACTATATTTTGGAGTAAGAAATTCAATTCTTTCTGAGTACACTAACTTAGACTTGACAAGCGATGTTGACTCAAAAAAGTTGTCTTCAGGCTATTTAATTATCTTTGTAGGAGGAGCAGTGGCTTGACAATCTAGGTTGTAAAAGTGTTATATTTTCTTCTATGAAGGTTGACTTTATTACTACAACTAAAGCTTGGAAATATTTACTTTAGATGAAGTATCTTTAAGAAAAGTTTTACTCAAAAGAGATGTTTAGTTTTATGATACTCAAAGTGCTATACATGATCTTAAGAGGATTCCAACTTTTTATAGAAGATCTAAACATATTGATATGAGATATCAAGCGATTTTCTGGACAATAGTATGCTTGAACTTAACATTTTAATATAAATGTTATGCTTTATTCTATTAAAGAATAAGCATAGTGTTTAAGGAGTCAAATAATGAATAATATAATATATAGTTATTTATAGTCTGCAGACCCACAATATTGTTAAAATAATAAAAAATATTGATTTATTGCTTTGCATAAGCTGTCAGTTGTCCAGGGAATATACATACTAGATAGACCTCAAAGAAATGACTTCAGGAAAAGACAAAGACGGCTATTGCACATATTTCGGCATTATATACATAATATTTGCCGTAGAGTAACTAAAAAAGCTCCCAAAATGATCTCCTAGTCTGAATTCTAAGATTAATTCATACATAGTTTTCTTTTGTCTTGGCTTTTGGTTTTACGTTATATTAGTAGCTTTTATGCACCCATTACGGGCATATTTATGTTCATATTTTATACATAGATACGAAACAAAAATGTATGACAACAAATAACAATTTGAAGTATGGCAAAAATCATATACATTTATCAAGCTGATGTCATTCGATTCGAATCAACATATGACTCTTAACAAACAGTTTGTTCCTCATACTCCTTTTTCCTGTCCTCATCTCCAGCAATACAAGACCATCTTCATTTGTCTGTGTCTACCTGTTATATATATGATGGATCCATTATTTCGACAGCTTTGTCTTACATTGGAATTGCCGGACGTCTTAAATCTTAAATTTGTTTTCTAGTTCAAGCTAGCTCATCATAAGTTGCATTTGCTACTATATAATAGAGAGTGAGAGTAAGACATGTGCCTCTCAACTTTTGTTCTCTCTGATCAGTTTGTATTGCCATGAGGAGGTGCACCCTTCTTTCACTTTCCCTTGTACTCTCGTCTTCTATACTACAACTTCGCACATGCATAGCTTTAGAAGCAGGAACCGACGATGGATCCGAACAATGGGGCTATGTCGAAGTTAGACCCAGTAAGTCTCTCAAATAATTCTTACACTTGTATTCTGTATATTTACATGCTGACGTTTATTGGACTTTCTCTTACCTAGAGGCGCACCTCTTTTGGTGGCTTTATAGAAGTCGTTTCAGAGTTGAAGATGTGACAAAACCTTGGCCCACAATACTATGGCTCCAAGGCGGCCCTGTAAGTAACGTAACTATCCATACATTATACATTCCTAACATACATCAAATTGAGAATCTTGTGATCTATAATACATGATCCTGATAATTCAGGGTGGCTCTGGGGTTGGGTTTGGAAACTTTATGGAAATAGGACCACTGGACGGCAACTTGGTCCCCCGTAACTATACATGGCTCAGAAAAGCAGATCTTCTTTTTGTGGTACAAGTCGATACATAGCCTTCGTTTCCTTTGATGAAAAAAAGTGGAGTTAATGGACCTGATACATATATTTTTTCTTTCTATGAGAAATGTAGGATAATCCTGTGGGAACTGGTTTTAGTTATGTGGAGAACAAGAGCTTGGTGGTGAAAACCGATGTAGAGGCTGCAACTGACTTGACAAACTTGTTAAAGGAGCTCTGTAATAGAGATCAGATACTCCAGAAAAGTCCTCTGTACATTTTTGCGGAGTCATATGGAGGCAAATTTGCTGCAACTCTTGGAGTTTCAGTTCTCCATGCCATTGAAGTTGGGGAATTGAAGCTTCAACTAGGAGGTAACGCAACGTTCCAGTTTTCTCTTAGAACAGAGATCTTAATGGAAACAATGATGTTAAAAACAATTTTGTCTTTCTCCAGGAGTGGCTTTGGGAGATAGTTGGATATCCCCTGAAGACTTTGTGGTATGTCAACACAACTATAATGGAGTTCTGACAGCCCTTACTTATCTCTAAAAAGTTTGGACTTCCTATATCCAAATAATACAGCTCTCATGGGGACCTCTTCTCAACGACATGTCGCGGATTAGCAATTACGGATTAAAGGAGTCAAACAGGTGCAGCTACATTATGTAAACTTGAATTGTTAATTACTAAGTAATGTTTAAATTTGAATAAAATAAAGCTAAATATCTAACACATTCATTTGCCAAAACAGATTAGCATTGGAGATACAGCAGCAAATTGCTGAAGGGATGTATGAAGAGGCGACTTCAACTTGGAGAAGACTCGAGGATGTTGTGTTAGAAAATAGTAACCATGTGGTACACATAACACATACGTACATCTATACATATATATCAGTCTATTTTCACACCTCAGAGCCGGTTCACCTGTCCTCTGCAGAACTTCTACAACTTTTTACTTGACGTGCAAACTAACGCACTTGAAACCACCACAACCGAAGGTTTAAAAACACTGGCATCGGGCAGGTACTCCACTTATCTTAGCAGCAGCAGGACGTTTACAGGTAATATTTCAGCAAAGAGGAGTGTCGACCTTGATGAACTCATGAATGGGCCTATCAGGAAGAAGCTGAAGATTATTCCTGAGGATCTCAAGTGAGTTTATATTAAATGACTGCTCTTCATTGTTATGCGTGGTATTGGTAATAATCGTTGTTCCACAGATGGGGAGAACAAGGAAATCTGGTTTTTCAAGCAATGGTTGGAGATTTCATGAAGCCTAGGATTCAAGAGGTAATAATATATGGAGGTTCCATTAAAAAAAACATTATCATTTGAAAAATTTTAAATGCATATAGTTTGCAAACAACATATGTTTGGTCCCATTCAGGTATTATATGATAATCACATAATAGAATCTCTTCATCTTCTTCCATTTGTGTTTGTTCAAGAGCGCCTAAAATCGTATATTTTCTCCAGGTTGACCAGCTACTATCCAAGGGCATTAATGTTACTGTTTATAATGGACAGGTGTGTATTGGGCAAATCATACTCCAAACAAGTGAAATATAGCTTTATAGCTAACTTTAAATGGATTTAATACCAATTAACAAGCTCAATATCAAAAGCAAGCAAACACTTACAAAATGTTTTGTATTCTAGCTTGATCTCATATGCGCAACCAAAGGAACAGAAGCATGGGTCAAGAAGCTTAAGTATGCCTAAAACTCCTCTTCTTTCCATTTTTTTTCACGAAAATGGATTAATGTTTAACCACATATGTCAGATGGGACGGCTTAGAGGAGTTTTTGAGTCAGAATCGTACTGCTTTATATTGCGGTGACCATAAGACCACCACAAAGGGGTTTCTCAGTTCCTATAAGAACTTCTCATTCTATTGGATTCTTGGAGCTGGCCACCTTGTACTCACTTACCTTCTAATACTTCAAATTTTGTTTTTAACGCAATGACTGAAAATAAAAACGTAGACCAATTATAAATTAACTGAATTTGTATTCTGAAATTTTTAGAAAAATATTGGACAATAAGAAAGGATTTCACCAAATTTCCTGGAATAATCTTTCAACTGATTTTTTCAATGCCTCCTAATCCTTAACTGACATTATTGGTCATAATATATCTGTGCAGGTTCCAGCGGATCAGCCTTGTATTTCTCTGCAGATGGTGGGGAGCATAACTGGATCACCGAATTCTTTCTAATATGATGATCTTTGTGCTGGGAGAGGACAAATCAAGTGTTAGAGATCCTTCTGAAAATTTAGTCAATGTAGCCTCCATTAATCCTAAGAGTGAAATGCTGATTACTGAAAAGATCCATCTTCCAATAATTAAGGGACAAATTCCTGTAATATGATTCAGTCAATCAATTTCATTTTTTCTAAATTCTGTTGTAATGATTACTTAAAAGAAAGAGTTGTACATTAAGGATACGGTTTATTTAATATAATATTACAATGGACCAATGTTCCAAGTTTTGAGCTTTGAGTGTAGAGATACTCTGTAATCCATGTTTAGAAATTACAAGATTAATGTTCTTAAGCAATTGTTTAGCATAAATGAGAAAGCAAAGTGAAATTCGCTAATAGCGACATAAGAAACTAACGTATATGAAAATTATACCTTGAAGTGTAATTAACTAATGTAGTAGTGTTGATAGTATTAAGAGGTAAATTGAACTCCAACTAATCAAATTCGAGGTGGCTAAATTCACAAGATGGGTAAAGATCTTTAGAGTATGTTTGCCCCATTCACAAGAGTTGAACTTGAGACTTTATTTAAGAGAAACCAAGTGGCAAGATATTATTTAATTACTTCCGAAACATATTTGTTCCATTTACAAGATCACCCAAGACCTTGTTTTAAGGGGAATCAAGCTCCCTGCCACTTACGCTGCGTTTGGTTGCTGTTTATGGTGTCAGTAGACGCAACGGAACAGGACGGAACGAAACAAAAACAAGAGACAGTGAGGTGTTTGGTTGTGGTGGACAGAACAGAACCGTCCCGTAAACAGAATGTGTTTGGTTGCAGTGGACAGAACGAACAAATGGTGACAATGACAAAAATGCCCCTGATCCTTAATATGATTAGAAATATGTAATCAATTGTCAATTTTATTATGAACTATTTTGTGTTACTTGAAATGGGCACAAATAATAACAATTACAAATTATT
>JANKYF010000004.1:55040177-55056190 GCA_029829435.1 Erythroxylum hondense | reverse complement strand
ATTTAGAGGAAGTATTTTTTATGGGGATCGTTGGATTAGTTCTTGATTGGTGCCAGTACAATAACATTACTAATCGTACACGTGACACATACTTTTCTATTTAATGCTAATTACTCTATTGGTTTTGAAATTGGACATGACAAATGTAAGTTCATTATTCCGTGTTAAGTAATTAACAGGCCAAGTTACAAAATAGCATGTAAACTAAGTAACAACGCAATTAAAATTAAATAATCGTAACGCTCGACCTGTGGGACACGTGTCCGTATTCTGTGGTTATGTTCTGGCTACAAAGTACAAACGACGCCGATAAACGCTGAGGTAGGGAGAAGGGGTAAGCGTTTTTCTGGCGCAACTTTGAAGCAGTCTTTTAGCCTTTATATGTGGACCCCACAACGTTTTCCCGCTACCTTTTTCGCACCTTTTCTTTTAATTTCACACACGTGCGGCAGTGGCCCGTGACGTTTTCCGTTAGGGGTTTACGGGTTCGTAAGAATTTGCATCTTTCTAATCCAATCTCTACACGAGGAGGGGGAGTGGAATTACGCTCCAAAAACGCGCGTGGAAGTGGCTGCCACCATATGCATCCAATAGTGAACGGCTCAACCTCCTTGCGTCCATGCAAAATCTCTCCTCCTCGCCACCGTACCAGAACACTCCCCACCCCAGTCTCTCTCTCTCTCTCCTTATCGGTCTCTATCTCAGAGATTCTCAGTCTCACACAGAATTTCACTTTTTATTTACTCCCATTAATGACCCTTCTATAGTGTAACCCATACAAAATTCTCTAGAACAAAAAGAAACATTTTAAGAAAGAAAATAAAAGGCTACCCTCTCTCTCTCTCCCCCCTCTCTCGCGCGGTTGGTTGGTTCAGTTTTGGAAACTGCATTTTCTGAATCCGAGTCACCGATCACAATGGCAGCTCCTTCGACTGTTCTGACTGCCGCACCGGCGTCGTTGTACGTCGGCGACCTCCATCCCGACGTTAATGACTCTCAACTATTCGACGCGTTCTCCGAGTTCAAGAGCCTCACGTCCGTACGTGTCTGTAGAGACTCGTCCTCTGGGATGTCACTCTGTTATGGTTACGTCAACTTCATGTCTCCTCAAGACGGTAAATATTGCTCTTGCGATGATCGTCTTTCGAGATAATGCCGACGATTCTCTTGGTTGACTTTGCTCCTTTCTTTTGTTACTTTCTGATTTCTCTGTTCTGTTCGCGGGGAAAACGAGAAAGGAATTGGAATATTTGGAGCTGGTTTTGACAATATGGATTTTAGTCATCTGTTTGCTTGGTTGTAATCTGCTTAATGCAAGCGAGGGAAGTGGAGTTTAGAATTCGGCCTTATCAGATTTTTTTGTTTTTCATCATCTTGTAAGCTGTTAATATCAGTTAGATTTGATCCTTTTTTTTAATGGATTTTTACTACAGATGCACGACGCATATCTCTCTTGGGATAAATCGGAGTTAAACAATCGATTTATTTTACTTTTCTATTCCATGGACTGTTTGTTTGTGTTTTTCTTCGATGCGAAATTTTATGTTTGTGTGTTCGGCTACCGTGGAGTTGCATGGATGGGTAATTAATCGTTAAGGAATGTATGCAATTGTACATCAGAGGAGCAGTCGGATTACTTTAGTTATTTTCATGAAGCTTCTTTTTGATTGGATCCGAACTTTCTTTTAGCTTTTCATATTTTTCTTCTCTTGCGGTGTATACTTTTTTATGCTTGTTATAATTTTGATATTGCTCTCTGGGTTGAATAGCCATCCTAGCAATTGAGACAAAAAATCATACTGCCATCAAAGGAAAATTGATAAGGGTTACTTGGTCGCACCGTGACCCTGATGCAAGACGGAGTGGGATAGGAAATGTGTTTGTTAAGGTATTCCTATTTGCCTTTTATAATATATAATAGTGTTTGAACTTTTGTATCTCATATAATCATATTTATTGACATGGCGTGTTCCTGGCAGAACTTGAGTGAATCTACCGACAATGTTGGCCTGCAAAAATTGTTTTGTCAATTTGGTAAAATTATATCTTGCAAGGTTGCCACTTTTGATGATGGGAAGAGCAAAGGTTATGGTTTTGTTCAGTTTGAGTCAGAGGAGTCAGCAAATACTGCAATTGAGAAACTTAACAGCAGCACTGTTGGTGACAAGCAGATGTAAGTGTACATTTGTCTTCTTCAAATCTGAGTACTTTTCCAAATTTAAACGGTTTGTTCTTTATGCAGTTATTGTCAACTTGAATCTTTAGCACGTGTGTCAGGCTTTTTGTATTTAATTGGCCGCTAACTTGATTTTTTGGCATTGTTATGTCAAGATTCCCTGTATTTATTTAGCACGTAACTTAAATTTTTGGTGTAGATATGCTGGAAAATTTGTCAAGAAGAGTGACCGTGTTATGTCTAATGCTGATGCGAAATATACGAACTTATATGTTAAGAACTTGGATCCAGATGTCACTGAAGAGTTTCTGCAGGAGAAATTTGGTGTGTTTGGGAAAATTGCTAGCTTAGTGATTGCGAAAGACGAAAATGGGACATCAAAAGGATTTGGTTTTGTGAACTTTGATAAACCAGATGATGCTAGACGAGCATTGGAGGCAATGAATGGATTGGAAATGCGTATGTACTATTTGTATCCCTTTTGGTATTAAATGAGGATGGTTAACAGCTGTTAAAAGCATTAAAGTCTGCATTTCCATTTTCTCAACCATTCAGTATGTTGGGTATCTGTGGAGCAGGTTCAAAGGTTCTTTATGTAGGAAGGGCACAGAAGAAAGCAGAGCGAGAACAGATTTTGCGCCGTCAGTTTGAGGAGAAACGTAAGGAGCAGATCTTGAAATACAAGGTAGTTTGACATCTGATTTCCCCTCTCAATTTGCTAGTGCTTGTGGAATAGGAGGGATTTTAGTTCATCTTCTACAAGATGCCATTTTGCTGAATATAGAAATAAGCATGAGTTTTAATTTTTCTGTACTTGCAGCATAGCTAAATAAAAACACAAAGCATACTTTGGGAAGAATTGTCAATTACTTATCATATGTGTCATGTTGGGTTATTTTATGATGAGAAACTGACTCAATGTGGTCTTTTTAAGAAGCTCTCCAAAAAAAAATCTCTTTCAAAATATTCCTATTGAGACCTACTTGTGGAATTGTGGGAGTCTTTGTTTATTTAATAAAAATATTCAATCCTGAATTCGCTTGTTTTAAGTTTTTTAATATTCTTCAATTTTAGGGCTTGAATGTATATGTCAAAAACATTGATGATGATGTCACTGATGAAGATCTAAGAGAACACTTCAGCCAATGTGGCACAATAACATCTGCAAAACTCATGAGAGACGAGAAAGGAATAAGCAAGGGGTTTGGATTTGTCTGCTTCTCCCGCCCTGAGGAGGCTAGTAAAGCTGTTAACACCTTTCATGGTAAGATAAGAAGTTTGCATACAAGACAGAGGCTTGGAAATTTTAGTTGGTAAAATTTCATCTAGATTTGTTTGCATGCAAAGTAAAGGCCTCAAATAATAAAGGAAATCATATTGTCTAATGTCTAAAGTTAGCCTTAAAACTTTATGACAAATCCAGTGAACTCCCAAGTAGAATACTGCATCATGTGCATTACTCGGAACTTGATGAAATGGAAGCTCAAAAGCATGAAAGAAAACCTTTCAAACTTTTTGAGTAAGCATACATCGTAGATAAGGATTTCTTAACAAGCCACAGATACATAAGTTAATAACAAGCAATCAAAATAACAAATTTTTTGAAGTTGTGGATAATCTCTGATACCCAATCGTTTCACAGGATTCATGTTTCACCGGAAACCATTATATGTGGCTATTGCTCAAAGGAAGGAGGACAGACAAGCACGGTTGCAGCTAGAATATGCACATAGAATTACTGGGCTAGCTACGCCTTCCAGTGTCTTTCCTGGTGGATATCCTCCTCTTTACTATACAGCTCCTTCCAGTGTTGTATCACAAGTATCTCCCCGACCTGGGCTAATGTACCAGCCTCTGGGTATGGGGCCAGGATGGAGGACCAATGGTTTTATGCCTCCAACCAGACCAACGTTTCAACCAGCAGTGACTGTTGTAAGGACTTGCAGCTTGGCTTATGAATCAAGCCTACTCTTAGCTATAAAGTCTCATATCTTATTAGATTACTGTCTTTTTCAATTTCACGTCCCATCTATACACGTGTGCTTAGAACTTCAAATTACAATCGGGCTTATTTGAGCTTCCATGAAATTGTGTTACAGATGCCAAATAGTCATAGGCAAAACAGGCAAAGCAGGGGAAGGTTCAACAGTCAGATACTTCCTCAGGCTGGTGCTAATCCCATTCCATTCATTCCCCGGCCCTCTCTGCCACTGGCTGCTTCAAAAGATCCAACTGACCAGGTCTTGTTTTTTCCTTTTTCATATGCTGCAAATTCATTGATCATACCATTTGATGCTCTTGTTTTTTCCTTTTGATGCTCGTAAGAGTTGATCTTGTATCTGCATAATGCTGAATTGAAATCTTGTGGTTATTTATAGATTATAAAGTAAGTCGTTACAATTCCTATCATCTAAAGTTGTGCCTCACAGTTTCTATAGGGCTGATATAGTTGCTTTGAAGTATGATGAATGCCCTCTATATCAAGCAATCATTTTCTGCTAAAATCATCAGTAACTCTTAACCTTATTGGATAACATTAACCGGATGTTAGTGGTTGTTTTGCCCACTCAAAACTTCCACCCACCCTTTCTTGCATACAAAATTTGCTCAAGTATGAGATATATATGCAAAACAACTAATATGGATTTGTAATCATTGTGTTGTACATTGTATTTTTTTTATTCAATTTGGTTGCAGCGGGGCGGTCAGACAAAGTATGTCCCAAGTGGTGGTCGTACAAATGAATTGAGCAAAGGATCTGGAGCCGCATCTGCTGCTTCTAATACGGTCAGAGCTTTGTCACAGGGATCAGATATGCTGAGTAGCATGCTTGCTGCTGCCTCCCCTGGGGAGCAGAAACGAATTCTTGGAGAGCGTCTCTACCCTCTTGTTCAGAAGCACAAGGTACTTGCCATAGATTAATGATTCTTTCTAAATACTAAAAGGCTGTTTTTGGCAACTATTTTGATAAATTTTGTAGGTATTAAAATTTCGAGTTCCTTAGGAGGCTGTGGTTGAATACAGCAGGAAAGTTTAATTGAGATGTAGTACATGATGGAAGGAGGTTCCTTTTGCTTCTAGTGGAGGAAGTGAAAGGTTCTCTCCCAAGTTGAATGGAATATTTTGTGCGCTATATAATGTCGGTGAATACTTTTACATGTGTACACTCATAGTCTTGCTTTGTTAGATGTCTTGATTATATAGTGTTTTCATGCAAACTATCAAGATGAAGTGACCAACCCAAGCTAATTGTGCTAATTTACATTTACGTGCAGCCTGATCTTGTCGCAAAGATTACTGGAATGCTTCTAGAGATGGACAATTCGGAACTACTTCTGTTGTTAGAGTCACCAGAGTCTCTGACGGCGAAGGTGGAGGAAGCTGTGCAGGTACTCAAGATCTCCAAGACACAAGTACCTAGCCAAGACAACCTTCATTCAAGTTACCTGTCTGCTGAGGTCGCCGTCAACTAATAGTAAGAGGGTTGCCAAATAGACTTTTTATGAAGGATAGGTGTTCTGGTGCAGCTGAGCTTCTTAAGAGCCTAGGTTGTTTCTTTTCTTTTCTTTTTGATGCTTGAGAATCGAGATGAACAAATCTTCTCTCACCTAGCTTTGGAAAACTTTTAACTTTCAGCTTTTATTTCCTGTCATATGTTTCTCAACTTGCTAGTGGTAAGTCTGTAGGATAGGTTGATGAATTCTTATTATCTTAGCAATAGGTTAATTATATTATACTCTCTTGGTATCTCACCTTTTTCCATTTAAATCTTTATATTTTGAAAATAATCATTCCCTTTTTTTTTGGGTAGTACTGGTTAGTTATTCCATAATTCCTTTCATCATATTCAGTTAGTTTTTTTCATCTATTTATAATTCTAAAACAATACTGCATTATTATTTAAGAATTTTAATACTATATTCTTTAAGATTAAAATAAATAGATTAAAATTTAAAGAAATATGATAAAGAAGCTATTGTGAATGTGTGATAATTAAACAATGTCGTAATATCATAAAAGAATAAGAGTTTTTTTTTTAAAAAAAGTTGTAGAACTTAAAACATGAAGATAAAAAGAAGACACTAAATCATAATTACCTTACCACACCTAGGTAAACAGGCTTGTATGTTGCTTTGTTTAACTAGGACACTTCAGATTTTGTTGTGCAATATTTGTGCCTCTTTCAACAATTATTTCAATGTGTTCTATTAATTCTTTTCTTTATTATTAAATATTTCTTCTACTTTCTGTTTTTAACATATCGGGTGTTTAATGGTTGCTTTCAAAACAAGGAAAAGAACATGAAGAAAATATATGTAGAAAGAAGGAATTGTGGGACTTCCACTTGACCTTCTGATTGTAGTATAGTAGTTAGTAGATTGTTTGGATAGAAACTTGGAATAAATGCGTAGGAATTGTGGTGGTTCATTTTCCATCATTTCAATCAGCCAGCCACCCACGGAACCAAAGCAGAAAGAAACTCAAAGTAACTTTCCCATTTCATAAAAGACAACGCCCCTTTTTCTCTTAATCAACGATTCTAAAATATGAGCATACAACTCCTTTTTCTTTTTTCACAACAAAAAGCAAGCATCTGATTCCATTCAGTAATTTGGGAATCCCTTTTTCCCCGTTGGACTAATCCTGATTTATTCCATATTTCTACTTTAGCTATGTGAATATTCAAAGAACATGCTCGTTCATTCTCACATAAAGCTCACTCCGTAAATTAAAAGAAACTTTTTAAAAAAGAATTTAAGTAATTTCCATTACCCATTGATCTGCCAAAACAACATGGTAAGAGTTCCATGAAAACAAGAATTTATTTACTTATTTATTGATTGGGTCCTGACAATTCCTCCCTAAGCTGGATGCTAAAAGCATTTAGTTTATATCACTCTCAAAACAAACTCTTGACAAACCACGCATTCAACTTGCAAGGTTTTGACATCACATTAGCTAACTGTTCTTGGCTACTGCAATAAACCACTTATATTGTAGCAGCCTTTGTAAGCTCTCAAAGAAAATGAACTCGTACATTTCCTTCCCTTCTTATAGAACATTCCAAACTCAAATGTTCCCTTTAAATATCTTAAGATCCTTTTCGTTAAATGCAGATGAAACTGAGTAGGATTCTCCATTAATACTTGTTACAAACATCAAGTTTGGTAGAGTGGTTGTCAGGTACATAAGGCTTCCTGCAATCTTTTTGAAATAAGTCTTTATCAACTTTTACTCCTTCATCTTTCCTAAGTAAGTTTAAAACTAAGGATAATAGGACACTCCAAACCTTTGCAGCACATCGAGAGCTTTTTTGTTATTTTGGTTAATGAAGATTTCATGTGATCTTTGCATGACTTCAAGTCCTAGGAAATATCTCATCTTGCCAACACATTAGTCGTGTCAAACTCATGCTTCATGGAGTTTTTGAAATCTGTAAACATCATTTCATCATTTCCGGTAAAAAGAAAGTCATCAACATACAAACTTACAATTAATCTGTTACCACCCATGCATGTCTTAATGAGGAAAATGTGCTTACAGTCAACATTTTTTGAATCCTTCCCTCTTGAAATAAGCCTCTATGTGACTATACCAAGCACGTGATGTTTGCTTAAGCTCATAAAGGGCTTTCTTCAACTTGTAAACCTTTTGCTCATCCCTTTTTTGTATGCAACCACATGGTTGTTCTATAAAGACATTTTCATTTAATTCTCAATATAAAAAGGCAGATTTTACTTCCAACTGATAAAAAGGCCATACTTTTTGAGCAACGAATGTGACAACGAAGCGAATTGTATCCATTCGCACCATTGAAAACATTTATATAATCGATCTCAAATTGCTGATCACACCCCTTTACTACAAGCCTTGCCTTGTATTTTTCTATTTCTCCTTGTTCATTGAATTTAGTCTTGTAAATATATTTTACTCCAACCTTTTCAGCTCCTTTAGGAATTCAATTAACTCCCAAAGTGTTATTCTTTTCTATCTCTTATATTCCAGTATCCATAGCTCTCCTCCATATTTCACTTTTCACAGCATCTTCATAACAAATGGGATCAACACTTGCAAGCATGAGAAAATTATTAGTTATGTCATCTTCAGAAAAATTATCTGATGTTTCATAGTCTTTCATCCAAATTGACGGTCTTCTATTCCTTCTTTCATTCAAGCAAGTTGCGCTACCTTTGTTATTAGGATGATTTTCTTTTGAATCTGCTCTTTTGTCTTAATCTATTTCTTCTTAATTTGCCACATCAATATATTAGATTAATGCATTCCTTCTGCCGTTTCCTTCATCCTATTCAAGCTCACACAAAATGACATCTTCATACTTATTATCCCATTCCCATTTTCAATCTTCTTCAAATACTACATCCTTGCTAATTATAATCCTTTGTGGAATTGCATAATAAGTCAAAACGCCTTTAATTCCTCACTAACTCCAAGTAAGACACACTACATGCTTTTATCGTCCAGCTTACTTCTTGTATTATTAGGCACATGAACATGAGAAATACAACCAAAAACTCTAAAATAATGAACTGAAGGCTTGACTTCGCTCCAGGCTTCTTTTGGTGTCTTATTTTTTATTTCTAATGTTGGACTACAATTCAAGATGTGTACTGCCCAATTTACTGCCTCTGGTTAAAGAGTTTTGGGAATATTTTTTTGAATAGCATACTACAAATTAACCATATGTTGGATTAATTTAATAATCATAAGTGTGGTCCATATTCCTTTATTTATTCTAGTATAAAGTGTGCCCAAAATAATGACTATTGGGAAAGAAAATTAGAGTCATTAGGGTTACTTAATAAAGAAATCCTTCCCTCTCCCTTCAATTTTAAGAAACATTTACAAATATAAAAACAAATACATTCTTGCACCATTGAAAAGAACAAAAAAAGGGAAGTAGGCGAGAATAGATAAAATTTTTGTGTAAAGAAAGGATTTGCTAACAAGAAGAGATTAAACCAGTATGGATGAAGGTTAGTATTTCTCTCTTTTCTTTATAGCACTAATTTTAGGCTTTGAAGATGTTGAATTAATTGTGTCATAAATGTTCTTGAGTGAATTATATACTTGTAATATTGCTTAGATTGTTAAAGCTTAAATCTCACATACGGTATCATAGTAGATTATGACACTTTGACTTGCATTAGAGTTAACCCTAAAATTATCATTAACTATTAATTTTACTTTTAAGTTAATAGAAGATTATTTATTGTTTCTGTTGTAATCTTGTTTCTTGGTTTCTATGAATTGTTGATTGGGTTTGAATTAATTGATTTAATTCAAGAGATTGAGGCAGATATATGGTTACTACCTAGTATACGTCTATTGTTGGAATAACTATTAAATTGGACTTTTTGAGACCGATATAAACCGATTCAAAATATTACGGTAAACCACGTTTTCATGTTTCTAGGGCCTACCATTACAGATTTACGTTAATTGTTTACTGTCTTCGAATGAATTCTGAAAAAGCAAAAGGATTGGTGTTAAGTACGTAGATGCATTAATTATGGTTTGACTTGTTAATTTTTAAAAGCAATAAAAGCTGGGAGAAGAGTGTGTAAAATAAAGGTTTAAAGAAATGTTTTTGTGGGACCTATGATCAAAGTTTTGTTTTTTTGTTTGCATTACTTGTTTACTACAAATTCTGGAAAAGTCAAAGCTTTATGGGATCACCATTAAGACATTGGATTTGTGTTGCATTAATTATTTATTGCAGTTGTATGAGATCTGAAAAACCTGTTTTCTGTTTTTGAAAAACAAAAGAATTAAAAGACAAAGTTTTGTGGGGCTCACCGTAAAGAGAATTTTGGTTGTTGTTTTATAGCATAATGTTTAGGGGTTAAAATGTATGAAATTCATCACTTCTTGGTTGACAAGTCAAGAGGTTGAATCTGGTTGTTAATGTATAGAGTCAATTACGTTTTAGTCCTAGTATAGTTTTGGACTTTACAACATCATCTTCCAACATTACAATTAAATTCCAAAATTCATGTATACTTTCTAATTAAATGTTTATTGTATAGAAAGCTTGTTACTCACCAAAGTGACCTTGCTTGAAAAGATATTTACACATTTAATTATGCATTCTTTCAATTGTTCATATTATATGATACTGATAAATGACGAAATAGATGAACTGAATAATTGAGTTTATTAATTATAATGCTAGAAGGTCACCCAAAAATGGATCATTGCTTATAATTAGTAACAGTAAAGATGCTTATCGACCTACTTGGTAAATATGTTTGTATATCTAAAGATAACATGCATACTAGCTTAAGTATAATTGATTGTCTATCAAAGTGTGTATATATATATATGTTAGCATCATCATGGCTTAAGGATATATGTTTAAGTATCACCCAAAGGTCGACTTAAATATATATACTCTAAAGTTTATTATTGTCTTAATCTATTAATTGTAAGTATTAATGTGTGAGTTTGTTTTTACGTTTACAATTTCTAGTAATTTGTTAACTATGGGCAATGGTCTGATCAAGTTCAATAGGATAAATTATGTTGATTGGTCTGAGTAAATCCAATTTCAATTGGGTATTATGGATAAGGAACTAACATTAGTTGCAAAGAAGCCTACAACCATTACTGAGACTAGTACCCAAGCTGAAAGGACATATTTTGAAGCTTGGGAAAGGTCTAATAGGTTAAGTCTACACTTGATGCGATTGACAATGGTTGAAAATTTTAAGCCATCAATGCCTCATATGGACAATGCAAGGAAATTCATGATGAAAATCAAAGAGTACTCATAATTAGACATAAATGATAAGTCTACTGTAGGAAGCTTGATGAGCGAATTGACGACCAAGAAGTTTGACTGGTCACAACCTATCCACGATCATGTAACAGGCATGTCAAATATGGCTACAAAGATTAAATCAATGGGCATGGATGTGAGTGAGTCCTTCTTAGTATAGTTCATCATCAACTCACTTCCTCCTGAATTTGGTCAGTTCCAATTGAATTACCATACTCTAAAGGAAAAATAAAACTTTTAAGAAATCAAGGCCATGTTGGTGCGGGAGGAAAGGAGATTAAAGAAAATGAAGGAACACTTTGTTCACTTCACATTACACAAAGAAGCTAGAAAAAAAAAAAGGGAAAGTCAAGAAAGAAGAGCAACAAGAAAGGCAAAGCCCCAGTGAAGGTTAATGAGGGCTAAATCCATAAAGAGCAACATTGTTTCTTTTGCAAGAAAGGTGTTCACCTCAAGAAAGATTGCCTTAAGATAAAGGCTTAGTTCAAAAAGAAAGGCAAGTATTATGTTTTAGTATGTTTTGAATCAAATCTTATTAAGGTGCTCAATAATACTTGGTAGTCAGATTCAGGTGTAACTACTTATATGTCATATATTATACAGGGATTCCTTTCGATCCAAACCTTAAATGGAACTAAAGAGTTCCTCTATATGCGTAACAGAATAAAGACACAAATTGAAGGAATACGGACTTACATATTGATCTTAGGCATTAGTTGTAGTTTGGATCTTGAAAAGTATCTTTATGTTCTTGAATGCACTAGAAATTTAGTTTCTGTTAGTAAGTTGGATCAGATAGGTTTTAATTTCAATGTTGGAAACGATGTTTTTTCTTTGTATAAATGACAATATTATTATGGTTCTTGTACATTAATAGATGATTTATATCGTTTCAACCTTGATGTTAATTATTCTAAATCCCTATTTCATGTTGAATATAATATTGGTAATAAACGTAGAGCACATAATGAATACTCTGCTTACTTGTGACATCAAAGGTTAGGCTATATATCTAGAGAAAGGGTGATAAGGTTAGTTAAAAGTGAAATCTTACCTTAAGCAGATTTTATTGATTAGAATGTGTGTATGGATTGCATTAAAGGTAAGCAAACCAAACACATATCTAAGAATTCAGCCACAAGAAGTACTGAGTTACTTGAATTAATACACATTGATATATGCAGTTCATTTCATTTCCCATCTTGGAGAGGTGAAAAATATTTTATCACTTTCATTAATGACTATTCATGTTATTGCTATCTCTATTTATTGCATGAAAAATCTCAATCAATGGACATTCTTGAGGTGTTTATTAATGAGGTAGAAAGGCAGTTAGATAGAAAAGTGAAAGTCGTAAAGTCTGATAAAGGTGGTGAATATTATAATAAATATGATGAGAATGGATAATGTCCAAGTTCATTTACAAAATTTCTTCAAATTCGGGGCATTTGTGTACAGTATACAATACCCAGTATACCACAACATAATGAGATAGTTGAAAGGCAGAATCGTAATCTTATGGATATGATTAGGAGTATGTTAAGTTATACAAATGTACCTTTATCTTTATGGATGTATGCATTAAAGACAGCTATATATCTCCTTAATATAGTTCCTAGTAAAGCAATTCTTGTGACAGCTTATGAATTGTGAACAGGTAGTAAACCTAGCTTGATGCACCTGCATGTTTAGGATTACCCATTTGAATTATAAAAAGGAAACTTGATGCAAAAACTATTAGTGGTTACTTCATCTGTTATCCAAAAAAGTCCAAAGGGTACATATTTTATTGTCCTAACCATGATACAAGAATAGTTGAGTCTAGTAATGCTAGGTTCATTGAAAATGGACAAATTAGTGGGAGTGGGGAACATGAAAGGTGGATATTCAAGAAATTCAAGTGAAAAATCCTTCACTTAATGTCTCTTATTAAGTTTTTGTTCCTCTTGTTATATCAGTCACGCCACATATCTGAACAACAAGTTAATATTCCAAACCCACAAGAAATGAGTGTCAACAATGAACCGGTAAATAATGTGCAAGTTACAATGATCTAGTGATACCATAAGAAATAATATTGTGAAGGTCTATAAGGGAGAAAAGACTAACTATATCAGATGACTATGTGGTGTATTCACTTAGGTATGAGTGTGACTTGAGTATTGATATGGATCCAGTCTCTTTTAAAGAAGCCATGAAATGTAATAATTCTAAAAAGTTGTTCAGTGTTATGAAAGAAGAGTTAAAATCTATGGATGATAATTAAGTATGGGAATTAGTTAAGTTACCTTAAGGCTCAAAGCAAGTGGGTTGTAAATGGGTCTTTAAGACCAAAAGGGACTCAAAAGGTAATATTGAAAGGTACAAAGCCAGACTTGTAGCCAAAGCTTATACTCAAAAGGATGGCACTTATTTTAAAGAGGCATTCTCTTCAATTTCAAAGAATGACTCTTTAAGGATTGTTATGGCATTAGTAGCTAATTATGATTTAGAGCTTCACTAAATGCATGTAAAGACCACTTTTTTGAATGGTGACTTAGAAGAAGAAGTTTATATAGACCAATCGAAAGGTTTTGTGACTGTAAAAAAGGAAAATATAGTGTGTAAATTAAAGAAGTCAATATATAGTTTGAAACAAGCTTCCTGATAGTGGTATCTTAAGTTCAATGATACCATTATCTCTTATGATTTTGTAGAGAACCCTGTTGATAGGTGTATCTATATGAAGGTCAGTAAGAGCAAGTTCATTATTTTGGTACTATATGTTGACGATATTCTTTTAATTACTAATGATTTGGTCTTATTATATGATATAAAGAATTTCTCTTTAATAATTTTGAAATGAAAGATATGGGTGAGGCATCCTATATAAATGG
This sequence comes from Erythroxylum hondense, assembly GCA_029829435.1. NCBI lineage: Eukaryota > Viridiplantae > Streptophyta > Magnoliopsida > Malpighiales > Erythroxylaceae > Erythroxylum > Erythroxylum hondense. Next base: position 55,042,338 of record JANKYF010000004.1, on the reverse strand, counting down.
AATAGAAATATTCTGTGACGGGACATAAGGATTGTTAGTGTTATCTAAAAAAGGACATACCAGTAAAGTATTAGAGATATTTAGGATAAAAAAAAATGCTCAGTAAGGGCAGTTCTAATTCAAAAAGTGGATAAATTTAGTAAAATGTAATGTCTCAAAAATGATTTGGAATGAAAGGAAATGGAATCTATTCCCTATGCATCTATAGTTGGGAGTTTGATGTATATTCAAACTTGTACTCGATCATATATTAGTTTTTCTGTTAGAATGTTAGGCTGATATTAAAGTAATCCCAGATTGAACCACGGAAAAGTTGAAAAAAAGTTATTAAGTATTTACAAGGCACCAAGGATTGCATGCTCACATATAGGAAATCAGATCACTTAGAAGTGATCGGTTATTCAGATTCAGACTACGTTAGTTGTGTAGACTCAAGAAAATCTACTTTTAGCTATCTATTCCAACTAACAGAAGGGGCAACTTCTTGGAAGTGTGGAAAGCAGTCTGCCATTGCTACTTCTACTATGGAGGTTGAATTTGTGGCATGCTTTGAGGTGACTATTCAAGCATTGTGGTTGTAGAACTTTTTCTTAAGGCTACGTATTATCGACAGTATAGTTAGACCGCTAATAATTTATTTTGTTTTCTTCTCTAAAAATAATAAGTATTCTAAGGGTGCTAAACACATAGATTTGAAATACTTGTCAATTAAAGAAGAAGTGCAAAAACATAAAATGTTGATTGAGCATGAATTGATATAATGGTAATGGATCCATTAACTAAAGGATTACTGCCCAAAACATTTATTGGCCATGTTGAAATAAGTCTTTGTTAGTATAAGATCATGTTATATATGTACATATGTCTGGATATTTGCTATTATTTTTTTTGACACTTATGAATTCAATTAATGTTATGTTTTTGCTATTTGGTAGTTGTCACATCATGTTATGTACACGCATTATTTTATTGTGACGACAAATTATATTTTGAGAAACATTAAAATTGAGAATTATAATGTTTCTCAATTATAGTTATTTTGAGTTGAGATGATTGTGTGATACATGAAAGGAATTATGTCGTTAGATGACATGTAACTACCAATGATCCCATTATTTCAATTAATTCAAGTTTGATGACTTGATAGATTCAATAAATGATGCACACTTGTGTTATTGGATCATCAAGGGTTATGTAGGAGATTGTTAGATTAATTTAATAGTTATAAGTGTAACTCATATTACCTAATTTGATTCTAATATAAAATGAACCCAAAATAATAATTATTGGGCTTGTTAAAGGAAATTAGAGTCATTAGGGTTAGTTAATAAAGAAACCCTTCCCTCTCCCTTTAATTTTACGAAAATTAAAACACATAAATTCTTGCACCGTTGAAAAGAACGAAGAAAGGGAAGACAACGAGAGTGGATAAAGTTTTTGTATAAAGAAAGGATTTGCTAGCAAGAAGAGATTGGATGAATATGGATCAAGGTTAGTATTTCTCTCTTTTTTCTATAACACTAATTTAGAGTTTGAAAGTGTTGAATTAATTGTGTCATAAATATTTTTAGGTAAATTCTATATTTGTAATATTGCTTAAATTGTTAAAGATTAAGTCTCACACCATATTTCTAATGGTTCGATTTTTTCAATCTATAATTTCATTTTGTTACGGTGTATATGTAAATATCAGTTGTCTCAGTATGCCATTTGCATCACAAAAGTTTTTGAATTTTTGTGATGTAAACTCTTCACCGCGATTTGTAAGTAAGCCTTTAAGAGACAAATTTATTTCTTTTTATGTATAAATCTTGATTCTTCTAAAGACATCAAAAGCTTTTGATCGCCCAATGATCATGGTGACCATCAAATTTTGGAACTGTCACTGTATGAATGTGCTTTCTGTAGCCATACTTATATATATATATATGCTCGTAGAAGACTGTTGCTTCTTCTTTGCAAGCCTTGTAACATCCGACTAGGAGGCTAGCGAGAGGAGGCGATGACTGAGAAGAGAAGACAGTAGGAGGCTACACTACTGCTCCATAAGGAGAACAGATCTTCTGTCCAGTTTTATGGTGTCCTATTCTGTCCAGTGGATCTCAGCCATCTATTTATGCGGGTCCCACGTTTATTTATGTGGGTCCCGCATGGGACCCAT
>JANKYF010000004.1:55029197-55039525 GCA_029829435.1 Erythroxylum hondense | reverse complement strand
GATCCAAAAAAAGATAATAAAATGGTCAAGTGTAATTTTTAGGTCACGACAAAAATTAAGAAACTTGATCAAATATAGCTTCTATTTAATTTTCTGAATCACAATTAAAATCAGGGAAACTAAGTGTATTCTGTTATAGAATGTATCCAAAATTAAAATTCGACTCCATTGACTATACCTTTTAAGCTTTAAATTACAAACAACTCAACTAAGCAAGTTTTGAGTTATGATATGAAAACAACTTGAACCAAGTGAACAAAGATGGGATAAGGAAAAAAAGAAGAGGGCCTTGCTAATTGTTTTTTTTTTAAACCAACAAAGTGTTTTAGAAGGATCTTAATTATGGAAAGGCACCTTTAATTATCCACTTTTAGAGTAATCCCTGCTCGAGCTGGGTAGGTCTCTTACGGAAAGCAAAGCTCTGACTCCAAGCTTTAAACGACTATATACATGAGGGAGATTTGAATCCGCGACTTTACTTAAGTAAGAAGAATCCTTTACTAACTCACCTGTACCTTGGGACTGGCCTTGCTAATTGCTTTGACATCACGATCACCCCACCCACTTCTTTGCGCAGTATCATTTCTTTACGACAGTAAGCCTTCATCATATCATGTTCAATTCAAGAAAAATGGGCAATTGATGGAAATTCAAGTATGTGCACAAACACCACCCTGATAAGTATTACTCACTCATCATCACAAAGTTTGAAGAAAGAGCAAAGGAGTGGAGAGCACACATACTTCTTTCAAGCATTATAATAAAACCCATCATTGAGAAAGGCCACCCACAGCACCAAAGCCTACAAAATGCTCTTCCACATTTCAAAGGGACACTCTGCTTTTCCTTCTAAAGCTAACAATTCTTGCCTAATGTCTAGATGGATTCCCTGTTATGAGCTATCCCAATGTCTAGAATCCTTATTCTCTCAGACTCAGACCTCTTTTTTTATTTATTTCCATTGTAAAACAAAAAGCAAGCATCTGATTCTACTAATCATTTCTTTTGTTTTTCCACTACTCTCATTCAGTATTGGAATCCCTTCTTTTTCTTCTTTGAACTACTCATTATTTATAGCACTTTCCCATCTTTACAGACATTTTTCTACTACATGAATATCCCAGGACCATACTCCTCCGTACTGGCATATTCTTACAGAAAGCTTAACTCCAGAAATTAAAGCAGTCCTAGTTTATTTTTTCATATTGTCTCATTATTAACCGCATTGCAGACCTCGTTTTCGTGCTCCACTGTTTGTATTATGTACTCTAGTTGTTGAACGACATCTTTCATGCTCAGTCTGTCTACCTTCTTCTCCCCAAGACATGCAAAGGCAACCTTGGAGAACAATTCTACACTTGTCAGGCCTTTATTTGATGGCTGCACACCGAACAGCCGTCCATCGATGACTTCCATTAGAGCGCCAATTTCTGCTCTTTGGCTAACGTAAACGACTAGGTTAACATCATCTTGATCTCTTGTGAAGTCAATGGCCTTTTGGGAGGTTAGAAGCTCAAGCAACACAACGCCATAACTGTAAACATCACTTTTATCAGTTAACTGATAGTTCCGATAGTATTCAGGATCCAGATACCCCAGTGTTCCCTGAGCGCATGTCGAAACATGACTCAGTCCTGGTATGGCGAGTCTGGAGAGACCAAAGTCTGAGACTTTAACGTTAAGATCATCGTCCAGGAGTATGTTAGTTGACTTGACATCTCTGTGGAAGATTGGAGTGTATGTCCCAGAATGCAAGTAAGCCAATGCTTCAGCTGTTTGCAGAGCAATTCTTAACCTTGTTCTCCAGTTTAGAAAGTTGGAGGATTTGCGATGTAAATGGTCATGAAGTGTCCCGTTGGGAACGTACTCGTAGATCATCATAGGCTGCTCTGCTTCCACACAACAACCCAAGAGTCTAACCAAGTACTTGTGGTTAACTTGAGAGAGTATTCCAACTTCATTGAGCACTTGTTGAGTGCTTTTGAAGTTGCCAATTTTCGCTGATTTAACAGCAACAACAGTTCCATCCTGAAGCTCTCCTTTATAGACTTCTCCAAAGCCGCCACTTCCCAAAAGCCTGTATTTACAGAAATTGTTTGTTGCTTTATTTATCTCTTTCAAGTGAAACATCCTCACAGTTTTCCCAGCATCGCCCGACTTTAACATATCTTCTCTGGCCTTAGCAAGCTTTACCTGGTTATGATTCTTGGAATAAAGACGCACAATGATTACACTAGCTGACACTGCGAGCAAGACGATAGAGATTAGCCCTGCTGAGACCTTTAAACCCAGTAAAGATCTCCTGTTAGACTTCTTCCTGGAGCAAGTTCCATTAATATGATCCCAAACATGACCTCTATCACAAAGACAGCGGTAGATGCGATTGTTACCAGAAGGTGAACACTTGGAATATCCAGAACAATCAAGTTGGGATTTGCAAAGCGGTTCTCGAGGAGGAGACCATTGAATTTCCAGTCCTTCTTCCCAGTGATTTGCAGGCATTCCAGGATCCAAATGAAGAATGCTTCTAAATGCCCTGCAACCTGAACTGTGAAGTCGAATCTTATAAGCTGAGGGCATCCCGCCTGCTATGAAACTGCAGCATGGCTCAAGACCATTAGCACACTGAAGTGCTCGATTACTGTCAACGTGACCAGAGCTCTCCAAGTAATGATGACAAAGACTGGATGGGGTGCAATTGAGAGGAGAAAGAAAAAGCCGGGGGGAGCAATTGAAGAGAAAGATGGTGTTAGATGAAGTGACATTAAAAGGAAGTGTCTGGTTTAACCAGAGTCCCTCACTCACCACCATATCCTGAGTAACACATGTATCAGAGACCCAAGAAGAGGGTTGCACCACTATCCTTTGAGAGGCAGCCATGATCCTGAGTACAAGATAAGAACTTCCATTCAAGCCGTCAAAATAAAGTTTCTCAGAATGGAGATCACAGCGGAGATGATAATTAGGATCACCGCAGTTAGAATTTGTGCTGAGAGGATACGGAACTTCTAAGGTGCCACAATTTGGGCAGGTCTTCTGAGAAGCACAGTAACGGATAACAAAAAGAAGAAAGCATATATAGCTAAAATGAGAAGGTGGTTTTGCATTACATTTAGCTTTGATCATCTTGCTTGAGCATAGAAAAAAACAGAGTTGCAAAGGCTCATGGTTCATAGAGGAAGGTAGTGAGGTAAATAAAAAGGGTAGAGAAAAAGAATAAAGTCACTGAACTGATAATTCAGGAAGTGACAGTAAGAATCTATGTGAAAAAAGTCTCAAAACTTTAGGAACTTATTGGACCGGTGGATTCCTCGTGAATGGTGTGCATCGGGAAGGAATTTCTAGTCATTTTCTCGGTGTTGAAAGCTCTAATGTTATAATGTGAGTTGATAAGGGGCTCTTTTGGTTTAAGTGAGATCACGAGTTTAAATCATCCTCATGTATGTAGTCGTTTAAAATTTGGGATCAGAGCTTTACCTCTCGCAAGGGACCTATCAGGCTCGAGCGGGAATTAATCTGGAAGTGGATGGCTTAAAGGTACCTTCCTATAGTTGAGATCCTTCTAAGATAACTCGTAGTCAAAAAAAAAAAAAAAAAAAGCTCTAATGCTATAACCGATGTCTTGTTTGCATAATGGTATTATCTTTTTTGCCTTCTTTCGAGTAGAAAGCCACCAAATGTAAAGCAATATCTGTTAAGATAATCAAAGCACAAATACCAGCTGCCATGCCACTAATTTAATTTGCAAACTCACACGTAGATCGATGGCGGACAACAACTATCATAATTGTCAAAAAGCATTCACAAATATAGATTAGACAAAAAATAGAGACCAAGACACGAAGAGATTAGATATGAGTAGGCAGTACATTCTATCTTTTCCTTTTCTGGAGGGGACGAAAACATGCACAATCTATGAATATCTACTGAAACAACTCGTAGAATAGGTTATAAAGATTATGCATACATGTTTCTGATGCACATGCAAGTGTAATTAATATTTCAACAATACATTCTACTCCATCAATCTGGTCGCATTATAGAGCTATCTACTCCAACAATATATTCTTGGGTGCAGCTTGGTTGGTTCCACTGAAATATCAAATTAAACGAGAGCACAAGTGCTAATTGCATCAACCTTCAACAAATTTTACGTGAGATGCGCAGTTGAGCACCAACAATCGAATAAGTAGTAATGAAGGCCAAGATAGTATGAAGAACCCTAATCAAGTAGATGCAATGGTTTTTGAAAAAACCAGAAGTTCATAATTCTGCGATATATATGATCTGTGGCAATTGCTTTAAATTGAAAATGATGGTTGTTTATCAAAAAGCAACTGGATTAACAACTACGAATTTTTCAGATTATAATCACAAGTAGAAAAAGTTAATAAGCAACAAATAAATTAACACACGAAATTTATTAATACAGTTCGGCACACACAATCTACATTTGCGAGGCTCTCACTGAGATTAATCAACTTTCACCTAAGTATAATAGTCTTACAGAAGACTTTACTGAACTGACACCACTCACTTCTTGACGTTATCAACTAGTACTTATATCCTGTGAAAGCATTTCACTCTTAATAGCATGACCACCTCATGCTAATCTCAACAGGAGATTTTTACAACAATGAATAAAGACAAATATAAAAATAAATCTCAAGTGATTAACTTAAAAATAATATAAACAAATAAACACTCGAGTCAAAAAACATTCTCCTATATGTACATGTAGCCTCATTAAGTAAAAATCGTGGGAAGTTGTCTAACAAAAATTTGTTGTGAATCTTTAGAACTGATGACCGAAGGAACTCACGCACAACAACTACAAAAATCATCAATCGGATATATATTTCATAATCGAAATATGCCAAAAACACAGCTACAAAAATTGATGAATTAACTGCTCGTTTTTTCCACATAAAACCAATGGAGCAATAGTCCAATTATTCACTCACATATGCAGAAATGCAACTACCAAAAAATCAGTCATCTTTAATAAATCTACTGCATGTATATCTTCAACAAACCATATCTATCTCCAATAAATTCTATCTTCTCTAGGATTCTATTTCAAGTAAGATTCCTTCCTTCACACTATCTTATCTTCAGGAAAATACTACTTTATCCAAGAAAGTGGAATCCTATGAAAAGTAAATTTCTTATCACTAATGATATACCAAATATATCAAACCACAAATAATGCCCAAAATAATAAAAGATAAATTAACAATCTCTCTCTTTTGGCATTATTTGTTATATGAAGAACTCCCCTTGAACACGAGAAGTAACTCCCCTTGAATTGAACAGCCATTAGTAATAGATTCCAAATAATATTGGAGCTTGAGTTAATCATCAAGTTCACAGGCAATAGTCACCAACAAAGCATAAAATATCAGTTGAAAATTTTACAGATAATCCTATCTCCCCTTTGGGACAAATCAATGCCAAATAACTATGAATCATATAGATACCTTGAAATCTCCCCTGAAAGTTACCTTCAATGCAATCAATCTTAAGGACCTTGTAATGGAGTACTTAAGTGTACATAAGCCCTTTTCTATAACCAGCTCTTGGAATCTATGTCGAGGTTTTATGCAGGAAAAGCAACAAGATCGTGTAAAGAGAAACCCATCTCACTACACAAGTAGTTCACCTTGTAAACTATCATTTCTGGGCTTTGGTTCATAATCTTTGGTGCTCTATTAATCATACAACAAACAGTTGAGAAATAAATCCCAACATTCAAAAGATGATCAAAGTGTTCCTGCAATTTTGTACTAGTGTCATGCAAGTGAACTAAGATCTTCACACATAAAGCATTCTCTAAAAATCCTTTTTCATAAGCAAATCATCAGTGAAAGCATATTGCCTAAACTCACACAGCTCACGATATAGAGAGAAACCAAGATAAAACTTGAAAAACCTAAGTCATAGAAAACCTGAATCTTCCTACAAGTCTCTAACCAAGCATCAACATTTTTTTTGACATGACTCCTAAATCAAAAATTCAAAAACAAAACTCTCAAATCATCAAGCATAGCTTCATTTTCACATCAAATTTACTATTCAACAAGTAATAAAAATCAATGCACACACTAATCACCTGAACCTTAGAAAACTCATAAATAAAAACTTAGAAAGCTTAAACATTAACTCCTTCAAAAAAAAATTTACTTACTTCAATAAGCTTTAAAGTTGTAAAGCACATAGTCTCAATACCCCGTGGAGAAATTCAAACCTAGTTTAATTCTTCATCACATTATCTTTGTCATCAGATTTGTTGTGAAACACCCAATTTGTTACAATGATGTTTACATTCAATGGCCTTGGCACCAATTCCCATACATCATTTCGAACAAAATGTTCTAACTCTTCTTGCATTGCAATAACCCAAAATTCATCTTGCAATGCTTCTTTCACATTCTTTGGTTCAAATGAGGAAGTGTAGCATATAAGCCTTGCAAGTTCTTGGTAATATATCCATTTTCTTTCTCTTGTTTTCCTTTTACTAATCTTACCAATCACATTCTCAATAGGATGACTCTGTCTAATTTGTGATGGATTAGTTGAAATCATTTTCCCTTAAGTCTTCATTATTCACAAAGTTTGTTTTTGCATCCGATGTATGGTTAGTTTCTTCCTCCAAAGCAACCAATTGGCCCTTTGTCTGGTTGATTTCTTTTCCAATAACAGCTAACTATAAATTTGGACAATCTGTAATTTTAGCTTCATTGCGTCCTATTCTAATTTATGAGGTTAGTTTTGAAGGTTTTCTTTTACCACCTTATCAATTATTTGGTGCATATCATCTACAACAACATTTGTAGATTCCATCACTGTCTTAATTCTTTGTTTTAACACACGATATGCCTTACTGTGTATTAAATATCCAAGAAAAATTCCCTCATCAGTCATACTTTCAAACTTCACAAGTTATTCTTAATCTCTAATAATATATCATTTACTACAAAACATATGGAAGTAACCAACACGTGGTTTCTTTCCTTTCCATAATTCATAAGGTGTTTTGTTTAAAGTATTTCTAAGATGAACTCTGTTGCATTTAACCATCTCTTGAAGAGTGTGGTTCTTCCTCTCTATAACTCCATTTTGTTGATGCATTTTAGGTATTGAAAATTTTTGAATAATCTCATGTCAATCATAGAAATCATTAAAACTTGCATTCTCAAGCTCACTTCTATAATCATATTTTATTCCCAAAACCATCATATTTTTCTAATTTGTAATTCACACACATAAGCTTCTAAATGCCTCAAATGTATCTAATTTTTCTTTTAAAAAAGCTACCTGAGTATATCCAGAGTAATCATTAACACATGTCAAGAAATACCTCATCCAATCAATACTCGCACATTGTGATGGAACTACGAAATCCATATGAATTAATTCCAATGTACGAGAAGAGGTGACATTTCTAAGCTTTTTGTGCGGCACTCTCATCTATTTTTCCATTTGATATGCACTACAAATAGTCTTTTCATCATCATTCAACATAGGCAATCCTCTTACAACTTCAAATTTGCTCAATTTGTTAATAAAATCATAGTTGGCATAACCAAGCTTTTGGTGTCATAGATTAATATTATCATATATGGCTAAATTGCAAGAAGTGATGACCTGTAAGATTTAACAATTATTTTTTGATATTCTACCAATTACTAAACACTCTCCTTTTTCATTCAACATCTTGCATTTATTACCAGTGAATTTAACTAACAGCCCATCATCACAAACCTGGCTAATACTCACCAGGTTATCTTTTAAACTTTCCACTTGAAGCATATTCTTTAAATGAGGTAGTCCATTTCTCAATTATTGTAGCTTTCTTCCCATCACCAAAAGTAACTTGACCTTCTATACAACTTTGATAATCCATCAAGTAGCTTCCTTCACCTGTCATATGCTGTGAACACTTACTGTCAAAATAGAATTCATTTTGAGAAGCAGCACGCATGGATTTAAGAGCCACAAATGCGTGTAATTGATTCTTTCTAATCTAAGTTTGGTTTGGTAACGTTGGCTACTATTGAAAATTCTTTAAGGAGTGTCTAGATTTTTTGTTTTGAGCCCTCCAAAATAGCATTTGTAATAGGTTGTAGCAATTTGGTCTTATATGATCGTTTACACCACAAAAGTGACATATAGGCACAAACTTTTGGTTCCTTTTTGAAGCTTCACCTTTAACAAATATAACTTCATCATTTTGCTCATTATTCAAGTTAAAACATTCACTTCTATAATCAACACCTTGAAAGTCTCCTTTGATTTTACCAATTTCTGGCAATTGATTTAGCTTCTTGGTATCACCATTTAACATTCTTATTCCTTTTTCAGTATTGACTAGCTTTAGTTTTATTTCATCAAGTTCATTTATTGGTGACAACAACCTCATCTCTAGATCTTGAATGACATCCTTCGTGGTTGAATTCTTCCTCTTTAGCTTAGCATTTTTCTTACACATTTTCACCCATTTGGTATACATTAATTAATAGGGCTTGCAGATGTCTTCCTTTTTGAATTCCGAGTCATTATCAGCGCGATCACAATTTGAATTAGTGTTTAAAACTGAAACATCTGAATTTTTGTTGTCAGTTTCCTCACTAAATGTTACAAAGCAAGTAACTGGACTTTTGTTGTATAAAATAACTAGCATAGCAAGATTACTTACAATTTCTTCTTCGCTACAATACTCACTTTTAGATTTGTTTTCACTTTAAGTGCTTGTGTAAGACTTCCCTTTTCTTCTTTTAAGAGTGTTAGGACATTTCACTTGCACATGTCTAAAACCTTGACATTCAAGATATTGTATCATTTTTTGCCTTCATTACACCTTTTTGAATTTTCGCTTTCTATTTGAAATTATTGTTTGATGAACTCCCAACATAATGTTTAAGCTCAATTCTATCTTTCTTCACCTTCTTCATCCACTTATTGAAATTTCTTGTCAATAACACCATATCTTCATTTTCATCGGAGTCATCTCTTAAATCATTCATGAATTTAGCAACTTCAGCTTGTAACGCCAACCCTTTTTTTCTCACACTTATCTCTCAACAAGTTCATCTCTAAGTTTATGAAAATCGTAGTTACTTTATCCAAAGATAACTAATAAATGTCATGGGCTTCTTCAATGGCTGTAATTTTTGGTTTGAATATAGGAGGCAATGATCTCAATGTTTTCTTGAAAAGTTTCAAATTTGAATACTTCTTTCCTAGTTGATGTAATTGATTGGCAATATCACGCAGTTGTTCATGAAAGTCTCTGATAGTTTCATTTTCCTTCATCTTAAGTTCTTCAAATCTAGTAGCCAAAATTTAAAGTTTTGAAGTTATCACCGATTTTGATCCCTCATGTATTGTTTGTAATGTATCCCATGCTTTTTTAGCTAATTCACACAGTGATATCATACTGAAACATCCTTCATCTACAACGCTGAAGATTACATACATTATTTGAGAATTACCAAGTGCTCCCTCTTCTTTGGTCCTTGGCCACTCGAATGAATCTTTAGTTATTACCTCGTTCTTTTCATCAATAGTCATTGAATGAGTCTAGCCATTCAACATAAAAGTTCATGATTTAGTTCCTTGTGCTTGAATAAACACTTTCATTCTAGATTTCCAAGCTGGATAAATAAAACCATCTAGCAAAGGTGGCCTAGTGATTAACATCCCTTCTCTGGTAGCCATAATTGTGGAACACCGATCTACAATAACTTGACACACCAAGTTCTGATTACGTAAACCGTGCTTTGATACCAATTGAAAAATAAGAAGGTTAAAGTTTCACAATATATATGTTCTGCCACAGTTGTTTTAACTAACAGTTGTCTATCAGAAAGCAATTGGATTATCAACTGCAAATTTTCCATATTATAATCACAAGTCGAAAAAGTTAATACGTAGCAAATAAATCAACATAAGAAATTTGTTAATGCAATTCGACACACACAACCTATTTTTATAGGGGCCTTCACCTAGATTAATCAACTTTCACTCAAGTACAATAGTCTTATACAAGACTTTACTGAGCCAACACCACTCACCCTTTGACACTACCCACTCGTACTTACACCCCGTGAAAGTATTTCACTCCCAACAACATGACCACCTCATGTTAGCCTCAATAGAGGATTTTTGTAATAACGAATGGAGACAAATATAAAAAAAAATCTCAAGTGATTAAATCAAGAATAACATAAACAAAGAAACACTTGAGCCAAAGAACACTCCTATATATATATAGCCTCATTAAACCAAAATCACAGGAAGTTGTCCAACAAAAATCTACGGTGAAT
>JANKYF010000004.1:54986324-54997428 GCA_029829435.1 Erythroxylum hondense | reverse complement strand
ACAATAAAAGTTTAACTAAATAATTAATTATAAAAACTTTGAAACAAGAAAGAGGGAGGGAGATATGCAAGAGAGAAATTTTTGGAAAAAATTTGCAAATTTTGCTAATAAGTCCCTATATTTTTCAACTCATAAACTTTTCTTTCATAGACAATGGCATGAGCATAAGAATAGGTCAATGTGTGTAGTGTGTAATAAAGAGGGAAATAAAAAAGGAAGCCAAGAAACAAAGTGTGTATAAGCAAAGAAAATTAGTGAAAATGCTACTATATTTTCACTTATAAAAAAAAAACAAACGATTACTTTAAATTTATAGAATAAAAAAACACAACCACTACTCCAAAACTTACTCCCACTAACTAAACAGCCTTTATCTACTAATGACATAAGAAACTCACTACTTAACTAACCCTAAAAAATAGAAACATGAGGATAACAATAATTGAAATAATAGATAGCAGCAATATAAAAGAAAAGAAACATACAGCAAAGCATGTGTGCACTAATTTTTAACACCCCCTTTTAGTGCATACCTAACATGCAGCAAAGCAAGTGAACACTAATTTTTAACACCCCCTTTTAGTACATATTACCTATCCACAACTCCAAGAGCAGATGTAAAACATGAAAATTTGGGAGTAGATAAAGCTTTTGTAAATATATATGTAACTAGGTTACTAATATAAACTGCTCGTAGCTTAATCCTTTGATTCAACACTTTCTCTCGAACAAAGTGATGATGAATCTCGATATGTTTAGTCTGCCTATGAAAAACTGGATTGGAAGTAAGTATGATCGCACTTTCATTGTCACATTGAATTTTGACAACATGATCAATTTTGCAAAACAAATCTTTCTTCAAACGTTTTAGCTAAATGCATTCTTGCGCAACCATAGTTATTACCACATACTTTGCTTCAGTATTTGATAATGTAACAATTGATTGCTTTTTACTGCACCAAGAAATCATTGTTGAACTCATGCTAAAGCAGTAGCCTGAAGTTGAATGTCGATCACTTGCATCACCTGCCCAATCTGCGTCAGTAAATCCACTCAAATAGAAATTAACTCCTTTTTCATATAGCATACCATGATTAGTAGTTCTCTTAACATAACGAAGAACTCTCTTAGTTGCATCAAGATGAATGGTTCTTGAATTTTGCATGAACTGAGAAATAACACTTACAGAATATAAATTTTTTGGTCTTGTAATTGTTAAATAAATTAACCCACCAACTAGTTGCCAAAACCTTGTTGCATCTTTCAACAACTTCCCTTCTTCTTTCTTCAGCTTCAAACAATGTTCCATAGAAGTAGACATCTGTTTTGCCTCTTCTATGTAAAAACATTTCAACAATGATCCTTTTTGTGAAATAAATAATCTTTGTTCTGATTTCTCCACCTCTAAACTAAGAAAACATCCAATCTCACCCAAATTCTTCATGTCAAAACAAACTGCCAACTCAATCTTTAGCCTACAGATTTTAGATTCATTATCTCCAGTAATTATCATATCATCAACATATGATAGAATTAGCACATACATCTTTGATTCTAATTTAAAAAACTAGAATCTGCATCTGAAACTTTATATCCATAGAAGATGTGATATTGAGCAACTTTACCATACCAGGAATGAGGGGCTTGTTTTAGGCCATACAAAGCCTTTTTCAATTGACAAACATGCAGACGAAACTACTATATCCTAGGGGTTGTTCCATGGATAATTCGCGATCCAACTCTCTACAAAGAAATGCGTTCTTCATGTCGAGTTGCCACAGCTTCCAATCTAGTAGCTACAAGTGAGAAAAGTGATCATACGATCACTATTTTTGCTACTAGACTAAAAGCTTCCTCATAGTCCAGCTCATAGTTTTGAGAGAAGCTGTGAGTAACCAACAGAGCTTTGTATTTGTCAATTGTTCCATCATATTTCTTCTTCAGTCTATACACCCATTTGCAAGTGACCAGCTCACAATTTTCTAGTCCAAGTCTGATTTTTGCTTAAGGCTTCGATTTCTTCTAGCATAGTTGTTTCCCACTCTGGGCAACCTTGAGCTTCTTTATAACAAGTTGGTTCTCCATTTACTGCTCCAAAGAAATTTGAAATCATAGTGCACTAATTTATTTGCATTTTATAGTCTCTAAGATAATCTGGATGTCTTTTCTCCCTTGTCAATCTTCTCACAATCTTCTGACCAACTTCTAAATTTGAGTTTTCTGACTCGGAACCCCTAGAATCACAACTTCATTATTATTGGATGGCTGCATATCATTTTCCAGCTTCAAGTTGTCTTGCTTATCATTAATATCAACATATTTGAAGGTGTAGTTTTTGCTAAAATACATTGATGACACTTCATTAAACATGATGTCTCTTAAAGTAACACACTTCTTTGACTCTGGATCTACTTACCTTCACCCTTTCCTGTATAAATTATAGCCAACAAAAATATACTTTTTCTCTTTCAGATTAATTTGCTTCAATAAGATTTTGGAATATGAACATAACAAGTAGAATCAAACACCCGAAAATAATTTACAATTGGCTTTTCATTATATAATATTTCAAAAGGTGATATCTCATTACCTGGCCATTGAGTCAGTTAATTTATCACATGGAAAGCACATTGAATTGCTTTAGCGCATAATTTTCTTAGAAGATCTTTATCATGTAGCCATGAGAGACTTGTCTAACAGAGATGTGCTAATTTCCTCTCAGATACCCCATTTTGTTGAGGGGTATTAGTACATTTGCCTTCGAATCATTGTAGTACTGAAAGAAAGCATCTAACATGTACTCACCACTATTGGCACTTCTCAAGCAACAAATTTTTGATCCAAACTCCTTTATACAAAATTTTTAAACTCAACAAACTTTGAGAAAGCTTAACTCTTTTCTATTAAAAAATATACCCAAATGTACCTTGAGCAATCGTTAACCAACATCATAACATAGTGATAACTGCAATAGCTAGGTGTTTTTGTAGGTCCCATCAAAACAGTGTAAACCAGCTCGAATAGTGTTGATCTTCAATTTGTTGAGCTCTTGAAAGGATGCCGATATGATTTGCCATATTGACAACCTTGACAGATCATATCTTCATGCCCATTGTTTAGAGTTGGAATGTCCCACAGTAACTAGGTATTGTTGTAGGCCCCTATCAAAACAGTATAAACCAGCGCGAATAGTGTTGATCTTCAATTTGTTGAGCTCTTGAAAGGAAGCCGATATGATTTGCCATATTGACAACCTTGACAAATCACATCTTCATGCCCATTGTTTAAAGTTGGAACGTAATTCGGCAGCTTCTTTGAGGAGATTTGCTGCAACATTTGATAGCCTGTGTGGCCTAAACGAGCATGCCAAATTGTTGCATTATTAGATTGACTAGTTCTTTTAACATATGCCTCCCCTACTGATAAAAAAAAAAAACAATAACCCTTTTCTAACCCATAAACACAACATCAGCATAAACATATTTCACATTATCAAGAACCTTCACATCATTTGGGTCAAAAAAACATATTTTCCAAAATTTGTAAGTTGAGAAATTGAAACTAAATTCTTTCTCAAACCTAGAACATGATAGACATTAGTAAGCTTGACAGCTCCAACTTTTGCATCATCATCATTAATCTCCACATTTCCTTCTTTTACTACTGGATAAGTTGAGTTATTAGCAGTAATGATAACACGGCCTCCATTATGTTTCTGCAGCTTTGTGAGCAATGAATCATTTTCTGTCACTGCAAACAGCCAGAATCAATGATCCACTCCTCTTGTAGTTGACATGATCAACGAGTGCTTTGTCAAATATTGACTTTGAGTCTTCAACCGCTTCAGTCATGAAACACTACTCCTAATTAAGTTGATCATATTTTGCTTCTTCACTTACTGTATTTTCTTTGGAAAGTTTGACTCGACAATTCTTCCTAATATGATCGAGCTTCCCACATCTATGGCAGTTGATGGGGTTGTTTCTTTGTGAGTTTCCACCATCACTCCTTTTTGCATTTGAATCTTTTTCTAAATTCTTGTTCCTAGCTATACTCTTCTGGTGTGATCTTTTTTAGTAAAGAGTTATATCTGATCCAGAATTTTGCTTGTCACGCATCTGTTTTGCCAAAGCTTCTTGAATAGAGAGAAAATTCTCTAAATCTTCGATTGATGATTGATTTTCCTAGCCTTGAATGGAAGTTATGAAAGGTGTATACTCCTTTCTTAAGCCATGAATTAGATACCTTCGAAGTTGCTCTTCACTAATGTTCTGATCTAACTCTGAAATTTCAGCACAGAGGCTTTTAATTTGTAAAAAATATTCACTGATTGACATACCTCCTTGTGTTGTGATTGCCAATTCATTCTGTAAAAGTTGGAGCCTTGCAATATTTTTCTTTATAAACAACTTCTCAAGTGTTTGCCAAACCTTACTTAGGGAACTGATGTCATGAACATGATCAATGTACTCTTTGCTGATTGAAGTCCTCAATGCAAAAAGAGCCTTTCCCCACTTGACCTTCCACTTCCTTCGTGACTCGCTATTTTCAACAATGTCAGCCGGAATTTCATTGTTTCCAGCAACCAAATCCCACAAGTCTTGACCTTGAAGAAAAGCTTCGATACATAGTCTCCAATATTTGTAGTTTGTACTAACAAGCTTCTCATCACCGTATTGAGTGTTAGAATCATTTCCCCCATTACTCGGATCCATGTCAACAATCTGCTTCAACAAAACTAGTGTGATAGACAAGAAGATCACAAATAACCTTAATCAGGCTCTGATACCATCTAACAAAGAAGGAAATAAAAAAGGAAGCCAAGAAATAGAGTGTGTATAAGTAGAGAAAATTGGCAAAAAGGTTACTATATTTTCACTGGTGGAAAAAAACAAACAATTACATCAAATTTATAGAATAAAAAAACATAACCACTATTCTTGGATTTACTCCCACTAACTAAACAGCTTTTATCTACTAATGATAAGAAAACCACTACTTAACTAATCCTAAAAAATAGGAACATAAGGATAACAACAATTAAAATAATAGATAGCATCAACATAAAAGACAAGAAACATGCAGCAAAGTATGTGTGCACTAATTTTTAACAAAGTGCTTGTCATATTATATAGATCTAGTACAAACTGATTCACTAGCATCATACGTTCTCCAAATTTTTTTCCCAAATTTCAAAACGAATATTATGCTATTGGTAATTTCAACAACATAACAATTTGAAATTGTTGGGGGAGAAGAAAAGGCGAATCTTCTACCTTCTGCTAAATCGGGAAGGCGAGGAAGATTTAGTTTCTTCTTTGTAAGGATATTGAAAAAAAGTGGATCTTCTTTTCTTGTCTTGATAAGAATCACCACTCTTTTCTTGCAGTCCTAAAAATTGTACCAGATAATTCTAGAATATCTAAAAAGAAGGTGTGTTTATATACTGGGTGAAAGAATTTGAAAATATGAACTCCCCTTAATTGCATGTCATCAAGTAGGGGAATTCAGTCATAATAACACAATTGAGATCTATCAGGTTGTTCTTCTAAGCACATATCATTCTTCAATCCCTTTGCTTGCAAGGCAGAAGGCATTGAATCCCTATATTAAGACGACATATAACCAAATAAGCATATTGAGTATTGGAATCATTGTAGTTAAAACTTGTAATAAACAATTTGAGATTTTCACTTACCTCGTTAAACAAGTAGAGATAAAAAGTATGACGAAATCTCTGTTCTCACTACAGAAGAAAGGAAGAAGAAGAAAACGCTGAGGTGAATGGGCGATTTGGTTCAAAGTATTAGAGGGATGAATTGGAAGTCATGAAGGAAACAAAACAATATATGGGAAAATAACCAGTCAATTTGTTTTAGTGCAATCCTATTCTGTAAAGGAATACTGAAATAGACTTTTATATGAAGTGTATCACGTTTGAAAATTTGAAAAATAAAATTTAATTAAAATTAGAATTATAAAAGTTTAGGAAACAATTATTAAATTACAAATCAAGTTTTCCTAAAAGAGATGTTAGGATCAGGAATTCTACTATGATCACTCGATTAGTACAATTGAGATTATAGTCCAATGCCTATTGCAGTTATATATATGTAATCCTCTCTTTCTGTGTGATAATATTTTACCGCGATTTGCAATACCCTTTTGTACTGGAAGTTTTCTTTTCTCACAACTATCCTTCTACAGCTGTCAGGTTTGATTGCACAGATTAACCAGCTATGGATGCTGCTGAGGAGACCAGGAATCAACTCTAGGATCCTATCCTTCACTTGTTAATTATAATTTTGAAGAAAGATCGTTACACCTTCTCAACGTGCTACAAAATAAGCATGAATGCATGAAGATGCCTGAGAACTTTCTTGCGTGTGGTTGCTACAGTAGTGAATGTTTTTTGTTAAAAGGTGAAATTTCAGAGGACTGTTATATCTGGAATCCTAAAACGAGAGACCAAGTTTTAATCCCACCGATTAAGTACTATTGTCGAATTGGTTTCTTGTCTTCGACGCCAACTAATTCTGACTGTCAGCTAGTAATATTGACTGCCGAAGAAGTTCGCGAAGAAATGATAAAATTATACTCTTTTACAAATTGGGACATGATGCCTCTATTGAGTACAGGTACACATTGGATGATGATGTACACTGCACATTCTCCCATGGAAAGTTATATGCTTTAGATGATTCTGAGTTTTCTTCCTTAAGGACAATCAGTTATTCTGGAACTGAAGTTAAAGCTGAAATCTGGGAAACTCGTACGTCGAAGCCACTTCATCCAGAGTCATTTACCTTTATATGCTTATCTTTTGCACTCGGGTGATGAAATCTTGCTTGTTATGAAGGTGTACCCGCTCTGGCACTGTAGAAAACCTGTGATCCGAGATATTACAGTTTTTCAATATGATCATAGGGAAAATTCTTGGGTGGGTGAAGATTGATAATCTTGGAGAAAGAACAATTGTCCTTTCCATCTTTTACGGGAGCATGTGTTGCTCTGAAGTACCATCAGGAATTAAAAAGGGGTGCATTTATTTTATAGAATTCTGGAGTAGCTTACTTCATGTTTACGATATGGAAGACAATAGCTTTTCCACAGATTTGCCTCCGTCCATCGTAACACAAAATGGGGACTTGCTTATAGTTACAAACAGTTTAATTACTCAGTTTGGAGGTGCCATCTTGATCGTATAATTGGGGATACTTGATCTTCAACCCCTTTTGTTAGAAGTATTTCACGGATGCAGTTTAGTATCTTGTCGACTAATTGATATTTTCCTACAGATAAATATAATAGTTCCTCTCCCTCCAAATCATGTAGATAATGGTTATGAATGCTATTTTGAGTAGCACTACGTTAACTTTCTCATATTTGAATTGAATGATAAACTATCTTAGAGTAGGTTTCCACTCGTAATAGTTATTCACAGCATCTGTCATGTGTTGAATATTATAGGTTTTAGAATTATTTAATGTTGTTAGTGATGGATTTTGACATTATGACTATATTCAATAATAAATCTGTCCAAATTTAGTACATGTCATTGGATGCTCTTACGAAATTAGTACATGGTCGTTTTACTGTCAATTTTAGCTTCGTTATGGTGATATTAAATTTGGATATTCACTACTAAAATTTGAAGTTAAGACTAACTGAAGTGAGTTTGAGTTTATACTAAAATTTGAAGTTAAATATGTTGCAACTGACATTTATCGGAGTCACCACTGCAAAGCTGGTGGCAGTTGATTTGAAAAATATAGTTGATAGGAATCATACATCACGGAGTAAGTTTATATCAGCCCACGAAACCCAATGACATGCTCACACAATATAAAGCTTATGTCAGTACAAATACACTTATATAATGTCCGAAAAATCACATGCAATATACAATAAATTGTGGAGAAGGGATATTTTTAAAACCCAAGCCTCCAAAGATAAATCCTCACAATATTACAACTTGAATAGCTGCGGGGAGCTAAGCATCACCAATGACTCAGCCATAGACCTATTCTTATATAATTGTAAGGTTCTCTTAGTCTAAAGGAGCTAAAGAGAGCCAAGCATCACTAACAAACTAACCCTCACTCAATTTGTTTAAAATCACAATAATATCGATAATATACATTTCAAACAAGGACTCGACTGGGAGCCAAGCATCAACCATGATCAGTCTGTATCATATCAATATTATATCACAGTCATTTCTTATAATGAAACTAGTTTGCACCTAGTCCTAATACATACTCATTAAGTGACACATCCTATAAATTTTTTCTTCCTGCATAATCACAATCAAACATACCCATACATAATCCAAATATTAATAACACAATTTCACAAAACAAGCACTCAATTATATGAGGGCCATTATAAATGCATACATTATAAGCAAACGTTTAATGAGTGTAAGAATAGAGTGACAAAAATATTAAAGAGTGTTAGATTACTTATCTGTGGATACTATGAGAGTTTTGAAGACTCTTTGCAAGTGATTTTTGAAAAACACTCAATCCCTATACAATTTTTCTCTTCTTCTTGATATTGATGAAACTACAACAGTGAGAACTTGGATGTAGATAGCATTGAAGCTATTGAACCAAGTAAATTTGTGCGTCTTTAATTTTCTACACTTCTTAACATTTGCAAGATTTAACTTCTTTATAAGTGTTTAAAGGTTTAAAGCAATATTATAGCACAAATATCCTTACATAGTCCTTCTGCCAGATGATGAGATCAAAGTTTGTAGCTTTCACGCTGAGAGTTTCAGCCATCCATGTCCAGCAGCTCGGGAAAGAGCAAAGGTGGAAGTAGGAAAATTACAAAAAGAGAATAAAAATGAGGAACAAATGTAATAAGAATTTCCTAGTTGCATTAGCAGCAGTCCTTTGTGGTTGCTCATTTATAGTCCGTTTCCTTTCCCTTTCTTCTTACATTTGTTCCTTTTTTTCGTTTTGCAAGTTTGATACTTTCTTTAACATTGTTGCTCTTTCCTTAGCTGTTGAACATTGATGGCTGAAACTCTCAGCATACTCTGCTCCTCATTGTCTGCATTTCCAAGTCATTTTGCTTCAAAACAAAAATGAAACAATTTTACATAACTATTTACATACAAAGAATGAAA
The DNA here is from genome assembly GCA_029829435.1 of Erythroxylum hondense. NCBI lineage: Eukaryota > Viridiplantae > Streptophyta > Magnoliopsida > Malpighiales > Erythroxylaceae > Erythroxylum > Erythroxylum hondense. Next base: position 54,988,289 of record JANKYF010000004.1, on the reverse strand, counting down.
TCTTAACCAGAAGAAAACTTGTTGAAGTAAAATCGAGGATAAGAGAAGGCTACAGGACACAAACCCACCAACTCTTTTCTTTTCCTATCGTTTGGAAGATCTTTAGACACAGGGTGTGAACTTAATAAAGAGATGGGTATCAATAAATACATGTTCTCTGATGTGTATAAACAGAAGAAAATCATGATTGTAAGTATATTTTGCGTGGGTGATTCAGATTTGAAAACGTCAGAAAATGATATGGTCAAAGATCACAGCCGCAGCATTACCACTGCATATATTATGCTTACGAAGAAAGACAACATTGTTGTTTCAGCCAATTTCCTATCCACGATATTTTCGCCTGACAACTTCGACTAGTAAATAATATAGACTTGCATTTCTTGGCTTCATTGGTTCATTCAGCTGGAAGCTGCTGCTTAACTTTGTATTTTTTTCTGAAACACAATTGAGAAGTGTCTAAACTAAACGGGGTCTTTTCTTCTCCAACAACTCAGCTACTTTATTCTTTGCATGCCTGACAGTTAGGTTGTAACTAGTATGTATTATAGTTTTATCGCTGCTTAGGATTCATGTTGTTGCTGTGACAACCAAATGCATTAACTGCACTTGGATTTGCATTCGATCTACTCCTTCAAAACCAGTGGCCTCCAAATCTGCATTCGGTTCAATAGACCCACTTGCTCTTTTCTTTGTAAGCAAATCGTTTAAAAAAAAAGTGTTTCTTTTTGTTTTAAAGAAAAATTGCTTGAAAATGTAGTCAATGTACACTAGAGTGTGTTGAGAGTTTCAGGAGAGAGCAAGACTGTTAAAAGAGGAGACGAAATTACAGGAAGAAAGTGAGAAACGAGAGCGAGAAAATAGGGAAAGACTCTGGTTTCCTAAATGCACCAGCAGCCGTCCTCTGTGGCTGCGTCTCTTGTTTCTTTTTTCTTCATTTTTAACATTCTTGCACTCTCCCGAACTGCTGGGGATTTATGCATGAAACTCTCGGCATCCTCTGCTCCAAATTGATTACATTTTCAAGTTATTTTACTCCAAAAACAGAAAACAAACACTTTTACAAAACGATTTGCTTAAAGAAAAATAGAAGAAGACTGGAATCTTAACGAGAGCATAAGAGATGGTATAGTATAGAGCTCAAACTTACCAAGTCCTCTTTAGGTACCTAGTGATCCTTATAATTAAGAGACCTTCTTGCGTATAAAGTGAAGAAGAACATGATTTTGCAGTTGGGTTAACCTTGCATGGGTCATTGGTCTTTGGTTCTAACATGCATGAGTCACTGCTTACTTTGAAAATGCATTTATCATGGGTTCTAAGTTCTAACTGACACCGTCAAAAGTTCAGTTTGAAAATGTATTTTAGCGTTTGACAACGTTGTCACGTGAAGGCTTGAAATAGAAATATATAATGGCATAAAAAATGAATAACAACTAAGATGTAGATTCTAAAAAATTAATAACAACTAAGATGTAGATTCTAACGTACATGTATCCAAAATAAAATATTGAAATGGCATGATAGTGACAGCTCATTTTATTGGTAAAAGAAATAGAAAATTAGATAGCGTTAGAAACTAGAAGGATGTTCTAAATGTTATTATGGTTGTACAAAATTCAACTTTAATTAGATAGGTTCTTAACCTATGCTAATGAGTCTCGTATTCTATGGAACTTGAACATGTGACTTGAAAACACCAAACAACAAAAGGTTCGTTTTATGCTAACTTGTTTCGCATGTATCGATATGTGCGATTAATTCGTCAAAGTCTATTGTAACTTCTAAGAGAGAAGTATCTGAGTTGGTAAAGAGTTATTTTAACTTAACTGAAATTGTGGGTTCAAATTTATCTCATATATGTAGTCGTTTAAAATTTAGAATTAGAGTTTTATCTCCTATAAGGGATCTATCCGGTTCGAGTAAAAATTAGTCTAAATGTAGATGGTTTAAAATACTTTCTTA
>JANKYF010000004.1:54906727-54923147 GCA_029829435.1 Erythroxylum hondense | reverse complement strand
TGATGCCAATTCTAAATCAATCAAGGTGCTTTATAAAGCATTGTAGTAATTTAAGTTTCTCATATCACAACATAAATCCAAAAAAAGTAATTTCTTAATTTCCCTAGGTCATAATAGAGTTACAGAGTAATTTGATACCATCACAGGTTTCAAATAAGAATCTCCCTTTTAAGTAGTAGAGAATTTTAATAACTACAAAGAGATGAATGCCAGCCTTTAATAGACTCTATATACAAGATAATATAGTTGATGTAATAAGTGTCTATCTTATATTGTTATATTATAGCTCATAATCTTAACTCTAATTAATGTTCATATGGTTTAGACATTCCATCTTTCATCACATACATATAAATAGATGTTATCGAATTTCTTCTTTTTATTTTCAAAAACATTTTTACTGGAGTTCTGAATTTGACGGGATACTATATAGTGTATGGGAGTCGCGAGCTCATACATGTTATCCCGATTTTATTAATCAGATACACAATGCTGGTGTACGACCCTCTATCATTTCTGAGTCCACATTGAGTCGTTGGATGGAGTACTGGAGATCACTTGAGGCATATCGGGCCGTAACTCCACCAACAGATGTGGTAGGAGAGGGGCAGACAGTCTTCTCGTTTATACGGGAGGATCAATTACTCACCGCGAGCATGCAGAGAGGCTTGTAAGTATATTAATATGACATTTATATTCTAAATTTTTTGTTTGCTATATTTAAATGTCAATTGATGTGTGAATGTTGTGATGAACATATATGTGTAGTATGCCTAATGATCATGACTATGTGGAATAATTTGTTGGTGCTATTTATGGCTGTGTTGCATACTTTGCTTTTTTGAACAGGGGGTAATATCATAAAAACATAGGAGACTCTGTCGAAATTTTTATAAACTCTCGTTTAACTTATTACTTTTCATTGTTATGCAGGAAAAGTCTATGGACGTTAGGCCTACACCCCATCAGTTGTTCTTGTATACACATACTAAGAAACATGACGGTGTCACATTCGTCAACAGCTAATGTCGAGAACTAAATGTATGTGAATTTCATAGTTTATTATTCAATCTTAATAATTATCACTTACTAATTACAATATAAGCATTGTGTCTTAATAGGAATACAACAAACAATTGGGCAACAAGCGCAAGATGCACAACCTGTTGATGAGACCCAGCTATATTTTGATGCAGTGGGTGGTAGGGACAGTTGGGGAATGATCTTTGGCCTAGGCTCATCTGCCAACACATTTTATTCCCACTCCTCTACTATGTCCACAACAGTAGCATCTAGTTCAGAGCCGACAATGCGACGTATCAATCAGCTGGAGTCCGCAGTGCGGACGTTGACAGAGGTAATCCATAAGCTCCGAAATGATATTGACCAAATGAGAGCAAGGGAAAGAGACTCACATCAGCCAAGCTCACCAGGACAATAGAATTGTTGTTGTCATTAATTTGGTTTTCATTTATGTAAACTGTAATGCTTTAATTATCAGTTGCAAAAGTCATTTAACTTTTTTTATAAACAAACTCCATGGGTTCAAAATTCCAAAACTTATGTAACGATAATATATAATTGTTCAAATTGAAATCAAATTTCACGACTTAATAAAGATGATCCATCTAATTATACCGACGGTTCCGTGGGTTAATTCCCACCAAATCCCATACTTATGGTCCAACACATCAAGTTAGGGATAGACATAGAGAATGCGAGATACCTGCATATGTTCAATGAGTTAAAACTCAGAAATTGGCAGGATATAGGACGTGTACAACCTTATTTTTCTGCATGTGAGGTCGCCGATTGCCATCACTTATAAACGTGGGTTGTCAGGATTTTGGTTTTATGAGACTTGTCAAATATTGAATGGTGGCGGTTGAACTTGAACTCTCAAGACACTCATGTCCTGGTGGCTGATTTTACGTAAGGTAAGAAAATAATTTTTTAACATCTATATATAAATTAAAAAAAAAAAAGAGAAATATGGAGAAGTCACCGTCTTTATTCGATTATAAAGCCCCACTACAGGTGTGCTTCTCATGCAAAATTCTTAATTTCATTTCTACCCCTCCATGTCACCGACACTTTTTTGAAGTATTGATGTTGCTCGGGCTGCATAGACGCGCCGCTTCAATATGTATTCATACTCGCCTCGAGAAGGCTTCTACGCGAAATTTATGTATTTAGGGAAGTGAAGGTGTTTAGCGAGTCGAGGTTGTGCTGTCTACGGTGGTCGGATTTGGAACTGTCCTGATTAAATTTAAAGCTCCATAAGAGGACGCTTGGCGTGATTAGGCAACCGTATGCCACCAATTATTCAACTATGTCTGCAATTCAGTCATGAAGAATTTATCACCAAAGGTACAAAAAAACTTGCATGAATCTATGGGCAAAAGGGAGTAAATTTTGATACCCCAAGGACGCTTTTAACTCTTTTAAGAGAACATCGCAGTTAACGCCTTCGGCCTGATAAGTAGCTATGGCGAACTTGGGGGATAATGGGCACAGCAAGAAAATGATCACATGCAGGTTTCCTGCATCTGTGAAGCTTTTTCTGTTTATGGTCCCGTTGCTTATGGTTTGTGGGTTCGTTGCCGTTTCGGGTCCTAAAATTTACACTTGGGATTTTATATCTGACCAACTTTGGATGTGGAGGAATGAGGCTGAGAAGATGATCTCAGTTTCTCAGGGGAAGGAAAGTGAAGGTGTGGTGGATTTGCACCCAACAGTGGTGGTTGTTGGTGCTCAAAACACGGAAAAGGAAAAGGCTACTTCTGGTGACTCTCTTCTGAACCGCTCTTCTGCTCCAACGATTCCTGTTGAGGCTATTCACTTGGAAGAACCAGTAAGCTCTTTTATTCTTTCATTTTAATCCTCCGAACTTCTGCAGGTTCTTGACATAATTCCTCAAGTTTCTTCTTCTTATTATTTTAAATTATGTTCTGTAAAGTTAAGATTGTCGTTGTGCCTGAAGGAACACAGACAAAGATTTTTGTCTGAGCCATGCTTTTTTCCTTTTATTTTTTTTGTGGATTTATTTCTTGTTTAGATCGATGCTGTCATTTGCCTATGTTGTATTTAACCAAATTTATTTGCTGTGCCATATCCTTTTATCAAAACCGCATGCAGGTTTTTTGTAAGTACAGTTTTCGTTCTCCCAAGGCATGCTTGAGTTATTGTAAGTTGATCAGATTTAAATGGTATTTCTCCAGAACGCAACCACAGAAAATGGTTTAAACACTTCAAGAAGCGAAATCACAGTAGCTGAATTTTCCAGGAATGAGACCCATGATCATATTTCAGTGAAAAGCCAAGATCCAAGAGAATATTCAAAGTTAGAGAGGCTTGAAGCTGGTCTACAGAAAGCTCGGGTCGCTATAAAAGAGGCAAAGGATGGAAATCAAACCCTTGGGGACTCTGACCACGTTCCTCAAGGCCCTATGTACTGGAATGCCAGAGTATTCCACAGGTAAAACAAAATAGTAAGAGACATGTAGAAGATAAGTGGTACTAAATCGTTTAAAAATGGTGGATAACATTTTATTTTATCCATCTAATTGCAATCGATTGTTATCCATCCGTTCTCATCACCCGAAACATCAACATCGTACAATAAATTGAAAATTATCCATGACAACGATATTATACAAGGCTGGTAATGGGCCGCTCCTCGCTGATATGAATTTGAGAGACAGTAAATTATAAGATCAATTTAGATAGGCCCAACACAGTATACTAGAACTGTTTCTCACCTTTTGTTGGGACTAGAGTCTTGCATTCTTCTTCATCTTATCCGAAGTTCAACAAAACAGAACAAGCTTTCTCTGGTTATGTATAATAACAATGTGCATTTGCCATTGCAGGAGCTATCTGGAAATGGAAAAACAGTTTAAGGTGTTTGTTTATAGAGAAGGGGAACCCCCTGTGTTCCATAACGGTCCTTGCAAGAGCATATATTCTATGGAAGGTAATTTTATTCACATGATGGAGTTGGATGCCCAATTCCGAGCCAAGGATCCGGAGAAGGCACATGTTTTCTTCCTTCCCTTCAGTGTAGCAATGATGGTCCGGTTTGTCTATGTACGTAATTCACATGATTTTAAGCCCATAAGGAGGACAGTGACTGACTATGTCAATCTTGTAGCTGGAAAATACCCGTATTGGAATCGGAGTCTTGGCGCTGATCACTTCATGCTTTCTTGCCATGATTGGGTAAGCGCCCATTTGTATTTAAACACACTCTCATGTTCCAATTATTCCTGTACTTTTTGACATGTAAATGTCAATATATTGAAGCTAACTGGCATGTATTTATTCTTACAGGGACCTAGAAGTTCATTCTCAGACCCCCATCTGGCAAACAACGCCATTCGTGCATTATGCAATGCCAACACTTCAGAAAGGTTCAACCCCATCAAAGATGTATCCTTTCCAGAGATCAATCTCCAAACAGGTTCGACAAAGGGATTGATCGGTGGACCCCCTCTTTCAAAGCGACCAATCTTGGCCTTCTTTGCCGGAGGGCTTCATGGCCCTATTAGGCCTATTGTCCTGGAGCATTGGGAGAACAAGGACGACGATATCCAGGTGCATAGGTACCTCCCCAAAGGCGTATCTTACTACGGCATGATGCGAAAAAGCAAGTTTTGCCTTTGTCCTAGTGGCCATGAAGTTGCGAGTCCAAGAGTAGTTGAGGCATTCTACACAGGCTGCGTTCCTGTGTTGATCTCAGAACATTACGTGCCACCTTTCAGCGACGTTCTGAATTGGAAGACATTTTCTGTTGAGGTTCCGGCGAGAGACATCCCTAAATTGAAGGAAATACTGAATAGCATATCTCCAAGACAGTATATAAGAATGCAGAAAAGATTAGTGAAGATAAGGCGACACTTTGAGGTCAACTCTCCCCCAAAGCGTTATGATGTTTTTCATATGATTCTTCATTCTATATGGCTCAGGAGATTGAATGTTAAAATACAAGAAGATCTATTTCTCATACCCAGATGACCAAAACATACACCAGACACCGGTCCTTTTTGATGGGTAGGTAGTTAGTCCAAGATAAGTTCCACTGTAATGTGATGTGATTTTGAGCTCAGCTAAGTGCAAGTTTTTTCCCGTGTAAATGTCCAAAAAATTTAATGCGCTATCAGTAAACTCCAATTGAATGATTATGATTTTTCTTATTTGCATATTTTTTTGTTAATAGTTTGTACAAATTCATGCGTAATTTTGACTTTTATTCTTATATTTTTGGCAACAGGCTAGCCGTTTCTACTTAATAATAAACAATATCATATAAACGTTTGGTGTATACTTCTACGAACATAGTAGTAATCTCAAACCATTTAAACCCACATGATAAAGGTCTATGCTTTGAGAGTTACATGGTTTGGTAGTAAACCCTTTCTGTTAAAACTAAAAAGCGATAATGGTTCAAGAGAACCGGAAGCAAGAACTCAACTGGTGACGTAGCTTATCCAGTCAAAATGACGAGTCATTTGTCCACGTAACGCTTTTGATTTCGTATTCCACGTGAAAGGACACGTGCAATATAATAACCACTATTTAAGACGACCGTAGTTTTAGTTTTTGACGTCTTACTGCCTCCACAATCTCTTTGCATAGATGACGACGTGTCGCATGTTTTCTCAAAGTATCAGTCCACCGCATGTCACTCAAACTGGCCGATGCACAACGTGTCACCTCTTCACTATTGGATAGATTAGTAGAGAAATAATTATATATGCTGGTAAGCTCCCTCATTATCAGAGACTTGGGACGTTTCTGAATTTCATCGTTTTAAGCCAACTAACAAGGTGCTACTAATTCGTGTATTTAAGAAGTTTATTGATTTCTGAAGCTGAACAATGGCGTCTAAGTCAAGAAAAGGAAGAGAGAACTGAAGCAGCAGTTTTGATATAAAAGACATAAACAGTGAAAGAGAACACGAAGAGCGAGCAAAGATAGCGACAGACCGATCACAACAGGAAGAAGGAAGACCAGAAGTCAATAGGTCTGTTCTAAAGGCGGTAGCTGACACTCTTGGACGCGCCAAAGAAACTGTCGTTGGTGAGAAGGACAGAGACGATAGAGGCTTAGCAAAAGATGGCAATAAGTATTACAAGGACTACACGAATACGAAAGCGGGGGAGACAACAGATGCAGCTGCAGGGAAGATGGAAGAAGCAAAAGAAGCAGCCAAAGAAAAGGAGGAGACAAAAGAAGCACCAAAATCAAATTGGATGAGTATGCAGATAAGGCGTTGGAGACGAAAGTTGCTGCCAAAGTGAAGGTCAGTGAGTATACTAATCATGCGGCCGGGGCATGTTGGAAGGTTTGATGGGATCCAAATAAAATAAATTCCACAAAATATATTTGTATTGATAACAAAATTTATAAGTAAAAAAACATACACAAAAAACAAATATTTCTCTTTAAGTGTTATTGCACTTTTTTCCTCTCAAAGCACTTTTTTTTAAATACTCACTTTTCACTTTTTTTCATGCGCACATAAATCTATTTTTCTCATATATATATAAATGATTACAAGAACACATATATATAGACATGCTAAAGAACTTCAATTATACCGACTTTGTCTAAGCAAAATTTCTTCTTGAATTTTAACCTTTCACGTGCAAGCTTCATCATTACTACTTCAATAACAATTTGACCACTTCTTAGACACATGTCATGCTTAAACTTCACCCACATATCTTACTTTTTTACCAAGTACTTCAAGTTTATCCATACATTTCTAATTCATCTACAAACTTCTATAATTTTGCCACATCAATTAACTCATTCTTATCCATAAATTTCTTCCACAAGCTTCTAAATTCATCCATAAATTTTCACATCATTACTAGATATTTTTCTCCAACCCAAACCTTATCTTTTGTCATAATTACATAATTATCCATAATGAAGGAGGGTTTGTACTTTCTAACACTCCCCCTCAAACCTGACTTCTCATGCCAAACATTTCTCTCAGTCTGCGGAACACTTCGTTATTCAATGACTTTGTAAAAATATCTGCTAATTGCTCTTCTGTTTTGCAATATACCAATTCCATAGCTTTGTTTTTTACTTGCTCCCTAATAAAGTCATATTTGATATGTTTGCTTCGACTGTGTGACGCTGAATTCTTTCCAAGCAATATAGCAGACTTGCTGTCAACATATATTGTCGTCGGACCTTTTTGTTCATGATCTAACTCATTTAAAATATACCTCAACTACATTACTTGACATGAACATGCTATCGTTGCCAAATATTCAGCTTCACATGTTGAAAGAGCAACAGTCTGTTGCTTCTTTGATGACCATGAAAATACAACTGACCCATTATAAAAATCATACCCAAAAATACTTTTCCTATCATCCAAGTCTCCACCAAAATCACTATCAGAAAAACCAATTAACTTTGAATTTTGAGCATGCATATAAAATAAGCCTTGATTGATCGTACCTTTAATATATCTCAGAATTCTTTTTGCTACATCAAAGTGATCTTGCTTTGGCTTCTTCCTATATCTGTTGACTAGTCTGACTGTGTACATGATGTCTGGTCTTGTATAAGTTAAATACCTTAAACTTCCAACCAAACTTTTGAACAATGTCAAACAACAATTACCGTACATACATCAGCTTCAACCCATAAATTCTTTGGTAGGTGCTTTTCCTTCAACATGCTCCTCGTCATATCAAGAATTGTGTGGTTCTTTCTTTCTGCCGTGCCATTTTGTTGAGGTGTATATCTTGTTGTTAACTGATGAATAATTCCTTGTTCTTTACAGAAATTCTCGAACAACTTTAAGGTGTACTCGCCTCCTTTATCAGATCTTAGTATCTTTAAATACTGTCCACTTTGCTTCTCGGTCATTACTTTGAACTCATCAAAATTATCAAGGGTTGCTGCCTTTTTTAAAAAAATATACAACTAACATTTTCTACTAAAATCATTAATAAAAATTAAATAGTACATGTTTCCACCAGCTGATTGCACATCAAATGGGCTAGCTATATCTGTGTGCATAATCTCTAATGGCCTTTTAGCTCTCCATGATTTTTTAGTTTCAAACAATTTTCTATGTTGCTTTCCTTTGAAGCAAGCTTCACACAACTGCCTCGGTTGATCGATTTCGGGCAATTCGTTCACCATTTTTTATTTTGAAAATAACTTTAGTCCAGTAAATCCAAGATGATTGAACCTTAAATGCCACAACTAGGATTCGACTTCAATAGCTGACTTCATTCACTTTATCAACTTGTTCCGTACGTCAAGTGTGGAAAGACAATTTTTTGTCATCTTTACCTTCACTGTTAATTCTCCCTTCCTGTTTCTGATGGTAAGATAGTGATTCTTTAATACTATAACATACTTCTTTTCTAAGAGTTGACCTAGGCTGATGATGTTGCTTTTCAAAGCAGGCACATAATAAACATCATAAATATATGTCGTGTTTTTATTTTTCAATGAAATCATAATTTTACCTTTGCCTTTTATTGGAATCTTTGTTGAATCACTGAACATAACTTCTCCACGAATTGCTTTTCCAAGTTTGTAAACAATTCTTTATATCCACATATGTGATTGCTGGCACCCGTATCAAGATACCAAGCATCATTGTTGCTTTGCTCATTTACTCGTAAAGAGAGAAGCATAACAATGTTATCTTTCTTGTCTTCTGCTGTTGCTTTCCTTCACCTCAGGATTTGATCTACACTCATAACTGAAATGACCATATTTATTACAATTATAACACTACACTTGAGATATCTCTTCTTTGTTGAAATATGTCTCGACCTCTGTCTCCATAACCTCTTCCACTACCATATGTCAAATTTCCTTCATTTGTATTTTCTCTTTCAAAAAATTGTCAACCACGTCCACGTCAACCTCGGTTGTTCCATCGACTACGTCCCATTTGGTAGCCACCTTGACTTCCTTTGTTCTGTCTCTGGCTACTGCTTGCTTAATTTTTAACAACTGATAGTTAGCTTTGCAAGACTTTCTCCAAATTTCTAGTATTATCTTTCCGATTCATTCTTTTCTCATATGCTTGAAGAAAATCAATGAGTTCATCGATCGAAATTTCTGACAAATCTTTCGATTCTTTGATTGTGGCGATGACATAATCAAATTTGCATGTCAATAAATGCAAAATCTTTTTCATTACTTGAACATCATCTAGAGTTTCATTGTTTCTTTCCATCTCATTAGCCACCATTTTCAAACGAGTGAAGTAATCACCAATATTCTGACTTTTGCAGTTTTAGCACCTCGAACTCAGCTCTGAGTGATTGAAGACATACCTTTTTAGCTTTTTCGAATCATTGGAAAGATTTCTACAGAATTTGCCATGCTTCCTTTGAAGTCTTTGCATATGAGATTGTCTCAAACTTATTCGTCAACACCTTGAAAGATAAAGAACAACACCTTCTTGTCGTTTTTTCAATTTTCTTTCAACGTCTTTTTCTCGTCATCTAATAAGGCCACCTTAACAGCTACATCTACAAGCTCAGTATAATATCATCGACAATATCCCATAAATCATGAGAACCAAGCATCACTCTCTTATGGATGCTCAAATTCTCATAATTTGTTTTTGTTAATTTCGAAACTTGAGGCTAGATCAAATTGGCCATCACTTTACCAATTCACGAACAAACGAACCTAGCTTTGATAACACTTGGTGGAAGCTTTGATGGGCTCTAAATAAAAAAATTTCACAAAATATGTATTTGTATTGATAACAAAGTTTATGAGTATAAAAGACACACACAAAATACAAATATTTCTCTCTAAGTGCTACTGCAATTTTTACTCTCAATATTTCTTTTTCACAAAGAGCTACGGCTCTCAAAACATTTTTTTTTCAAATACTCACTTTTCATTTTTTTCATGCGTACGTAACTCTATTTTTCTCATGTATATAAATGATTACTAGAACACACATATATAGACATGCTAAACAACTTCAATTACACCGACTTTGTCCAAGCAAGATTTCTTCATGAATTTTACCCTTCCATGTGCAAGCTTCATCATTACTACTTTAATAACAATTTGGCCACTTCTTTGACACATGTCATGCTTAAACTTGACCCATATATCTTACTTCTTTACAAAGTATTTCAAGTTTATCCATAAACTTCTAATTCATCTACAAACTTCCATAATTTTGCCACATCAATTAACTCATCCTTATCCATAAGCTTCTTCCGCAAGCTTCTAAATTAATCCATAAATTTTCACGTCATCACTAGATATTTTTCTCCAACCTAAACCTTATATTTTATCATAATTACATAATTAACCATAATGACGGAGGTTTGTATTTTCTAACGGGGACAATATGGACAAGGTAGGTGATTATAAGGATTATGCGGAAGGGAAAGCAAAGGGACAAAAGGAGTCCACAGAGGAATATGTTTTAGAGAAGGCTGAAGATAGCAAAAAAAGATTGGAGAGTATAAGGAATATGCAGCAAAGAAAGCCACGGAGGCTAAAGATTTTGTTTTGGAGAAAGCTAATGAGTTTACAGATTACAGTGTGGAGAAGGCTAAGGAAACTAAGGATTGTCCAGCTAAGAAAGCGGAAGAAGAAAGGGATGGTGCATTGAGGAAGCGTGGTAAGATTAAGGAAAGTGCAAAAGATGTTGCGAAAAAGGCAATGGACTTCTTCGCTGGTAAGAAAGAAGAAGGTGAAGAGAAGGGAGCAGTGACTATATAGCCAACCAAGGTTAGTGTATTAGATATGCATTCATTATTTTCCAGAAACAACAACCCAACAACTTTAACAACGCTTGCTATTTCTAGATGCTGAAGTTTGTTACCTAAATTCTATTTTAGTTTGGCTCAAAATGTTTGCAATGGGACAGTTGTGGAAAAATTAAATTACAACCCCCGCAGGGTTCATTTAAAATTAAGGTTTACTTTATATATCTTGATTTATGCGAGGGTGAGTAAGTAATAGTTTTGTGAGCCACCTTAAGCTCTTTGTCATTGTATTCATCCTTTTTGTAGTGAAGCTCTCCTCCTTTGCTTGTGGTTTTCTCCTTGATTTGGGGTTTTCATGTAAAATCTATGTGTTGTTCTTTTGTGTCTATTATTTGCTATCGTGTTTTGTCTTTACAAATTGGTATCAAAATAGGTTCTCTGATTGCATTGATGACAACCATGAAATATGATATTATGCTGCTAGATCGCAACATCAGGTTCCCATTGTGGCAGGTTAAGATGTATGTTGTACTAGTACGAATGGATTTGGATGACGCATTATTAAGGTTTGATAAGATGTCGTCATCTTGGACCACGAAGGAGAAACAACATAAGGATTGTAAGGCTCTATCACAGATACATCTTCTCCTCTCAAACCAGATTCTAAAAGATGTTTTGAAAGAAAAGTCTGCTGCTTTATTATGGTTGAAACTGGAGCAGTTATATATGATGAAAAGCCTAACTAGTAAATTGAACTTAAAGCAAAAGCTATATTCTCACCGTCTGACATAAGGTAAATCTATTGATAATCACTCAAACTATGTTTAAAAAGATTGTTTCTAATTTAGAGACTGTAGAGGTAAGCTATGAGGATGAAGATTTGGCTTTAATATTGTTATGTTTGTTGCTTGCATCATTTTCAACTTTTAGGAATACTATTTTATATAGTCGTGATATCCTAACCCTAGAAGAGGTATATGATGCGTTACCTTCTAAAGAGAAGATGAAACAGATTGTTTATGGATTTGAGGCTTCTTCTGAGGGTCTTATTGTTTGAGAGAGAATACAGGAGAGAAATCCTAGTGGTGACAGAAGGGGTAGGTTGAAATCCAAGCATAGAAACAAAGTCTGCAACTGCTGTAAGAAGAAGGTCACATTAAAGCTAAATGCTGGAAATTACAAAATAAAGAAGAAGCGAATTCAAAGGGAAAGCAACCTAAAAATCTGATGAAGCTAGTGTTGTATAGGATGCATTCAGTGATGGTGAACTCCTAGTAATTTCTGAGGGCAGGTCTAATTTTAACAAAGAATACATTCTTGATACAGCTTGCACGTGTCATATGTGTCCCAATCGGGACTGGTTTTTAATATATGAAATGGTGTCTAAGGGTGTTATTGTGATGGCAAACAACACACCTTTTAAGACAGCTAGCATGGGAATAGTTATAATCCGGATGTTTGATGGTGTTATCAGAGCACTTGCAGATGTGAGACATGTTTTAGATTTGAAACGAAATTTAATTTCTTTGAGTGCTCTGGATACCAATGGGTATACGTACATTAGTGAAGGTGGAGTTCTAAAGGTTGGCAAAGGTGTTACGGTTGTGATGAAAGGGAAGAAACAATCTGCTAGTTTATATGTCTTACAAGGTTCTACAATTGTTGGTGATGCAGATATTACTACCCAATCTATGATTGATGGTGATGTTATGAAATTATGACATATGTGATTTGGGCATATGAGCCAAAATAGTATGGCTGAGTTGAGTAAACGAGGACTACTTGACAGACAACATATTAGCAAATTGAAGTTCTGTGAGCACTGTATTTTTGGGAAGTAAAAGAAAGTTAGCTTCGGGAAAGGCATTCACAACACAAAGGGAAAACTTACTTATATACATTCTAACCTCTGGGGACCAATCAGAGTGACCTTTAAAGGAGGTTTCAATTATATTTTGATAGTTATTTATGACTTTTCCAAAAAAAGTGTATTCTTCTTGAAGAAAGAGAGCAATGTGTTTGCGACTTTCAAATAATGGGAGACCATGATTGAAAAGCAAATAGGGTGACAAGTTAAGCGTCTATATACTGATAATGGTGTAGAGTTTTGTTCTGACGAGTTTAATGCCTTCTATAGTACAAAAGGAATTTTGAGGCACTTAACAGTTCCTGGTACCCCACAGCAAAATAGTGTGGCAGAATGAATGAATAGGACTTTGATGGAGAGGTATAGTGTATGCTCTCCAATTTTGATTTACTTAATTCATCAACAACTACTGTGTGCTTCTTTGTTAATCGCTCTCTTTTAACTACTATTAAGAAAAAGACTCCAGAAAAGGTATGGTCTGGTTCTACTGCTAATTGTTATGGTTTAAGAATTTTTTGGTAGTCCTGCGTATGTTCATGTTGACAATGGAAAGCTAGAACCTAGATCCAATAAGTGTATCTTTCTTGGCTACAAGTTAAGTGCAAAGGGATATAAGTTATGGGATCCTAAGAGTAGCAAATTCATTGTTAGCATAAATGTTATTTTTAATGAAACTTTCATGCTTAAGGGCTTGTCTTCTAATGTTTCGAGTGATAAAAATCAATAGAGATAAAAAATGTAGGTGGAGTTTGATATAGGGATAGAGAATACACTAGAAACTATGTCTCAGTCACCGCAGCATTCTATAGCTAAAGATAGACCTAGAAGAGAAATTAAACCTCCACAGAGATATGTTGAGGTTGATTTGGTTGCTTATACTTTAAATGTGGCAGAGGGTATTGGGTCCATTGAAGAACCTTGATGATAGCTATTGAAAAAGAGATGGAATCCCTCACAAGAATGGTACTTGTGATTTAGTGAGATTACCCGAAGGTAAGAAAACTATTCGTTGCAAATAGGTATTCAAGAGAAAGGAAGATATGCCAGGACTTAAAGAAGCAAGGTATATGGCCAGGCTAGTTGCTAAGGGTTATAGTTAAATTCTAGGTGTAAACTTCACAAATGTGTTTTCTCTAATTGTAAAACATAGCTCAAATTACTGTCTGTTATGGCTATGTATTATTTTGAGCTTGAGCAATTGGACATTAAGATAACATTCATACATAGAGAACTTGAGGTGTAACACCCCATTCTCGCGTGACCCGAACCCGACATCGATGGTGATATCCGAATCCGTGCCCCGCGAGGGTAGCGTGCTACATCATTCAGTAAACTCAGTATCAAAATTTTTTGTAAACATTCATTCGCGCGAAAAACAGTAGACAATCGAGCCCGCGTTAATTTGTATACCATTCCAGTCATTCCCAAGCATTACAAACATTCAACAATAACTTAAAATAGCCATTTAACGTATACCAATCCATAACTAAATTGGGCCCGCTAAAAATACAAAGTATTAATTTACAGAGCTTGCGGAATACAATTTTATGAATAACAGAAGGATGATACTAATGCAGACGTGGACTGATCCTGACCTCTATTCTTCATTGAATGCTATGGACATACTCCCGTGAACCTAACAGGGTATTTTTCTGAGTCCTGAAAAATATTTGCAAATTTTGGGTAAGTTTTGCGAACTCAATGAGGAACCATCACCGATGGTTCACCCAATTCATGCATCACTCAAGCAAATTACAGAGTATATACAATAACACGTTCAGAAGAAGCAAATCACAATTGTATAATGCACTCTTGCCTTTTTCCCATTTACTGTATTCAATCAAAATGTGTATGCAATGCATATGTGACACTTTCCCATTTTATTATAGTGTTGTGACCGAGCGCTTAAACAGTAAACAGTAGGCAGTAGACGCGTCTAGGGAGTAGGAGAGCCCTCTGGGTATGCACTATCTCCCTTCGAGCTCGAGGCTCTTTTTCAGTATCAGTGGCGACTCTGGTCACAACTATTATTATCCGTTCATGTATTTGTGTATGAAATGCAATATGCCCAATATATCACAGTCAATATAAAACAGTCTGTCACAGTAGAGGCAACGCAATGAAGCACAGTAATAGCAAGCAATTTGACAATCAGCACATAAAGGACACTTCTATGTCAAATCTCCCAATTCATCGGACCATCCGTGTCCGGAACCCAGTCATAAACAAACACAATCACTAATCCCACCATTATTCCCCACATTAGACATATAATAATTGAAATAACCATCTAGGTTACTCACCTGTACTTCCGAGCTAGTACTTGGAAGTCTCAGTAACGTCGGTGGATCGGCGCTCCAAATGTGCCTCTATAACAGTTATAGTATGTAAACATTACCAATTGTCCAAATCATAAAAATTTACGAATGCACATGTTGTGATTTAAAATGTGTACAATGCATGTTCGTGACATTCCCGCCATTAATCTAAAATTTTTCATCACAAAATTCCGTCTAAAAATTAGAAACCTAACGGCGCCGAAATTACTCAATTCGGGCCTCTATAGGTCCAAAAATAAACAAAACAGTGACCAAAGAACCATTACCCAGACTCACGTCAATTTCCTGTCCAAAATTCCCAATTTCTCATAAAATGAAATTAAATATTTCATGAATAAAATGTCTCAAGAATCAGGTCAATCGGACGTTAGAAAACTATAAGTAAAAGAGTGGAGAGAGGTCAGTTCAGGAAAAATACACATCCTAGTCAACTAGTCAGAGGTTGTAGTTGACTAGTGAAGGAAAATACATGTCCTAGTCGACTAGCCAGAGGTTACAGTCGACTGGAAGCTTTATTCTTTCTTTTTGCCAACATCCCAACTTTCACAAGTCATAACTCCTTGCTCCGAACCCCAAATTGGACAAACTTAATATCACTTTAAAGATAAAAGAGAGATCTACAAGTTTTATGAAGGACACAAAAACTAATTTCACATATAAGGGTGTCAAAAATACACTCAAAGTTACTGCCTTCACAATGCCTCTCAAAACAGCGCAACATTTTGTCAAAAAAGTACAACATTTTATAAAATCCATAACTTCTCATTCCCTTTGATAAAAATTACAATATTTATTCCAAATGAAGGAGAATAATGAAACCTACAACTTTCATGAACAACATAAAATCAAATTCAATTTCTAAGTAGGTGAAACAATTCAATGAATGATTCTGCCCACTGAAACCACCTGAACTGAACAGCAATTTTCTAAAAAGCATAACTTCTTGTACAAATATCAACAAATTGCATACTTTATACCTTTGAAAATATCAAACAAAATACTACACTTCTCATGAAGGGCTTAAAGACAAATTCCATCACTAACTAACTCAAAACTGTCATGCAAGTGGCTGCCCTGATCACTAGCCAATGACCTAACTTAGGTCCAGTCTTTGAAAATTCATCACTCCCAATTCTGACATCCAAAATTAACATGCTATATCTCATTTTCAAGCTAATTTCTTCCTCTACAACTTTCCAGAAGGATCACTTGAGCCAATTCGAATCAAAAAAATCTCTAATTTAGCTTCCATTCACAATACTCACAAACCTACATTTAGGGCTAGGTTTCAACAAAATGTACATAACCAGCCATCATTCAACAAGTCATAACTCCTTATACATAGGTACAATGTTTTTTCAAACTTTCCAGACCTCTAATTAACACATAACTTTACATTTTTTCTTTTATAACCATGGTCTAATTCGGTCATTAAGGGCATTCAAATCTTCCATTAACAATCAGCTTTAACATGCAGT
>JANKYF010000004.1:54815707-54826600 GCA_029829435.1 Erythroxylum hondense | reverse complement strand
TAAATTTTTCTTAATTTCAGCAAATTTTCTTAAATTCATAAATTGTCTCACCAATTTCTTTCTCATTAATATTCATTATAATATTTCTAATTATCATCAAAAGTTCGGGGTCCAACAAGAAGTTTCTTATCACGACTAAGGTACACCTCTGGAAGAATTGGTTAATTTTATGATTGCTAATACTTTAGAATTCTAGCAGGATATGCCACACTAGTTCCAATAGGATATACAACAATAGCTTTAACAGGGTATACAACAACTATGGCAGGATATATCGTCTAGACTTCACAACGTGGCAAGCCAAAATGGGTGAGATGGCTGCAAGGATTGACTACCTAGAATCACAAATGGAATAGGAGCAGTCATATCAACCTGAGATATACGTAATAGATGTTAGTGCGGAAATCTGACAAAGTGATAAAAAGCTTGAGAATCTTAAGTGTAATACTCAAGGAGATGCTTGTATGGAAGAAGTGGCAGATGAGCTCAAAACAGAAAAAAAAAAAAAAAGACATATCATTTAACTCGAAAGTGAGTATTGAGTTCATGATTATTTTTTAGACTGAGTATTGAGTTTATGATTATTTTTTAGACTAACTCTTCACCTTTGCATAGCAGATTGGAGGAATTAAATGAGGAAGAAAAGGCGAAGAGACATTTGAGATCTTTCCAGAGTGCATAGATTCAGTAAAGATTGAAAGTCAAAGGATGAGGAAGGTGTTGAATATGACAGATCATCAACTAAGACCCTATCCTAAAGAACCTCACGCGGAGGAGCCGCATGTGACACCTAAAGATCACAATTTTGTCACGTAAGGAAACATGAAATCGAGCTAGCGATCCTAAACTAAGGCGCTTCTTGGGAGGCAATCCAAGGGAAGTAAATTTCTTTTATTTACATTTCCGCATTACTTTTTATTTGCATGTGTGTTTCTATGTTAGTTTGTTTCTTGCTTGTTTTAAGTTTTCAATCAAAATAAGAGAAAGAATAAAACAAATGAAACAAACATTTTCTCATTTTTCTATTTATCCTAGGATTATATAGTCATGAGTAGAAAATGAATTGGCTAGAGAATTTCATAGCAACATTAGCATGCACTTTTACTCTTGTGATTGGTCGATGTGCATTATCTTTAGAAGAGTAGTGACTAGTGGTAGACAAAGCCGGTGAGATTTTGAGCCTTATTAGACTACCACATCTATATCAGTCTCATTGTCTTTTAATAATGTGTGACTTTCATGATATATACATCCTGACTTAGCTTTGAGTTTCTATTTGAGACCACATTTTTATCACATGCATTAATATGGAAATGATTAGGCATTCTTTGTTTCATAAGTAACATTAGTCAAATATCCCTCCTCGTTAACATGATTTTTCCCTTGTTAAGCCCCCTTCGAGGCTTATTAGCCTTTCTTTTTTTTATTAACCACATTACATGCTTTATACTTAACCAAATGTCCTACCTAAACCATAAAACTTTTGGAACATTTGTAATTGTTGAGTTTGTAGATGTACAAATTATAAGTGTGGGGGTATGCATATGTACGGGTTGGTTATAATGTGAGGATGTTGTTTTATGCCTTAGTATTGAAATTTCCATGTTGATGTAGTTTATTTTAATTTTTATAAGAGAAAAGAAATGAAAGGGAAAGAGAGAAAGAAAAGAGAAAAGCAAAAAAAATAAAAGAAGGAAAAGAAAAGGAAAAATAATGAAAAATGTTTAAATAAATATATCAAGGAGAAATTGAATATGAGTTGAAAAGTTATTTATGATTAATGCGAAAAGTTATTTATGATTAGTGCATCCTCCTAAAGTTGTAATGAATACGTTATTGGAGTATGTTGAATATTAGGTAGATGTTGGCTTAGAAGGTTAACTCTTTTGTGGCTTCAATAAATTGTCATCAATTGTATGAGTAATTCCTTCGGATTGGTATATGCTTCAAGTGGTTTGTATCTGAGAGCTTTATTGGGTTGTGAAATATAAATGTTGCATTCGTCATAGCTAACAGCACCCAATTTTTTTATAAGTGTTAACTTGTGCACTTAATGTCACATTGAGTGTTACTTTGTTTCACTAGCTTTGATGGCTTTCAAACTACTTGATCCAAATACATCTCACTTTATCTTTGCCCACATTATAACCTTAAAAAGTTCTTTGATCCATGATTTTGTATGTGAATATTAGTAATGGAGAAATGAAATAATATACAAAGTTGTAGAATATTATGATCATGAATGGTGTTAAGTGTACCCATGAACATATCTTGTTTAAACACATTTTTCGAGTCTACCATTAGATTGTTCAGTTCTTGAAAATGAAGAATGTTTATTGATCATGAGTAAAAGCATAGAATGTTGAGTTCTTGCTATGATTTTTGAAAAACATTCATCTTTGCTTGTGATAATGTATTATTGGAACATATGGGAAATGAATCAATGTTTTGGGTCTTGAAGCTTAATTTTAATGTTTTACTCGAGGACACCAAAGGCTAAGTGTAGGAGAAATTGAAAGGTGATTAATTGATTATGAAATTATTCCATAACACTTAGCAATTATTGACATGAAATTGCTTAAGATATTCACTTTGACTCATATGTAATTTTAGGCACAATTCAGAAGCAAAAAAGTTAAAGTGAGTCGAAAGCACAATAATTGGGCCATTTTTTGAAGATTAATATTAACTTCTCTTCATGGATTAAGAAGAAGAAAATTAAAGGAAGAAGAAAATAAATTCAATCTAAAATAAGACAACCAAGAAACTGCTAGGAGGAGTAGTAAAACGACATAAACAAAGAGGCAAAAATGTCAGTAGCCAGAAGAGAAGCATAAACGATAGTGCAACTGGGAAAGAAGACCAAAACGTAGCAGCTAGGAAGCATGAGCAAAGCGCAGACGTCTCACGTTTGCGTTTCACATAGATAACGTCTGCAAAATGCAAACGTTTTCAAGAGTAGAAACATGGGTTTAAAGAGTGTACTATAGTGGACCAAAAATTAATTCATAAAATCAAAGAGTAGCGTAGAACAGTAGCGCAGAAAGAAGAGTGGAGATGCAGTGATGAGGTTTTAAGGGGTTTCTACTGGGACATTCAATGGGGGCTAAAGCATTTTCTTGGGAGAGACCCATGAAGGGCTGGAATTTCCAACGTCGATTCAGAGATTACATTGACGCCGACGACCCGGGTTAAGTGTACACTGTTATTATTATTTCTTTCTCTCATTAGAAACTGATTATGTTAACCTATGTTAATTAATTTAGGTTTTGTGTATGGATAATCGTATTCTCGTTATTGTTCGATTATTTATGCATGAACCCATTGGGTATTTTGAAAAGATGACTTTAATGCGTTCATTGAATCGTTTATTTGCAAATTCATTGCTAAAATTTCGATATAATCCGTAATTATTTTGTTGAAATTCATGTGTAGTAATTAATGATTCGTAATCATTAGGAATAACATGACCTAGCTTAAATAACGAATCGTATGTGATTGCTGCCTTGATTAATCGGTTTTCCTAATTTGTAATGCTACTACCTAATTTAATCTAGAAATCGTATCCTAAGTTATCCGATAGTTAGGTTTAATTAACGATTGTATCTTGATTAAACACTACCTAAAGGAAAACTCAGATTAATTATTAACTCACGATTAATAGTTGCTAGTAGAAGTTTGAGAATAACAAATCAATAAAATATGTTTAATTAAGATGTAGGTCGAGATTGAACTAAAGAATCTAATCTCTACTAAATTTGCTACTTTTATCAATTTTTACATGTTGTCATTAATTTATTTTTATTAATCTAGTTTCGTTTCGAAAATTTTACACACACTTTTTGTGAGTCGACTTAGATTTACTACTATTATAATAATGGTGTAATTTATTTTGATTAGCGTTATTTTTTAGTGCTGAGCTTAGTTCGGGCTCATTGAGATAAGCTACAACCCAGGGAAGCCTATATCCAAAGTGAATAAGCAAAGGAGAAGTTGAACATAGGCTTGTGAGTTGTGACTTACCGAGGAAATCGGAGAGGAAGAATCTAAAAAATTGCAAGTATTTTGAGTTGGTAATTGGTACAACAGCAACAAAAGATCTGGTTTCTTTTTTACAACTTGCTTAGTTATAGTTACACTTTTGCAATTGGCCGTTGGTAGTATTATCATTTTGACGTAGCTATCTTGTTTTGTGTATTTGAACTCTTTAAACGTAATAAAGACGGCAAACATAATGAAGAAGGAACCCAGGTGCACAGGTGAGTTAGTAAGAGATTCTTCTGATTTAAGTGAGGTTACCGGTTCAAACCGTCCTTATATATGCAACCTTTTAAAATTTGGAGTCAGAGCTTTGCCTTCCACAAGGGACCTACCTGATTTAAACATGGATTAGTCTAGATGTGGATGGTTTAAAAGTGTCTTCCCATAATTGAGATCCTCTTAGAATATCTCGTCGGAAATTAAAAAAAAAACATAATGAAGAAGGCAAACGGAAGGTTTCAACTCATTAAGTACGTGGGAGATAACTGCATTGAATGGTTTGTTCACATAGAACAAAATTCCGAGTCTCTAATCGAGTCTCTAATGAAGCAGCTGACTTGGGAGTGGTGTAGAAACGGTGATTGCAATGACTCTTTCAATTGCGGTGAAAAATTCCCACCTAATCGTCCATCTCTAGAACCACAACTGCCATTATTGGGAAGTAATTCGGACGGTGACGAACCGCAACTGAAGATACGTTTTATAGATACGAAATTGGAACCTATTCCCGTGATCCCTTCTGAAATGCCGGGACAAATTAGGAAATGTAACATTGGAGATCTAAGGTACTTTTTGATACCTTACTCTGTATGCTTTCTAATTGACAGAGGCCCACTATAATTTTGTCGGTGAGGATATGGTGAATTTACTGTTGTCACCCGTGATCCCTTCTGAAATGCCGGGACAAATTTGGAAATGTAACATTGGAGATCTAAGGTACTATTTGTTACCTTACTCTGTATGCTGTCTCACTGACAGGGTTGAAATTAGCATTAAGAACCACTAGCTAAGACACCTAGCATGATGGCCTGTAGTTAACCACAGAGTTCTGGTCATTAGGAAATTAACAGTGATTTAAGGAACATAGCAACAACAACAAAAATCCCCAAGTTTTTGATAAGATCTTAGTGGAATAACTTGAAAAATATATATTATAAAAAGTAATTTGAATTTCATCTTATTTAAATTCTTCCTAAAACTTTTCTACATCACGTGAATTACGAACTGTCTAAGTGCTTAGGCCTTAACAATGTTCACGGAGCAAAGAAAAAGAATTGAACATTTGAAAGGAATAAGTAGGAGTGCATCTCCTTTAAGTTTGTTTCTTATTTATAGAAAAAATATTAGGGTTTATTTTTATTAGAAATTAAATTTTTAATCAAAATTGACATCAAATTTTAAAGTTTTTTAAACTTCATAATTAAGTTTAACTTAATTTAAATTAATTTTTTTAGCTACTCTTTATGTGAGACTTATTTCGTTCCTAATACGTTAATAATTATTATAAATTTTAATTTTAATTTATAATTAGAATTAAACAAATTAATTTTTAATTTATCTTTAATGATCTAATTAGATAATTTATAATTATAAATCAAGCTTGATGTTTAGGAACATCTTATGCCCACCCAAATATTAAGATTGTTAAAGTAGTTTGTCTCAACTTGTCCATAAATAGTTATATGATATATAATTTAATCCTTTCTTCATCTAATATTTCAATTAGATATAGATCACAGTGTCTACTTTTTAAAATCCAATCATATATGTTTTCGCTAGTTAATAATTAATTTATTTTTATATTTGAAAACACTTTTTAAATGTTGACTCAATCTGGCCAGAGAATTTTTTAAATCATTACTAATTAGGAACTATGAAACATATGTTCTAACTACTTTTGAGTGATGAATCTTTTATCAACTTACATAATTATCTCTATATAGTTTATATTATATCTAAGTACTATCGACTGAGCTATCCTAATTAGAATATGTCATGAATAGTATCAAAATACAGTAATTCCTACATAAGATACTTTTATAATCTCAAGTTCAATGATCAATTATACAATCATCATAATGAGGAAATTTACAAACATATAAATAATATTATGTTTAGGATCTTCACAATTGGGTCAATTCAGTAAGCTTATTCACTAATAAGCATCTACATGTTTGTTTTAGCATCTTCATACTTTAAGTTATAAGTTCAATTACTTTCTTTATAAGAAAAAAATAATGTATGTTAATTTTACTATTTCACCAATATCTTGTCTTAATTAAACTACAACTAGGAACAATTTAGAAATAATATTTAAATACAACTTGAATCTCATAATTATGATCTCATCATAATTTCAATTGTACAATAATTATTCTAGCGATTTCAACTGTAGTATTAAAATATCAAATGCAATTAACACTAGTAAAAATCACCAGATTAGGAAATTACAAGGAATCAAATCTTTGTAAATTTAGAAACTTCGATGAAATCCATTTTTATAGAGATATGACATGGTAATTGACTCCTTGTTCTTTGTTTTGACAAGTGAAAATGTCTACTAACAATTAACACATGTTGTATCAATTTGAGGACTTCTTTTAAGAACCCCAATAGTTACCTCCTGGGAATTAGATTACCATATCAACTAAAGAAGGGATTTCACTGT
The DNA here is from genome assembly GCA_029829435.1 of Erythroxylum hondense. Lineage (NCBI taxonomy): Eukaryota > Viridiplantae > Streptophyta > Magnoliopsida > Malpighiales > Erythroxylaceae > Erythroxylum > Erythroxylum hondense. The sequence continues at coordinate 54,819,891 of JANKYF010000004.1, read as the reverse complement.
CTACTAACAATTAACACATGTTGTATCAATTTGAGGACTTCTTTTAAGAACCCCAATAGTTACCTCCTACTTGGGAATTAGATTACCATATCAACTAAAGAAGGGATCCAACTATTCAATGTAAATCCCTAAAGATATGTGTATTCGTAAAAATTCAAAGTTGAAAAGCAAGTCAATCACATGCTAAAGTTGGTGTTCATTAACACTAGTCTATTTTCTTCTCTAATATTATTAGTTAAAAGGATGAACTAGTCTATTTTCTTCTCTAATATTATTAGTTAAAAAGAAGACCAGACCTCATATTTCTATACTATCAAACTCTAAATCTAGCCGCTATCAAAGAACAATTTCCAATTTTTGCATTGGAAGATATGCTTAAAAAAATTATGAAACTTTTTATGCAAAACTCAACTCACAAGTTGTGTATCAACAATTGCAAGCTAATTTTCAAGACATTCACAAATTGCATTTCACACACACAATGAAAATTACGAATAATTAGTTATGTGTTTGGCCTTTGTAATGCTTTATTTACCTTATAGGCTATCACGAATTTCATATTTCGTCTATATTTTCATAAATTTGCTATATTATTTTTTATGAACATTTTGATTTACAACCTTAATTAGACTATCATATTGAACATATGTAGATGGTGTTTACATGTTATGGTATCACTAGTTTTTATTAAAATTTTCAAGTGTGACATTCAACAAGCAAGAGTTAGAGTATAATTTGGGCATGTTGTAACTCTATATGGGGTTAAAGTAGAACATGAAAATTTCAAATGATGCTTAATTAGCATAGAATAAATTATTCCTATTTTCATTTGATATCTTGTATAACACACATATAGGATCATAGCTCCCATACCACCGATCTTTTGTATTTAAATGATTTATTTCCAATTAATTGTAGAGGCTCTAAATTGAACCATGGCACTAGCTGGTAACCATTTTGAAAAATGCTATAACAAGTTTAGTTAGTGAAGATACCTGTGATGTTTGACTTCTAGGTAAGCTACTTTGTATTGTTGTTGTTGGTAATAAATGGGAAGTATCGGGTGAGCAAATAAAAACCTTTGAAGGTATGAGATCAATTCCCATCAAATATAAGGGATGTAACTTTAGCATTGAGAGGGATTTTGTTATGAAGGTGGGTAAGATCAGGTCTTTGTATTAGTGGACTGAAATCAATCCAATTGCCATACTATAGCCAAATGTTGCTACCATTTCCTATTTTATATAAGATCCACGAGTAAATGAGGCCTCTGATTTTTAGCATGTGGTTGAACATCCAAGATCAACTCGTAGTCACTAGAATCTGCCAGAAATTATGAGAATGTAAGTTCCATGGATCCATTTAATCGATATGGCTTGTTTATCAACATGTAATCTCCATATCTTCTTACAAAGTTGAACCTTCTACATGAGGTTTGTAGAGATAATGCCTAGATCATATTTTTTGGGAATTTTCACCACCTCCCACTTAACTTTTGTTTTTTAGAATTCTCCATAAAGTCGGACCAAAGAAAGGCTTTTATAGTTCTGTCTAGCTCATTGTTCATTCTTTTTGGAAGAATCAAATGGTTTAACTAGTGAGTATATAAGTTACTAAAAACTGATTTTTTAACAGGACTCAAGCAGATATCAATAAAAACATGTTCTACCAAGCTAGAATTCTGTATCGGTATTTCTCTAGAATAGGGAGACAGTTAGGATAAGTGAGTTTTGTACGTGAAATAGGTACTCCCAGGTATTTAAAGGGAGGGCTATGGAGCTTCATTCCAGTTGTTCTAGCAAGTTTAGATGAGTTAAATACGTCAAATGAGCAGTAAAAGCAACTTTTCTGTGAATTAACTTGGAGTCCAGACATGGAGGAGAATCAGATTAGGATGTTCTTGATAATGTTGACCGAAAACAAATCTGCTCTAATGAGTAGTAATTATGGTCATTAGCAAACATTAGTAGTTAAGATGCACTGTTGGCAGTTATGATGATAAGAGAATCTACCATTGGGATGTATCAGATTGGTAAGCATTCTTGACAGAACTTCCATAACCACTATGAAGATGTAAGGGAATAGAGGATCCTCCTATCTAATAATTACAATATATATTAACAAATAAATATTAATTTATAAATAAATTTTTGCTAATGAAATTATTTATTTAATAAAATATAATATTTTGACTAGTATTAATATAATACTTCTATTTTAGCTCTCCGACTGCTTCACCCCCATCTGTAGTGGTGGTTGGTCACCGAAGCAGCAACGACGGCACAACAAGTAACCTCACCATTGCACAGCATCAGTTGCAAACTATTAGTTCGTCTAATCTTTTTTTTCTGCTAATCCCATCAAAAGGTAAATGGAATAGAAATTCGGAAGTCAAAACTACTTATGTAGCATTTTATGTTGGTTTGTGATAGATATTTTATTTGTTTTTCTTCAATATGTTATCCCTTTTCTTCTTTTCATCATAACCTTGCAACTATGCGTTTGATTCTTTTTACTTCCTTGAGGACGTTGTAAATCTTTTCATGTTATTGGTACTCTCTAACTTTCCTTATGTACTCCTCTTTCAGTTGCTTAACATTATTTACGTATCCTCTACTTAATTTGGCAATTCATGTGTTCATTCTACGAGTGTGTTTTTTGGCCAAAAGAAGGGATTGTGTTTTCGTATAAAGGAGGTTCCTTTTTGATAACCCATCTTTTCCTTTGTTGCGTACACATTCCAAGATGCTTGCTTTACTTTTGTTGATGTTGGTTTTGATTTAGATATGTTTTAATTGTTTGGTGATTGATGTGTTGGAGCTTAAGGTAAAGGATACTGGGTTTTGTCGCTATTTAATCGGAAGGATTCCTTTTTAGTTTTAGAGTGCTTTTTCCTGTAATCTTTTGTTGTTAAAATTATTTTCATTGAAACTGCTTAGAATCATCCTGGGGTTTCAGTTGAAAGTGTGTCAGGTTCAGTTGCTTGGCAACTAAGGGGTTTTTTTTAATGGTGGGCTTTAACCCCATGCTCGGATTCATCAACTTCTTGTTTTTAAGTAAAAGAACTTCAGGATTCCTCTATTTCTTAGTTTGAAAATATAATTTTTTTTAATATCAGCTTACAAAATAGGCCTGAAATCTAAGTTTGGGAATGGATTTCTTGTTTGTATTTCCAGGTCAGCTTTATTAAATTGATTAAGGCGGTCCTCTATGCAATATCATACTTTTAGTAGGGTATATGGTCTTGTCCAGGGTGTATATTTGTGATCGGTGTTTTTGTGTTTACTCTCTGCTCAGATTGATCTTTTCTATTATTTGATATGTTTGATTTATGTTTGTTCGGTGTTTTCTGACGCGTGCTAGTGGTCCTTCTGCTTCCATAAGCTCAGTGGATCACCATTTTTAAGGTTTTGGGTGTTCTTTAGTTAGTACTTAGATGGGCTTTTAGCATCTGATTTCATAGATTAGATTGAAGTACTGGGTGCTTCTATGCTTTGGCTTTTTCTTTTTTAGTTTTTTGGGGTTATTAGTGCTTAGATAGTGAGAGAGTTGGTGTTTGAGGGACTTAAGGGCATTCCACTAGGGTCTTTGAGGGAGGTCCCCTTACTTACTGCATGACAAGGAGGGAAGGACTTTATAGCATACTAAGTTCTCGCAGCTTTTTTTTAATGAATTGATTCTGTAACTTGCATCATGCTTATATTGTCTCATTTGCATGTGGGTCCACCGAAAATAGCCTCTCTACTATATAGGAGTAAGGCTGCGTACTATCAGACCTCCCTAGATTCCACTTCATTGCGGACTTTCGGACTGGGTGATGATGATGATGATGATGATGATAATGATAGTGAGAGAGTTGGTGTTGACTCTTAAGCTAATTATACCAAGGTAACTCAGAGTCTATCTAGCTAATTCACTCATTTATTATTGTTAAACTACTGGTGGTCCCTTCAGGGACAGTTGATAAAATTAGAATGATATAGAGCTGTCAGACTGACAGGCATAACTCTAGGAATAGTGAGCAGATGTTTGCAGCATACCATGTATAAGCAGTATTTTACAGTTTATCAAATATATTTGTCGAATTATTTTTTAATAAATTTTTTTAACCTGGTATCTACTTTTATTATTATTATTATTATTATTATTATTATTATTATTATTATTATTATTATTTTATGATT
>JANKYF010000004.1:54784231-54798266 GCA_029829435.1 Erythroxylum hondense | reverse complement strand
ATCAAATTTTACTGGAGGATAATTAGGGTAAATTTATCCAGTTTATTCGGATGACATGCACTTAAGTTCCATTCGAGATTAATTAGTGGTGAGGAATCGCTCCCTCGTGGGATGCGCGTTCAGATGTCACGCAGGACGTCGGACACGCGTCGCACCAGGGAGGGGTTCTAACATATGAGGTGTACAACTTGAATGCATGAACATGCATTAGCCAAACTTTCAAATGTGCACAGTCTATGGTATTTTGTGCATAACTCATTGATTAATGAACCAAATTGAATGATCTTGGTATCAATAGAGACTTAAGACAAAGGAGAATAATTTTTAGAAGAAAGTTTTACCAAATTTCTTCACTTTCCTGATAAAATTAATTGTGTAAAATGGACCCAAAAGTGTACTTGTAAACAAATCTGAGTTGATCAATGGAATGTGGATATCTGAATGATTATTGTGACAAAATAAATGATAAGAAACATGGAATTGTTATGAACATGCATTGTACATAGTTAGTATACATGAATGTGCATTAATGAATACAAAATTGTGCAATATTATGATATGTGTATGTATTGTATGTATAGAAGAGCACATTGAACGACAACATCCAGACATTGTCGGTCATCAAGGCAATAGCTGTTTGGAGCATACTGTGAGTAACCTAAGATGGTCTCACCTTATTGTTTTATACATTATTGAACTGTATTGCGATCTTATTGAACTGTACTGAATTGTGTTGATTGTGTACTAGATTCCGGGCAATATTTGTCCGAGACATTTTGATGCATGAGAATGATATTAGAAGTGCTAATTGAATGTGAATGCGTCTGCCTAAATGATTTTCTGATTCTCAACTGAAAAGTTGAATGCTGGATCTAGCTTGATGAATACTGCTATTGTGACTATTACTGTAATTGATACTGTAACTGATATACTGTTATATTACATGTAAATGAAAGTGATTAAATTAATGAGTGAATTGTGACATACACTTCATTCCAATGCATGTAATATAAAGGAGTTATGACTGATGTGGCTACTGATACTGTTACTGATATGAGCTTTAAGTTCCCGCATATGTGGTTCGAGCCTATGGCTCACTATTATCAATGAGTCACTAACTGACTAACTGAGCTCGATAATTTGAGATACTGTAAAAGCACACAGTCACAACAAAATAAAAATGAATGTGAGTCTCATACATGTCGCATCCGCATATAATTTAAATTCATTGAATGATTTGTAAAGTTGTCTGAATGTTATTATATGATTGAACTGTGTATTTGAGAAATGATTTATCTCTGATAGTATTTCATACTTGTTAAGTGGAGTTGAGCTGTATAATTACATGCTATAATTGATCTTGTTTTATGACATGAGTGAATTATCGAGGATGGTTACTCTACTGAATTCGCAAAACTCATCAAAATTGCACCGTTGCTTTTCAAGTTCGAGAGTGAGATGACCTAGCTTCTAAGACTCTGTATAAGCATATTTTGTGCAACTGTTACAGTCAGACTTGACTCAGAGGTCGGTTAGCTGAGATTGAGGAGGACTTAGCTATTTCTGTCATGTTTATTGTATTTGGTGTGTACTGAGTTGTTTAAGCTCATAGGATAATGTTGTAGAACTTAGATGATATTGTGTTGCATGACACAATGTAAATTATGGATTTTGATTAATGTGATAACATTTTGAGTTTAGAAAATGTGTGATTGATGGTTTAGTATATGATGTCATGTTATATACAGTGAAGGTGAGATAGTTAAGATGTCATTTCTAACAGGCATGTACACGTGTATCCGATGGACACACGTGTGCATATGTCAGTTGGAAATTGGGTGTTACAAAAGATGTGTAGAGAGAGACAAGACATCATTCATTCATAACCAACATGTCATATATGTGTTGGAGACATGCTTTAATATAATTAGCGAATTATACCCTACACTTGAGTACATATGATGTTCCTTGGTTCTTATTCTAAACGTTGTTTATAACCTAACTACTATTCTAGATCTTCTACGTTTTTGTGCTTATGCTCCTTCATCTTCAACATTCTCCGCAACAATCCCTTTCCTCTTAATGTCTTTGTCTATCAAATTGATTTCAGGAAATTGCTTCTGGAGGTCGAAAACATACTCCCAGTTAGCATTAGTGTTTTCCCCGTCTAACCATTGAATTAACCATTGTGAGACTATGCGATTGTTTCTTTTGATAATTCGTCTATCCAATATTGCTACTGGAACTCGTTCTGCAGGCACAAGGAATTCGGGTAGCGATGAAGAAATACAACTCTAACTTTTATGCGCCTTTTTAAGTTGCGATATATGGAACACTAGATGGATTGCTGCATTGGTCGGAAGTTTTAAATTATAAGTCACCTCTCCACTACGCTGAATCACCCTGTATGACCCATAGTACAGTGGGGATAGCTTCTGATTACTCCTCCCTTGTAAAGAAAACTACTTGTATGGTTATAGTTTTAACAACACCATATCTCCAACCTTGAATTCTCTCTCTGAACGTTTAGAATCCGCGTACTACTTCATGCAGTTTTGGGCCCTCTATAAATGAAACCTTGTAACATTAAGCATAGCCTCCCTGTTCTGTAAAACTCTAGCAACCTCTAAAACCTTCGAATCTCCTGCAATGTAAGGAGTATACACTGGTAGTGGATAACCATATAAAACTTCAAACGGAGTGGTATCATAGCACCATTCTGCCAACGCCAACCATTCTCCCCACTTCTGAGGTGTTTCTCTATAAAAGCAGCACAAATAGGTTTCCAGAATCTTGTTCACTACCTTCATCTGTCCATTCGTTTGTGGATGGTATGCAGTCGAATATTTCAGCTTAACCCCTATAACCGAAGAAGCTCCTACCAAATTTTGCTCAAGAAAACCGAATCTCTGTCACTAACTATAGACTCCGGCATTCCATGTAACTTAAACACGTTATTAAGGAATAATTCGGCTATATCGCAAGGGAAATAAGGGTGCTTGATGATAATGAAGTTAGAGTATTTTATGAACCTATCAACCACCACAAATATAACATACTTCCCTTTCGAAACAGGTAAACCCTCTATAAAATCAATACTCATCTCCTTCCAGCTTTCATCGTGTATTCTGAGAGGTTGTAGTAAACCGGGATAAGCAGAGATGTCGTCTTTGTTTCTTTGACAACTCATACAGTTTTGGACATAAACCCTCACTTCACGAGCCATGCCCTTCCAAGAGAACATTTTATATAACTTCTTTGTAGTGGAAACCGCACCTACATGGCCTCCCATGGCATTGTCATGACTAATGCCTATGATCTGTTGACGGAGTTTTGAGTTGACTCCCACAACTAAATGTCCCTTCCATCTTAATAACCCCTCATTCCATTCGTATGCACAAGCTTTAGCATTGCCAGATTCTAATGTCTTAATTAAGTCCTGAATGATTCCATCTTCCTCCTAACTTTATTTTATATCTTCTAATAGTTCACCTTGCATTTGTGTTACTGATATCATTAACATTTCTGCACTCGTGATCTTTGAGAGGGAGTTTGCTGCGATATTCTCTTTACCATTTCGGTATTGCACTTCAAAATTATACCCCAAAAGCTCGGTAGCCACAGCTGTTGAAATGGAGTTGATTGATGTTGTTCCAACAAAAAAGTTAAGCTCCGATGATCAGTTCTGACGATAAAAGGTCGGGAAGTCAAACAGTGATGCCACTGTTTGATGACCTTAATTACCGCTAGGAACTCCTTCTCATACGTAGATAACCCATGATGCCTTTATGCCAGTGACTTACTTAAGAAGGCAATGGGATGGCCTTCCTGTTGCAATATTGCACCGATTCCTTATCCATATGCATCAGCTTTGATTACAAATAGTTTGGAGAAGTACAGTAATGCCAATACCGGAGCAGACATAATGGCCTTCTTGAAGTTCTCAAAAGCCATCTGTTCCTCCTGTTGCCAGCTCCAATTGGATACCTTTTCCTTCGTAAACAGTTCTGTTAGGGGTTTTGTCATCGCTTCATATCCTTTGATGAACCTCCTATAATACCTTGTAATTTCCAGAAATCCCGAAAACTCCTTAATGCACTTCGGTACAGGCCATTCCTCTATTGTTTTAACCTTCCACAAATCCATTGCCACACCTTCTTTAGAGATAATATAACCCAAGTAATCCACATGTCGAGCTCCGAAAACACATTTGTTTCCTCGCAGAAACAATTGATTGTCCAGTAATGTCTGAACGGCTATAGAAATATGTTCTACATGCAAGATTAACAATGAACTATATATTAGGATATCATTAAAAAAAACCAGGATGAAACAACGTAGAAATGGTTTAAACAATTCGTTCATTAATCATTGAAACGTGAAGGGGCATTTGTCAGCCCAAAAGGCATCACCAAGAACTCGTAATGTCCCTTATATGTTTTAAAATCCGTCTTTGGGATATCTTCGGGTTGCAATCGAATTTGGTGGTAACCTGAACGTAGATCCAACTTAGAAAATTGGTTGCCTCTGTGCAATTCATCCAATAATTCTTCAATGAGGGGTATCAGGAATTTATCTTTCATCGTATACCTGTTCAGCTCTCGATAGTCTACACACATCCTCCACAAATTGTCTTTCTTTTTAACCAGAACTACCGGCAACACATACGGACCGTAGATGTGATGGATAGGCCCTTGCTCCATTAGTTGTTTAACCTCTTGTTCTATTATGTCTTTCTAAGTTCCTGAATGACGATATGGCCTCATGTTGATTGTATCAACTCCGTCCATTAGCACAATTTGGTAGTTGTACTTGCAATTCGGAGGCTGATGAGATGGTTCATAGAACACCTCGACATAATTGTACAATACTGCACTAATCTCGTCAAACACACTCCCTTGTTCTTCCATCATATGCATCTGCTGGAGTTGATATTCGATTGGAGTGGAAAGTTGTATCATAAGCATCTGTCCACTTGATGAACCATGTAAAGTCTTATGGAGCCCTTTACTTGAAACAGACCTCGATTTGCCCTCTGGATCTCCCCGCAAGGTCACCACCTTTCCCTCCCAACTAAACGTCATTGTCTGAATTCTGAAATTGCATAAGAAATTTTTTAACCCCACTAACCACTAAACTCCCAAAACAACGTCACAGCCTCCTCACGATAATACAAGAGTGTCCATACTGAATTGAACACCCTGCATGGACTATGCAAAGTTTCTGCAACACTGCCGACATTGTAATTGTAATCCTTCGCCCACCATAATTGAAACAAGATCAATTTCTCTGAGGTCACATTTCCCTTTTTTCGCCATCGCAATGTCCATAAAATTGTGTGTACTATCATTATCAATAAGTATGTGAATCTGCAGTAGTTGATGCATTCCCACTAATCGCATTTGTTTGAATTCTGTCTCGCTGAAGAATCCTAACATCGCTTGCATGGAGACCACGAGATAGTCGTCGTCTACACAGCCTTCCTCCAAATCCTCCTCTTCTTGATCGATTGATACCTTCCCACTATCATTCTCTTCAGAAACTTCGTAAAACTGTAGTTGTCTCTTTTTACATTTGTGGCCGAACATATATTTCTCGTCACACCAAAAGTAGAGCCCCTTTGCCTTTTTTTCACCAAAGTCTTTATTGCTAATGGGCCTTAAAGCCTTGTAAGATCACACCAACGATGATCGTAGTGCTGAAGGCGGTGTGGATAATTTACCTTCTATGCTTAAATTGAGATTAAATGTTGTTGAGTGGGGTGCTTTGAAGATAGGACTGAAATTATTTCCATTGATCACTTTCCAAGCAGATTGGGTTCTGTTTATCATAGAGTTTAATGTCGACATTAGTATTGCTTCTTGTTTTTGAGCTAACATATAGGTCTGGTATAGAGACTGTGGTTCGTGTAACTTCACTCCGACACCAATCTTCAACTTAAAGGCCCTTAACAAATAAACCAACTAGGTATTCCTCTGAGAGAGAAAGTCTATTAGAGTGATGATCAAACTGCGCACAATATTCTAGCACTGCCCTGTTTTGCTTCAGCTCCTTAAAATCCCCCACTGGATCATTAAAAATTTCTGCATCAAACCTCTGTTTAAGAGCCTACAATTTCTGATGAACAATCGATACCATTCCTGTGCACATTCATCCATGTGCAAAATGACTACATTCACCTTCATTTGCTCTAGAGTCTGATCTAACTGAAAGAACTGTTCACAATGATACAGTCATAACTTAACATTGTCCCCGTCGAACGAGAGAAACTCAATTCTGCTCAAACTCATTGACATAACATGCCTTTCCTTATTGTGCTGTGTATGGTTGTTTTTAGGTGTATGATCAGTTATACTGCTTCCTTCCTCCTATTTTGATAGTTCTAGCGAGAATGTCGATCATAACTCTTATATTTCTTTTTCCTATTTCTCTGTTCTATTTTACACCTCCAATAGTAATCTCTCACTTCTATCCTGCATTTTTAGAAGCAGCCGTTCATGTCGGTTTTATGCTTCTGCGAACGTTTTCTCACTCTGGCCTTGCACTTCTATGAGTTCTCTCAAGATATCTTCTAACCTTTAGAACTCCGCTCCTCTAGGCCCTTCTGCCATTGTATGTCCCAAAATTGTTTTGCTCTGATACCAAATTGTTGAGAGAATTAATTCATCTCCCATCCGCAGCTCACTCGACGTCTCCGAATCACAGAAATTAGTTATAGAAAATAGAGAGGGAGAGTTACAAAGCAAGATGTGTAGAGAGAGAAAAGGCATCATTAAATCATAACCACTATGTCGTATATATGTTGGAGACACTTTAATATAATTAGCAAATCATACCCTACACTCGAGTACATATGATGTTCTCTGGTTCTTATTCTAAACGCTGCGTATAACCTAACTATCTTTTGCGTTTTTGTGCTCATGCTCTTCATCTTCAACATTCTCCGCAACAGGTGTTAATGTATTAAAAATGTCCAATGGAGTCCAGTGTTGAGGATGTTACATGAATCACACTAGTAAAGAACGTTCGTGTGAAAATAACTGAGAGTCGCTTCATTTGACCTTTCTGCACGAGGCAACCGAAGGCGTCCAGTAATTATCGTCCAGGTAAATTCTCTTACACTCCTGGCAACCATTCTGTTTAGACGCATTACAACGTTTGTCATTCCCCAGGTCTGTACCCCTGCGTCGTAACAATTCAGAATTAAAAAAACCCTGTAGAACCCACTTTGGGGAAGCATGTCATGCCTCACACTAATGTTACCTACTGGGGCAGAGAATTTTCATATGGACGGTTGAGGAAAAGGGTAAATTGCTAGTCCACATAGAATGAACTATCTTTAATTGCTTTAGCATCTACACTGATGGCAATGTTCGCCATACCAATCTCCAATGTCTCCCTCTCATTCTTCTCATTTTTATCATTTGGACTTTCTACATCAGTGTTTTGAATAGATGGTGCTGAGGGTTCCAAAAGATGGAAACCTGCATTGATCCATTGATGGAGGAGGCACTGAGTTGCAGTTGGCGTCTTCTCAGGGACGAAATCAAGAATTGGAACCAAGAAGTCAATCATATCATTTGCATCTCTCTCACTAAATTCATACTTCTCAATTAGAACCTTGTTCAATGGGCAGAAACGCAACCTACGAATGTGCATCGGATCACCATATTTGTTAAAGAAGTCCCAGGAATAACGGCCACCTAATTCAATTTGAGAATAATTTCCAACATATCCCATATAAGATAGCTTCAACTTGCCTATGGTATAGATTATATTGAATAGATGGGTTGTTATAGCCAACTTGGAAGATGAAGACAATTAGACAAGGAACGACGCAGTATGGAGTAGTAGAACGTGATGCTGCGTTTCGCAAGAGGAGTAAGACATTTAATGTGTACGCGAGTGTGGTGGAACACTGCGATAGGCTTATATGTCGTAGGTTTCAGAACGTTGTATGCATGTCTGAGGTTGTTATCTTGCTGTGTTTCCCTTTTTGTTATTCGTCTTCTTGTAATCCCCCTATCTGTTGTTCTTACGATCGCTACTGTCTTTGAATATTCGGACACGTGCTTTGGTCGAGTATCAGTAATACTATAACAATTGGTATCAGAGCATAGATTCTGGCCACAACAATGGCGGAAGGAACCAGAGGAGTGGAGTTCAGGCACTTGGAAGATACCTTTAAAAGTGTAATAGAGGCACAAGGACGGCATGAACGTTTATTATTGGAGCTGCAAGATCGGAGCGAAAGGTTGTTATCGGAGGTCCAAGGGCAGATGGAAAAACTGGAAAAGGATGTGGATGATTTACGCTCGACATTCTTTAAGGAGGGATCGAAACAAGGGGAAGGCAGTAGCCTTTCGAAGTCAATGGCAAGACCCACTGCTACACCCATCAATAAGGATGACAATGGTAGTTCTCTTCGTTTAGGGCGACTCGAGTTTCCTTCTTTCGATGGTGACAATGTAAAACTATGATTGTATCGTTGTGAACAATTTTTTGAGGTCGACCAAACCCCTAAGAACATGAAGGTGAACATCGCCATACTTCACATGGATGAACGAGTGCAGGAATGGTATCAGCTCTTTATTAGAAACCGTCTCAAAACAAAGACGCTTGAATGGATGGAGTTCACGAAGACCCTAAAACAACAATTTGACACTGAGTTATTTGATGACCCAGTTGGTGATTACGGGAACGGTGCTCTACTATTGTGCTTAATTCGATCACCACTCCAATCGTTTAACACTATCAGAGGAGTATTTAGTGGGATTCTTCCTAAAGGGTCTCAAACCCGAAGTCGGAGTAGCGGTACAACTACATGAGCCACATACCTTACACCAGGCGTACACCTTGTCAAGGAAACAAGAAGCTATCCTTACGGTGACTAATGTTTCCACGTTAAATCGTACGGCCCCTGTTCGGTCCACGCTCAGTGGGAAGTCAACCATGCAGAACATTACGGTTCCTCCACGTTCACCGCATACAGAAGGGTTACTACCCACACCTCCTGCCTCCTTACGTTCTCCCACAGGACGCTACAAGGCACCTCGCACCGTTAGTAGTAAGGATTTTGACAAGAAACGTGTTAAGGGCCTATGCTTTTGGTGTGATGAAAAATATACGTTAGGACATAAATGTAGGAGGAGACAACTCCAATTCTTCTGGATCCCTGAAGATGAGCTGGTAATAGACACAGGGGATCCCACAGGGGAATACCATAATGATGGTGCGGTCGACGAAGAATGTCCAATGATTTCCATGCAGGCAATGACAGGGTTGGCGAGTAAGACTGAATTCAGACAGATGAGGTTAATTGGGGTTCATCAACGAAGGCGAATCAATATCCTCGTTGATAACGGAAGCACACACAATTTCGTAGATATATATGTGGTTAAAAAGAGGATGTGCAACGTAAAAGACATTGCCCCGATAACTATCATGGTGGGAGGAGGGTTACAGTTGCAATGTACTCAGTGTTGTAAGAACTTTGTTTGGACAATGCAGGGACTATCATTCTACATGGACGCTTTGGTGTTGGCGTTGGGCGGTTGCAATGTTGTTTTGTAAGTCTAGTGGTTGGTGGGTTTGGACGATGTTCTGTGTAATTTCCGTACTAGGAAGAAGACATTCCGCTGGGATAGGAAGGTGGTAACGCTAAAGGGGGGACTAGATAGCAAATCCAGAATCATCAACAGTAAAGCCCTTCAGAGAACCTTACAGGGCACTGACGGGGATCAGCTCTTCATGTTGCAATTATCGACACCTATGGAATATAAGTTCCAACTGATGCGATTAACGGAGGAACAAGGCAATGTGTTTGATGAAATTAACGTGGTATTGGCTAACTATGCTGAAGTGTTCAGGAGCCGACTCAGCTACCTCCGAATCGACCCTATAACCATCAGATCATGCTCCAAGAAGGGATTGACGCAATCAACATGCGACCCTATCGCTATACGGGCGTGCAGAAAGACATCATAAAACATGAGGTCCAACAGCTCCTGAAACGGGGCTTCATCCGCCATAGCTATAAGCCATATGCTTTGCCGATGGTACTCGTCAAGAAGAAGGATAATTTGTGGAGAATGTGCGTCGACTATCGTGAGTTGAACCGGTATACAGTGAAGGACAAATTTCCCATACCTCTAATCGAAGAACTCCTTGATGAATTGCATTGGGCGAGCTAGTTCTCGAAGTTGAATCTTCGCTCGGGTTATCATCATATTCGAATGCGACCCGACGATATCCAGAAAACTGCTTTAAAACACACGAAGGGCATTACGAATTCTTGGTGATGCCCTTCGGTCTAACGAACGCACCATCTACGTTTCAACGGGTGATGAATGAATTGTTTAAACCTTATCTCCGTCGTTTTATTATGTTTTTTTCGATGATATTTTGATCTACAGCCCTTCACTGACACTGCATGTAGAACACTTATCGGTGGCGCTTAATGTTTTGGTACGCAATCAGTTATATCTAAGAGGAAGCAAATGTGTGTTTAGGGCTTGTCAGATTGATTACTTGGGGTATACAATTTCAAAACCAGGGGTGACCACTGATCTCCGTAAAGTTAAAACGATCGAGGAATGGCCAATACCTAAGTGTCTTAAGGATTTGCGAGGGTTCTTGGGTATCACGGGGTACTACCGCCGATTCATTAAGGGATATGGAGTTACGACGAAACCTTTAACTAAACTACTAACCAAGGAAAGGATGGATGATGATTGGAAGTGGCAGCAAGAAGAACAGGAAGCCTTTGAGACATTAAAAAATGTGATCATGAGTGCTTCGGTATTGGCATTGCCGGATTTTTTCAAAACCTTTGTAGTGAAAACGGACACGTGTGGCCAGGGAATCGACGCGATCTTACAACAAGATGGTCATCCAATCGCATAACTAAGCAAAGCTTTAGCTTCCAGGCACCACGGCTTATCTACGTATGAGAAGGAGTTTTTAGCTGTCATCAAAGTCATCAAACAATGGCACCATTATTTGACCCCGAAACCTTTCGTTGTTCGCATCGATCACTACAGTTTGAAGTATCTGTTGGAACAACGATTGTCGACACCGTTCCAACAATCATGGATGCCGAAATTGCTGGGGTATAATTTCGAGGTGCACTATCGTAATGGTAAAGAGAATGCGGTGACGGATGCGCTTTCTAGAGTTACAAGTGCAGAAATGTTGATGATGACTGTATCCCAGATACGAAGTGAGTTGTTAGATGATATCAAACGCTGTTGGCAAGAAGATAGCACTCTTCGAGAGTTGATTAAACAACTTGAGGTGGGCACCGCAAAGTCTAACGTTTATGAATGGAAGGAAGGATTATTGCGATGGAAAGGGCGATTGGTTATCAGCGCTAATCCAACTCTGCGCCAATCGATTATTCGTATAAGTCACAATGACACCATAGGAGGTCATGCCGAGGCGGTGGCAATCATTAAAAAACTACAAGCCATGTTTTATTGGAAGGGGATGGATTGGGAAGTACGTGTTTATGTGCAGAAGTGTCTGGCTTACCAACGTAACAAGTATGACACCTCGGCATATCCTGGGTTGCTTTAGCCAATTCATATACAGGAGGGAAGTTGGAAAGAGATGAGTATGGATTTCATTGAAGGCTTGCCACATTCTCAGAGGAAGTCGGTAATTTTGGTAGTAGTTGACAAGTTTATGAAATATAGCCACTTTATTGCGATGTAACACCCTTACTCTGCTCATGATATTGCTGAATTGTTCCTTAATAATGTATTTAAGTTGCATGGGATGCCTGAATCCATTATTAATGACAGGGATTCTATGTTTTAAAGTAAGTTTTGGCAGGAATTCTTACGGTTACAAGGTGTTCATCTGAAGTTCTCGACGACGTACCATCCTCATTTGGATAGTCAGACTGAAGCTGTGAATAAGATTTTGGAAACATATTTACGATATTTTTGTGGTGAGACTCCTCAGAAATGGGGAGAATGGTTAGCTTTGACGGAATGGTGGTACAACACCACTTGTCAATGGCGATTGGCACTACACCGTTCGAAGTGTTATACGGATACCCACCCCCAGTATATACACCGTATATCGCATGGGACTCCAAGCTTATGGAGGTCGATCGCGTGTTGCATAGTCGGGAGACAATGATTAATATTACCAAATTCCACTTGCAAAGGGCTCATAATCGGATGAAGCAATATGCAGATGTGAAGCGTATAGACAGAGAGTTCCAGGAGGGAGATAGGGTTTTTCTTAAATTGCAACCATATAAACAATTCTCACTTCAGCGCCGGAGCAATCACAAATTAGCCCCTTTATACTACGATCCCTACAAAGTAATTCAGAGGATTGGGCAGGTGGCGTATAAATTGGAGCTTCCGACCTCAACTTCGATACACCCAGTTTTTCACATGTCCCAATTAAAGAGGGCATACGAAGGCTAGGCTCGCACTACTACTACCTTGCCGGAGTTCTTAACACCAGTGGAGCGGTGCCTGTGGCCATCCTGAATCGACGCATGGTCAAGAGGAACAACAGGGCAGTAATGCAATGGTTGATACAATGGTCAGACTAGGAGCATGATAGAGCTACGTGGGAATACGTGTTTGATCTACAGAAGCGTTTCCCTGAGGTTGATTTGATCAAAAAGGTTGTTAAGGGGAAAGGAATTGTTACAGCCAACTTGGAAGATGAAGACAATTAGACAAGGAACGACGCAATATGGAGCGGTAGAGCGTGACGTCGCGTTTCGCAAGAGGAGTAGGACATTTAATGTGTACGCGAGTGTAGTGGAACACTGCGATAAGCTTATATGTCGTAGGTTTCATAACGTTGTATGCATGTCTGAGGTTGTTATCTTGTTGTGTTTCCCTTTCTGTTATTCGTCTTCTTGTAATCTCCCTGTCTGTTGTTCTTACGATCGCTACTGTCTTTGAATATTCGGACACGTGCTTCGATCGAGTATCAGTAATACTATAACATGGGTTGTATCTCACCTTGCGAGGCATCATACCAAGAATATCCATCATCAGAGACAAGTGGTCCTGAAACACACAAGAGAAGCCTATAATTCTAAAATATTTTTTGAAAAGAATTAAAGAAGCTCCATATCAGTAATCACATAGATGCACAAACAAATAGCCTGGTAAACCAAACAATTCAATATGCTCACATGTCTGCAACACTCAGAAAAGACATATATACTGAACAAGCAACCCCACATAACAATCATTTTAAAAGTTTTAGAGATTCCAAATAACAGCATTATATCAAATGAAGTCTGACACTAAGATCTAAATATTGATCGTTCAAGAAGAATATTTATACCAATAACTCTGACTCAAAAGAAACGGTACCTATCAGCATGGGAGTTTTATGTCCCACCATGAAAATGAACCACAGACAACCAATATTGGGATGATTTGCTCAAAACAAATGTCACCATCCCAACATCTAAGCAATCACACTGTTTTTGAAGTACAAGTTCCAAGTCCGCAAGACAATACTAGCGTTCAGAACAACAAAAGGTGAAAGATAATAGAATAAGACAAGTTCTGTGGAAGGTAGTAAGAACGTTCCTCATGCAAAGTGGGCACTACAACATATTAGATATAAAGTTGCATGAATACCTAACAGGGGGCGGTGACCAATTGCATGATGTAAAAGTCACCAGCTATTGCATTTTGGATATGTTAGAACCAATTTGCAGATCATAACTTTGACATAAAACTCTAATTTTAGCCAGGCAAACTTCTCCCCATTTACAAGCTTATCCTAAAAAATATCGCTGTATCTTCAATTTAGGAAAATTTCCAAACTCGTGCTTTCACTAGATTGTAACCCCAATCTTCTAGCCAGACTTACAACTAAAGTGTAATTGGGGAAAGTCTTGCTAGCAGATCAAATCACTTATTAAGTTCTTTCCTTGGCAATGACTTCCACTCAATTACCCACTAAAATATCAGTTTAACTAAACCATATAAACTCTCTCTCTCTCCCCCTCCCTCCCTCCCTCTCCGTGGCAGCAAGAGATTTT
>JANKYF010000004.1:54728914-54740196 GCA_029829435.1 Erythroxylum hondense | reverse complement strand
ACCTTAGGAGTTAATTTTGATACCAAAATTGTTGGAAGTCAAAAAATTACAAATTAAAAATTCTTATTAATCAACATTCATGGCCTAGTTATATAGGCTTACAGGGTAACAAACTAGAGTAGACACAAGCTAAAAATAAGTGAAAGTGGATACATGTCTCGCTAATATTGAAAATTTTTTCCAACAACCAAGTAAAATGAGTAGTCCACTAACTCATCACTATAAGAAAATTAGTTTTAAGTGAGAAAAAATTACTGACGGAAGCAAAACTATTGGTAATTACCAAAGGAAACTTATGTTTTGTCGGTATAATTGTTGGCAAAATTTTCAACTTACAACGGAACAAAAAATCCATTGGTAAATATCGAGGGAAATCATCAGGGTATATTTTTTGACGGAATATGGCGACGATATGAAATTACCATCGGTAAATTTTACTCCTAAATGTCGTCATTTGCCTCCGTTTCAACGTTTTAAAAATAACAAAAATGACATAGTTTGGTAAAACACCAAACAATTCCGTTTTCGTTTAAGGTTAAACCCTCGTAACCCCTCCTTTCCCTTTCTTTCATTTCTATCTTCCATTTCTACCACAGCTTGTAGCCCCATTTCTTGAAGTTTCATCGCCGTCGTCGCCATCCCTTCGCCCGTCATTGTTGTGCCACCGCACATCATGGTTGCCGTCATCTGATTGCACATCCTCGCCATCGTCAAACTGAAACTCCTCGCCGTCATCGTCGGAAACGCCGTGGCCTAAGAGACTTGACATCAAGCACCTAACCTGTAAGGTAAACTCTAAACAGGACCTCTATTTTCTTCTTCCCTTTGCCTCTACTTTTATAGTGTGCATGAGAAAACATGAACCCATTGAATGCGGATCTACCCTCCTCCCAAAATGAGGATGTCTATCCTTTTCTGCATCATAGTTTAACGTATGTTCTATATGTAAATATGTTTGTGCCAAGGTGATGCCTTAGTGATATGTTTTACGAATGTGTTTTAATGTGTTATTGATGTGCCAATGCCGAAACTTGGAAGTCATGATCTTAGTGGTAATAAGTTGAATTAGCAATTAAACTTCAACTTTTCATTTAATTTTCCAACTTCTCCTGCTAGAAGTGATTGTGCATTACATGCTAAAGATACAATAAGAAAACTCAACCTAAAGACAAGGATTAAGACCCTAAGATGAAGGTAGAATAATTAAACATTTACATCAACTTGTTTTAGATCTCCTTATTCTGAATATATATAAATAAACAAAAATATTATGAAACTTTATCAAAATGTATAGATCATCACAAAAAAATATTACTTTAGGAATAATAACAATGTCATGTTTTAAGACTTTCCATTAAAGGGCACATAGCAAATGCAGGGGCTTTGGGTCATTATTGGAATTGGTATATACTTTAAGTAGTTGGAAGTCTTTTTGAATGTTTGAAATTATGGCTATCATTTATGTCTTTGATAAGGTGCTGGATTTAGATACGATGTTATTTGAATCATAATGTAAAAGATCTTTTTTATGCTTAGTAAAAGTTGTTTTACATAATAATGTTTTTAGAATATACGAGGAATTGTTACGCAACCTAATGCCAGACAAAACACAGGATGATATAAATAAAGAAGTTGGAAGACACTTTCCTCGCTGGTTCGAGGAATTTGTAAGTTCACTTACAAATATTCAAATGATTGAATTATAAGATTTAAGTGTTCAAATGTCATTATACTCTTTGATATGATAATTTCTTTTATGTGGGCCTTAGAAAATCCAATAGAAAACAAGTTCATATGTGATCTTGCCAAGGGACCTCTGTGAACTATTAAATTGCATCCGATGTATTTTATTAATGGATACAAATATCATAAAGAATATTATAGTTATAGCATGGCAATAATAAATAAAGGAGTTTGCATACAGGAAGAATTGATGGATTACCATGGTAAAATTATTGAAATACTTGAAATTGAGTATCCTGCATTGCCAATAAAGCAAAGTGTGATATTTAAGTATGACTGGTTTGATCTGACTCCAAATGTTGGCATGAAAGTGCATAGCTAATACAATCTAGTTGAAATCAACAACTGAAGAAGATTGAAACAATTTGAACCTTTCGTGTTGGCAATGCAAGCGAAACAGGTTTGTTATGTCCCTTTTCCCAACTTACGATGAGATAAGTCAGATTGGTTGGCCGTTTGTAAAGTTAAACCTATAGGTATTTTTGAATCACATAAAAAAGGAGAACAGAGAATTAAAAGTGAAGCGCTTCAAGAAGATGTTTATGAAATAAATGTATCTGTCACATATGACGATAAGGAATCTTTGAATGATCCATCTAATGAATATGTTAAAATTTCATCTGGAAAGGATGACGAGGGCCAAAGATCTGAAGATAATTCGAAGTTTAATTCTTATTGTTCAGAAAAAGAAGATGATTGTAATTGACAATTAAGTTATGAAAACGATTAATTTGTGTTTGTAATCAATTATTTCCTTTTCAGTATATTGTGTAAAATATTGAATTCAAATTCTTAATCAAGGAATGTTGACATGGCAACTAGTTCCGGATGGTATTAATTCATTCCGTTGGGAGGAATGTGGCAAAATTATTCCTACTGAAGGAATAAACAATGCAGAAAAAATATCCACTTCATACACTAATGACCGCTTGCCTTCCATGGCCGATCTTCTGCTTCAAGGTGTTTAGTATCATCTGAACAACGTCACTTTCCTTATTATGTACATCTGATTTCCTTTTATAAAGCTATTATATATAATCACATTAGATGGTATATGCTATATGTTATTTTAAGCTTCTTTGAATTCCGAAGATGACATGTATGCCCATGGAGGTGGGAGCAATGTCACCATGGTCCGTAAAGGATTAGAGAAATTGGTTGTTTTGAAAAATTCGTCAATTCCCCATACTTTGTATGGACATTCACGTATGCATGTCACTCCAATATTGGTTCGTTTAACAATTTTCTAATATGACAATATCTAAATTCTATGTTGATTGTGTTTTAGGTAAACAGTTTCGTACTGGCAGTTCATCTAGAGAGTTTGTCTTTCATACTAAATATGGCGACTCATTCACTGTATCCTCTACAAATTTAGCTATAGCGGAAATGTTGTTGCAAGAAGGTGTTAAAAACCCTACATCTGAGGGAAAAAATTATCACTGTTTCAATTGGTGCGTTTTAATATGTCAGGACCCTTCTCGAGAATCCAAACATCAGGGACTCATTTACCTTTACTGACTCTCATGTCACTTGGAATCTAAGAAAATAATGTCTTCAATTGTCATGTATCGATGCAATACACTGGACTCAGCTTTAAAGTTGATTTATTGTTGTATTTGTAAAAATTTGTCAAACAACCTCCTTACTAGTTAGGGGCTGCGTACTTTTGAGTGCGGACTTTTATTGTTCTTGATCTATGATTGTAACAATTGTTAACCTTTTAATTCAAAGTTTGTACTTGAATATTATATCCAACAAATCGTCTTATTTCCTTTTCAATATATTTTGTAAAATATTGAATTCAAATTCTTATAATTCTAGAAATTTCAATAAACAATGAATTTCAAGTAAAAATATACCACTAAAAAGACAACGTGATATAATGCAACCCAGGTTCAGGCAACGGTTCGGAGGTACTTATTGTCAAGGTGAACCATCACACTCGACAGCTGCAATTGAATCACCTCCTCCCTCTCTAGCTGCTACAGTTGCAGATGACGTATCACCTGATGATCCTGATGCTACACCATTTAACACTCTTACATCATCCACTACCCCTATAGCGGATGAAGGAGATGCCCACTAGCCTGGAGCTAAGAGACCTGATAGAAAAACTTATATAACAATTGTCAATAATCTGTAAGTGAAATTACATGAAACAATATATGTTTATAATTAAGTTATAAGTTTAAATTTTTGCAAATGGTATAAAATTATTTATTTTTATATTAGGTTCATTCCGTCTAGATCATGCTCTAGAACATAGCGTCTAAATTTAAGGAGAAGATTGATCCTGAGGGTTATGTATGGAAGAATATCTCTTAGGCCACAAAGGTATTTTACTTTCAGGAATTCGAGGTACAATAAAAAATTGTTTTCTTTTTAATTAATTTGTATACATTAATTAGATAAATATTATTATATTATAAGTATTAATCGAAATCTTTTCCTTTTATTTCAGAAAGAATTTTTTTAGGATTCTAAATTTGACTCAGTCATACATAAAGTATGGGAGAGACGAGCACGTACACATTATCGTGACTTTATTGGTGCGATACATAAGGCTGGTGTACGACCGTCTTATATTTCTAAGCAAATATGGAGTCGTTGACAGCAGTATTGGACATCACTTGAGGTAATGTCTAGTTCAGAGTGTAATTTGCCCAACAGACGTGGAGAACCACAGGGAGAGTTTTCCCGTACATATGGGAGGATCAATTACCCACCACGAGCATGCAGAGAGACTTGTAAGTATTTAAACTTTACACTTATATTCTAATTATTTTACTTTACTGTATTTCAATTTAAATTGATGTCTGAATGTTGGAATGAAAATATGTATGTTATGGATAATGATAAAGGTATAAATGTCTGGTGCCATATGTGGTTGTGTTGGGTTATTTTCTTTGTTCAACAAAGGGTAAATATCATAAAAATAGAGGAAACTCTATCAAAATTTTTATAAATTCTAGTTCACTTCTAACATTTTATTCTTATGCGGGAAAAATCTATAAGCATGAGGCCTATACCTTGTCAGCTCTTTTTGCACACTCACACAAATAAGCATGATAGTGTGACATTCGTTAACACTCAATTTAGATAACTTAATGTATGTGAAATTTATGCTTTACTATTAATTCTTAATAATTATCACTTACTGATATAAATATTGTCTCTTAATAGGACCAAATACAAGAAAACATTAAGTGACAATCTCAGCACGAACAAGTTGTTGATGTGAGTCAGACATATCTTGATGCAATGGGTGTTAGAGACCGCCGTGAAAGGATCTTCGAGTTAGGTTCATTTGCGATTACATGTTATTTGCAATCCTCCATAATTAGCACATCAAGATCTAGTAGACGATTGACAACCAATGAAGTCAATGAGCTTTGGACCACAGTGTAAACATTGATGGAGCATATAGCTCAGCTGAGACATGAGATGGATGAGTTGAAGGGCTCAAAGCATCCACGATCACTAGGACAATAGGATTGTTGTAGTCATTTGCTTTGAATTACAAAGACTTATTATGTACACTATAATGTTTTTATTATCAATTAAGATAATTTTAACTTTATATCATCAATCAACTTTTTGTTTAAATAAATTAAATGTATAAACAAATCAAAATATTATGCACAGATAATTCATAACTGTTGAAATTATGCATGAATCATAAGATCATGAAATAAAATTTAATGTCGAAATTTTCTAAAATTTTCTTAATTTTTATCTAAGGAACATCATAAACCGTAGGTAAAATATATGATATTTACTGACGGTTACTCTTTGTTCTGTCGGTAATATTGATAATCGTCACGAACTTTACCGTCAAGATTTTCTAAATAGCCGAAAATATTTTGTTAGAAAGAAAAAGTTCGCAGGTAAATTTACCGACGGTATTGGTTATTTTGTTGGTATATTTACAGACGGTTACATAATATATCCGCAAGTATATTTACTGATGGTTAAATAATATGTCCATCGGTAAATTTACCTATGACCGTTTTAACGACGCCTTTGTTCGTCGGTTGATCTCATCAGTAATTTCCGTCGCTAAATGATATTTTTCTTGTAGTGCAAATACAACTTAACCAAACAAAATCATATGGTTAAATAACAAAACACTACAACTACTACTAAAAAAAAGAAATAAGTAAATAATAGTTTGAAGCATTTTAATCAACAAATTCAAAACATTTTTAACTTTTTTCATATGAAGTTAGATTACAAATTGTTTGTTATTCACTATTTATCGCTAAGATCACCTTTTATATATTCGTCTTGACTAATACAAATTTATTTCAATATTATTTATAACATTCTAACTCATTTAACAATAACCTTATTTCATGTAAATGGAATGACAAGCTTAAAAACTTGATTAATAGTATAGTTTATGAACTTATAAATTATTTCTCTCTGTATTTGACACTTAAGCATACCTGAGATGTCACTTTAGTACTAGAACTTGGAGTATAACAAAATCTCAAGATTTTTCCAACAATGACAATCACTTTTTACAGTAGTTTGACTCGTTACCATTTCATATTTATATCCATACTTAGCTAATATGACTGTACACTTTTGTTAGTTTTTTAAACTGTTTTTTTTTCAGAGAATTGACATGTAATATGCTATTTTGTCAAATTTGTTAACAAAAAAATAAAAGAAAATGAAAATTATAACTCACTTAAAACTATAAAAAATAATAGTTAATTCGGATTGGATATGTATTAGAGTTTATAAATTCTAGTTCAATTGAGGTATTTATTTACCTTTAAATTATATTTTTTAAGTAGATGTTACATGTATTTAATAATTTATTTAATGTATTGGAAACGTAGTAAGCACAAATTTACAATTATATAAATGACTTTTGACCATTTCACTTGACTAAAGATTCTATTATTGATCTTTATGGGGACAATTATTATAGTTAATAATACCATATGCTACTAGGCCATCGCCCCGGTCTCTTGATCAAGTGTTCCAAATATGTATTAAACTTTGCACTTTATATCTTTTTGTAATGAAAACGAAACAATTTTACAACAGAAGATCGATAAGTTGTACGGAAAATTCTACAAAAAGAAAATTATATGGGGTAAATTGATCCTTTTTAAAAAATAATAATGAAAATTATATAAATGGTATGATGTGTATGATACGAAGGGAAGACTTTGGTTCATAGTGGACCAACTTAGACTTTATTATTAGAGGTTACCCTGGACCATGGTTCAGTCTCAAAGATAATGGACCAGCGTTTTCTACTAGTTGCTGGTCAATTTAGCAGAAAAGTCACAGGCTTTTGGTTAAATCTAAGCACGAGTGACCAATAAGCATCAATATTGCTCCGTCAAGATCCCAACTTCTTTAGACTACTCGATCAGCGGCTTCCTGTCTTACAAGAACACCCAAAACTCGCTCCTGGTAAATCCACATACGGTTGGAGTGGCAGCAGAAGAGCTGCTTTTCAGTTCACCACAAACACTAAGGGAGAAAGTGGGTGATTCTGTACAAGTAATGGGGGCTGATAACATGACCTACGTTTTATAATAGCAAGATCATTTAGTGCCCTTAGCTTAATTAATCTTTCTGTGATCATCACCAGGATCTGGTAATTAAATTTGAACTGTAGGACAAGTGGCAGACATTATATAAAATAATAGCTTAAAAAGTAAGAGTTTCTTTTTATCTTCAGAAGGATCAAAAGGGGAAGAACAATGAAATACTCAAGTTTTGCTCAGAAAAAGAAGAGTTCTATAATGAAGTATGAGTTTTGACCATAACCATTGATACTCAAGTTTTGCTCAGAAAAAGAAGAGTTCTGTAATGAAGTAAGAGCTTTGACCATAACCATTGATACTCAAGTTGTGCTCAGAAAAAGAAGGGTTCTATAAAGAAGTAAGAGTTTTGAGCATAACCAATGTGTATAGTACAAATCAAATCTAAAGAGGCTTGGAATGTCGTTCTAGAGACAACCAAGTTTGCAAAAATCATAGATGTAGACGTATAAATGCAAGAACAACAACCTGTTACAAATAAGTATACCACATTTCTGTCGAATAAGAAATCAAACATATAAACGAGAATATAAAAAAGAAAAAGTGTGACAAAGTAAAGGCATTCTTTCTATCCTATCTGTAAGAGGTACAAAATGAACAAAACTGGATCAAATACACAAGAGAACAACATTACCGTCGAGGACAATAACTATTTCCAGAACAAATTGTGATGTTATCCTCTAAAAATCAAAAGTCTTCAGAAATATAAGCTCTACGATTGATTAAAACCCAACTACAAGCTTCTGCAATCTCACTGAAAGTATACACAAACTCCCTATGTAATCAATTGTTACTTCAAAACTCCTTTTCTTTTGTGCTCTTTCAGATCGCTGGGAATAATATAGACAGAATCTACACAAAGCCCACCTTTGGAATGTGTGCAATCTATCTGTTTCATGGAAAACCTTACTTCAGTTGCAGGTTGTGATTCAGTGACAGTAAATTCACCTACCTTGTATTGTATCCAGCACCCTCGCTTATGACTGCCTTTTACTTCATCTTGTTCGGTCTCATCTAAGAAGCACTCTGACAATGCTTGCTGATCATCAGAAGTAAACAACTCAAATTTTACTGGTTTTATATCCCAGCCATGTGTATGTTCAAAATTGCAAACACGTCGTCCCAGTCTTTTGGCAAATCTTCCAAGATGAAGTCTGAAGGATACGGTATAGATATCAGGAGCAAACGGGAACTTTATAGCCCCATCTACTTCAAACCACCAAATTTGCTGCAAATAGGCCACATCATGGAATCTGCAAATTAGACACAGGACTGCTGTTAAAAGTCAGTAAGATCATTTTAACTCCAGTAGGAAATGCCTTATATACACTATTTATTCTTGTTCAAGCACAGATAAACATATAAACAGCTAGGCAACAAGTAATACCGCAACTACATAAGCTCTAAACATTACGCAGGCCCATCCAGAGAGTACTGTCCAAACACAATGAAATACAAATGCATAAATATACCTTTTCTAATTGTTGTCCATATCATATGGTGAAAAAAGGGCAGCTGGTGCACAACCAGTCATCTAGAAATATTTGTGAAAGAGCAGGTTATCCTCAATTTTTGAAAACATGTTTGGCAGTAATAACTTTTTTCCATGTCCGAGTTCTGCAACCATGAGGAGGATATTTTGTGACTGAATTTGATGAATGGGAGATCCTAATCTTTGAAGGAGATATACAGAAATGTATCTAAGTACATGGCAAATAAACTGTGCTATATTCTGGTTTTGTATTCTAAAAAAGCTGCAGCAAATCATAAAGTAGACAACTCTATCCACTAAGAGCTATAATTATTCATAACTGTCTAGGGAAAAACTCCAATCAAATGTGTCAAAAGACATTTGAGATAAGGAATAGATAATAAGGAAAGGAATCCGGTAACTAGAATAAAACAATGTGCTAAGATTTACCACCTCTGTCTTCAAAGCAAGAAACATAGCAATTAATTGACCAGAATTTTTAACATAAGCATGAGGTATACAAAATCTAAAGATTCATATTCAGTATAAGAGTCCATTATAAGTTATCAACCAGGACAAGACAAGTAAAGGAAAATTTGGAATTTACTACAGAAGTAGACAAGAATCGCTAATACCCCTCAAGGAATAGTCCTCTAAGAAACAGGAGGCAAATATCTTTTACAAATCACGCTCCATAATCAAAAAGGTAAACATATCACAATAAATCACTGGAAGGATGAAAAATTGAAAAGTAAAATGTAAGGAATGCATGCTAAAATTCAGTAACCTAGCAAGAACAGTACAATTGAATCGGAACACAGTGATCAAAACATATTGATCCAAAATAATAAAAAGTTGGACAGAGAAATCTAGTGTGAGGCTCTTAGTTAAATCAAATTAATTAACTTTACGTATAAAACCGAAAAGTAGATCGCTCAGGATTGAAGCTCAAACTAAATAAATGGTACTAGATGAACTTCAAGAATAATAAAATCATCTTAAGTAAAGAAATAAAAAACAGTTAGAAACAAAGGTACTAATCATACAAAAAATCATGAATAGAAAATCCAGGTCCAATTTGTGCAAGATAAGCAAGCTAGGTCTCACATAAACCATAGAATATCTTACGCCTTAATAAATTTTTAATTCAATTAAAGAAAGGCAATTAAATGCAAGATTGAAATCTCCACTTATCCATCAGTTCTTACCAAACTCAAAAATTATTCTTCTCCTACTACTACTACGGTTCTGGCAATGTAATTATTGAACTATATTCTCATATTAGAGAATGGCATATGCGTCATAACTGTCAGAAACCTATCACTATATAAACATAAAACTCCCCAAAATAGGAAACTAAGCAACATCTTTTATCTGTGGAAATATGGGGCATATTAATTCAACTCAGACTGGTACAAAACTAACCTAGATTCTTCAGTAGGGACCCAATTCCAGTATCTACGATCCTCAATCCCAGTTATCGTCATCCCCTTTGCAGATATTGACATGCACACCCTACCAGTTACTCTATCCAACCAAACTTCCTGCCACCAAAAAAAGAAAAATCCATAAACAATCGAAAACCCAGAACCCCATTTCCCAAAAGCAGCAAAAGCCTACTAACCTTATTGTCATCATCGAAAGCAACGGGACGCGATAGGAGGACAAAGATATCTTTTTTGGACAAGTTACGATACCGTTCCCGTGGGATCAAATCGAGCAGATCCTGGTAGTTGGGCGGCAGCTTCATCTCCCAAACGGCGTCGGAGGACGCAGCGCCGCGAAAGGCTCTGTTCAACCTGGCAAGATTGCAAATCTCCGGCGGCGTCAAGTAGGTGAAGACACAAGCCACGCAGTTTTCCGGTATATCGCCGAGTCCAGGGCCCACGGCGCTGCTCTCCGTCAGGTTGGACAGCGACGCACCCATAACAGGCAACACTAAGACAGTGTGGTCGAAATTCAATTTAATGTGTATATGTATATGTAAGAGAGAGCGAAGCGTGAAATTGAAGCCATTTCTTTGGTTTCCCGGAATGAAGTTGAGTTGTGGGGAAAGTGAAGCGAATAGAGAGAGACAGGTGGGGTCCAGTATTGAACCAATGTAGATGTTGTTTTCTGGGTCTAAATCTTGGACGAACCAGACCTCCCTCAGTGACGGTGCACCTGTCCTGGCAGGAGGTGCTGCCACTTTTTAGTCCAAGTCTCGATTTCATAAATACTTTATTTAAGTTATTAGTGATTTATTAATGATTAAAAATTTTAACAATTTCACGTATTTGTTCTAATGTTATGAATACCGTACTGAGTGTGGTACCGGATTGAACGCTGAAACGGAACTGTACCGGTATCGGTCGGTACCGGGTACGGTTTCGAAATTTTTTTTAAAATTACAAAATAGTCTCTGAAATTTTTAAAAATTACAAAATACTCCATATTGGTATATTATATAATTGTACTGTATACTTTGTTAGTTTACTGTTTACATCAACCATGTT
>JANKYF010000004.1:54679257-54690447 GCA_029829435.1 Erythroxylum hondense | reverse complement strand
ATTGAATTGAAATAACGTTGGCTATATATAGCCTTACAGACTTGGAGAACAAAACACGACTCTCAACAAACTCTAACAACACCACCGGACTGAAATAGATAAACACAAATCCCTTAATATCAGGGATTTTATTCAACAGATAGATTAACGTAACAATTCCTCCCTTAAATTGAATACTCTAAGTACTCAGTTTACATCTGACTCTGGACAAACTCCCAAAAGTGCTCGCATCTCTAAGAAAGTATCCAGCTTTAGTGGCTTAGTCATCAAGTCAGCCAATTGATCCTGTGTAGAACAATGCACCAGCTCCACTATGCCATCCTTTGTGAGTTCTCGAAGGAAATGAAAACGTACATCTATATGCTTACTTCGACCGCGCATAACTGGGTTTTTTGAAAGTTTAATTGCAGAACTATTATCGCAGCGAATTACAGTTTTCTTGCCTTGATTCGAAACCAGCTTTCTCAACACACATTTCAACCAAACTGCCTGGCATGCACATGATGCAGCAGCTATAAATTCTGCCTCTGTAGTTGATAGACTTACAATCGGTTGTTTTTTAGAAGACCAAGATACAGCTCCTGAACTCAACAAGAAAACATAGCCTGATGTGCTTTTTCTATCTTCCACATCTCCAGCATAATCACTATTCGTATAAGCCACAAGTTCATCATTTCCTCCCTTCTTATAAAAAATACCAACTCTGTTGTTCCCTTCAAATACCTCAGCGCTCTTTTTGCAACCTGTAAATGAAGCTCAGTGGGATTTTCCATATACCTGCTGATAAGACTTACCACAAACATCATATCCGGTCTAGTTGTTGTGAGATACATAAGGCTACCCACAATCTGTTTATAATAAGTCTTGTCCACTTTAATTCCACTATCATCCTTCACTAGCTTAAAACCAGGAACAATCGGATTATGAACAAAATTGCTTTTGTCCATCCCAAACTTTTGTAGCACCTCCGATGCATATTTCTTTTGACTAATAAAAATTCCATCTGAACCTTGTAAAACCTCCAAGCCAAGGAAATATCTCATCTTTCCAAGATCTGTCATGTCAAACTCACGCTTCATGGAATCTGTAAAATCTGCAAACATGGATTCATCATTGCCGGTATAAATAAGATCATCAACATAAAGACTTACGATTAAGACTTTGTCATCCTTCTTTGTCTTGACGAACAAAGTATGTTCATATTCACACTTCTCAAACCCTTCCTTCAAGAAGTAAGATTCTATCCGACTATACCAAGCTCGCGGTGCTTGCTTAAGCCCGTAAAGTGCCTTCTTTAATTTATAAACCTTCTGTTCTTCTCCTCTTTGCACATAACCACAAGGCTGCTCCACAAAAACATTTTCCTATAAATCACCATGTAAGAAAGCAGATTTTACATCTAGCTGGTACAGTGACCATCCTCTTTGAGCTGCAAGTGCTATCACCAAGCGAATCGTCTCCATACGTGCCACAGGTGCAAATACTTCTGTGTAATCCACACCATGTTGTTGAGCATAACCCTTCACGACAAGTCTGGCCTTGTACTTATTTACTTTTCCATTTTCATCAAGTTTGGTCTTATAGACCCATTTAACTCCGATTCTTTTTCCTCCTTCAGGCAGATCCATTAATTCCCACGTGTCGTTCTTCTTTATTGCTTCCATTTCCGCATCCATGGCTTGCCTCCATTTTTCACTTTTCACAGCATCTTCAAAATGAATTGGGTCAATATCAGTTGCTGCAAACATGACCATATCTGCTTCTTCTTCAGAAAGTCCTTCACCTGTTTCATAGTCTCCCATCCAACCAGGCATTCTTCGAATTCTCCCTTGATCTGAAGTTGACGAGTGATCTACTGGCAGAGAGTCAGAAGATATATTTTCTTCATCATTAGATTCATGAGCTGGTTCTTCCGCAGGATCATCCCACTCAAGGTCACACAAAATTGCTTTTTCATGTTCCTTATCCCAATCCAAACTCTTTTCTTCTTCAAACACAACATCTCTACTTACAATGATCCTTTGCGAAACTGGATCATAAAGTCTATAAGCCTTTGATTCTTCACTAACACCCAACAAAACACAACACAAGCTTTTATCCTCCAGTTTAGATCTGGTATTGTTAGGCACGTGAACATGAGATTTACAACCAAAAACTCAAAAATACTTAACTGATGGCTTGACTCCACTCTATGCCTCCTTTGGCGTCTTATCTTTTACTGCAAGTGTGGGACTCCGGTTCAAAACATATGCTTCCCAATTGACTGCTTCAAGCTAGAAAGTCTTGGGAATTTCCTTCTCAGATAACATGCTACGAACCATATTCATAATAGTTCTATTTTTCCGTTCGGCAACCCCATTTTGTTGAGGTGAATAACCAGTTGTCAGTTGTCTTTCTATGCCATTTTCATCACAAAAACTATTGAATTCTTGTGAATTAAATTCTCCTCCATGGTCTGTACGTAAAACTTTAATAAATGAGTCCGTCTCCTTTTCAACATGTATTTTAAAACTTTTAAAAACACTAAAAACTTCAGACTTTTCTATTAAAAAATAAACTCATAATTTTCTGTTAAAATCATCAATGAAAGTAAGCAAATACCTCTTTTTGCTGTTAGAAATGGGTTTAATCGGACCGCAAATATCATAATGTACTAACTGTAGAACTTGTGAGGCTCTCCAATTGCTCCTTTTTGGAAACGGATCTCTTTGCTGCTTCCCCACCAAACAATCTTTACATAGCTTTAACGGAGGTTGTAGTTGCGGCAAACCATGCACCATCTCTTTCTGTTGAAGAGTCTTTAAGCCTCTAAAGCTTAGATGACCATACCGACAGTGCCAGAGCTGCATTGTATCTTCTGTAATTGTGTTGAAACAAGCAGTTGCAATAGGCCGAGACACAGCATGAAAAATAAACATTCGTTTTGAAGTCATCATTGTATCCAAAATTAAACCTTTCTCCGGATGAAAAACCTTGCACCTGTCACATTGAAACAAAATTGAAAACCCTTTTTCTTGTAACTGACCAACACTAAGCAAGTTGTTCTTCAACTCAGGTACATAAAATATGCCAGTGATGATCTGTGACATTCCACTTGCCTGCAACCTTATATTTCCTTTTCCTGCTACAATCAAGCTTGAGTTGTTACCCAACTTTACAGAATCTTTGAAGCTTTCGTCAAAATAAAATAAAAAACTCCTTCTTTCCACACATATGATTGCTGCATCCCGAGTCCAGAAACCATATATCAGTTTTTTCAGTGACATTTGTATCTACATATGCCATCAGCAACATGTCATCATGAGACTCAATAAAATTAGTTTCATTTTCTTTCTGTGGACATTCCCATTGAAAATGCCCTAGCTTGTGACAATTATAGCACTCCACTGTAGCTTTGTTACGAATCTGTCTGCCTCTGCCCCTTCCACGACCACCTCTTCCATGAGAAACCTTCAAAACATGTTCTTCTTCCACGTGAGTGCTCATGCGCTTTTCATGCACAAGTAGACTGCTCTGCAACTCATCAATGGATAAAATACTTGTATCATGAGACTCCTCAATCAAACACACAACATAATCAAAGTTGGGGGTCATAGATCTTAGAATGTTTTCAACAACAGCAACATTCCCCTTTATCCTCACCATTTGCTTTTATCTTGTTAGCAATAGTAAGAGTTCGAGTGAAGTACTCGTTCACGGTTTCTCCTGTCTTCATGTGAAGAATTTCAAATTCTTTGCGAAGAGTTGTAACTGTGCTCGCGTAACTCGTGTTGTACCCTGATATTTCTACTTCATAGAATCCCAAATGTCTTTTGACGTGTCCTTTTTCAAAATCGTCTCCAAAACTGTCCGATCTAGTGCTTGAAACAGATAGTTCTTTGCTTTCAAATCTTTCAACTTATGTTCGTCAATGGTCTTCTTTTGTGCATCTGTCAGAATCGCACCCTCTGCTGCTGCAGAAATTCCATTCTCCACCAAACCCCAGTACTCCTTTGAACGCAAAAAGTTCTCCATGAGCATCGCCCAATGATCATAGTGTCCATCAAATCTCGGCACTGCTGGCTTTACGAAGGAACTCTCTGTTGCCATAGTTAAACTTGCAAAAAAAAAACACTTAGAAGACTGCTGCTTCTACTAGCCCAGTTATAGGCTCTGATACCAATTTGTTAAGAGCAAAAGAAAAGCTTTTGAAACTAGAGAAAAAATATGGGAGAAATCTAATATATTATTGAATTGAAATAACGTTGGCTATATATAGCCTTACAGACTTGGAGAACAAAACACGACTCTCAACAAACTCTAACGACACCACCGGACTGAAATAGATAAACACAAATCCCTTAATATTAGGGATTTTATTCAACAGATAGATTAACATAACGTAACACTCTGACAATAAGCGATTGCCTGGCCTGGATAGCAATATGAAGAAGACAAAGTTTTATCAAATCTAACGGATACCTCAAAGGCCCCACTAAAACTCCATTTTAGTTGATTTTGAAGCAGTTACAATTTTGCAGCATGAGTACATTTGGGAAAGGTAAAGAATCAAGTGTGTGAATCAAATTCTGGACTTTTCTGAACACTCAGAATGGGCACAACTAGCATACGTAGAAAAGGGCATACCTCGCAGCCCTCCCAGATAAAGTGAAGCATATAATGACAGATGCCTTCACCTTAATGGATGCTCGAACCTAGAAAACTGTTGACAAACGCTAACGAAGTAACCAAATTTGAAAATAGAATTTTTTAGAAATAAATTCAACCATAATTATAATTATTGGGGCAAACAACAATACTGCTGAAGAAGCAATTGATTCCAAGTGGGTCATCGTCTCTCCAACATATTTGACGGTTTTCTTGAGAAAGAGATCTTGGTTGAAAACCTTCTCTGCCTGTATTAACGTGAAATTGGGGAAGAGTCAAGGTAACTAGATTTAAATGGGAAAAATGTTATAAAGCATAAACTAATAAAATATAATAACTAAATAACAATCTTGGACGGGATGCCTGTGCATCGTAATGCAAGGAAAAGAAAATTATAACATGGAAGACAAAAGTAAGCAAACAACAGCCAATAGCCAAATGAAAGTTTCAACTACTAATTAAGAAAGCTAAAATAACCCAATAGCCAAATGATAATTTTCAACATGGAACCAAACATAGAAAGAGCAAGTTTCAATTTGTTGTTAAACATAGATTCTATTGGGTTAAATCACTTCCTGAGTGGTCTAAGACAGAGGTTTGAGTATGTACAGATTAGGTTAATGTTAACTCTACGGGTTAACCTGTAAACATGAGGTTGTGGTTTATGTTTGAATACGTACTGTTTAGGTTTGGCTCCGAGGAGAGCTTGATTAAAACAACAATTAATTACATTTTATAAGTTTTAAATAACTTGTCAGTTAAGTTACATAATTTAATCTGGATAAAGATAATATAGTGACTCAATAAATAATCTAAATTAATAGGCCAAAATTCAAGAAAAAAATGGATCTTGATCAGTATGGAGCAGACCCATATCGAGATCGTGACGAGAAGGCCCCATGTACATGCTAGATATAGAAACTTAGGGCCTCCTGTAGCTGTTATAACAAATCGTGAACGTGCGGATATTCTGACTCATTCAGAAATTCAAGTATACAGAAAGCTATAGAAAGGCTTTAACATATTGCAGTACAGTAGATTCGCCCTCATTTCAGCTTCGGAAAGCTCGTTAGAAAATTATGAAATCGAAACAAGGTATTTTCGCATTTCTTCGTTATTTTCTTTTCACGTTCAATCCAGGATACGTAACTAAAGCTTCTGTTACATGAGATACGAGGTATCAGAGTTGTTACATAATCAGGAGGTTAAAAACGAAGAATTTTTTGTTTTTCTCCATAAGATTTTTCGGAGACTAAAGTTCTATTTTTGGGTTTTTTTTCTTATGTATTGATGCTTGAAATTGGGCTACATTTAGTTAGCCTTGAAAATGAGTTGAAAACGAGCCTAGGAGTGCTAAAAATTGGCCCAAATCTTACTGAAAATTGCATTTTTCGACAAGTGCGAGAAAATCATTGGGTGCGTGTAATAATTCATAATGCTACAGTGAAGTGGTTGTGTTTGGTATGTGTTAGACCGAACACGTGTCTGGCACATGTCGTACACAAACCAACGCCGACAGGCGCATTTACAAGTGGAACGCATGTCGGCCATACGCCATTAGGGTGAGGTGTGCGTGGGTGTATGAGATGCACGTGTCAGACACGTCCAGAGGTATATCAATTGCACTCGCTCTCCCCAAACACACACAGCGTAAACGCTACAATGAATACTAACCTTAGCGCACTATATGACAAAAAAAAACTCAAAAATTTCATAATTTTAGTAAGGTTTCCTGAGGCATTTTTCTCGGGTTCGGGGAATCTATAAAATGAGTTTTTTAATTTTTATGGATTTATTACATGAGTAATAAATTAAAATTTAACTCCATAAAAGAAAATAAGGCTTTCTAAAGTTGGTTTTGAGTGAATTTTCATGCTATGCACTTCATGTGAGGGAGATACTTGAGGTTTTTGTGTCTCGTGTCATATGTTCAGTGCTTGGAACAACATAATAGTCACTCGTATTGAGATTTTTTGAAAGGCTCAATTAAACTTCATTGATGATCGTCTCAACACGAGTATGTGATAATTAAACTGTGCATTTGGGTTTTGATGACAATGTAGTTACCAAAAATGGTCTTTCGAGTTAATATTTGAATTGTTCTACCTGCATGTTAGGGGATGCTTCTAGTCTTATGTTTGGTTATTTCGCCTAAAGGTATTGACCTTACATAAGATTTTGAGATGTGCATAGAGCATTAGATAGAGGAAAATTGTAGCTTAAATGATCTATTTGCCTAAAGGTGGTAGCATCATGAAAGTTGATGGTGTGTACTCTGATCGTTTTTATATGAATGTTTGGTTGCTTGTATTATGTATTCATCCCAAAGGTGTTTCATAATATGTGTAGTCAGATTCTTAATACATATACTATTTTATGACTTTGAGTATTATTGTTATCCTGCATTTGTGCTGATTGTTACATTGTCATTTTGCTATCACCTTTTCTGTTAATGATATCAATGTTATCATTGAAACCCTAACTAGTTTCAATTTGAAGAGGTGGATAGAGGATGTATTGATTGCAATAGAGATGGCAAATATTGATATGGTCATTTGTACAAATAAGCCATCTCTACCTACATCCAGCAATTCAGAGGCTAATAAAGTAGCCTATGTAGCCTAGGATCGATTGAACAGATTATGTTGTATGACCATTAAGAGTTCCATATCTGACCATTTGCTTAGTGGACTTTCAAAGACAACTATTGCACGAAGTTTCTTGATAATGTCTCTCATAGGTACTCAATCTCATCTAATGTTAAGATAAGTGCTTTGATGAAAGAATTATTCTCCATGAAGTACACTAGAGGAGGAGTGAGGGAGTACATATCAAGAATTATCTATCTCTATAGTAAATTGAAGGTGTTGAATATTCCTCTTCTTGATGTCTGCATAGTTCACCAGGCTCTGAGCACACTCCTTCTAGAGTTTAGTATTTCGGTGACAACATATTTCTCGCAGGATGAGGAAAGAATGAGACTTCAATGCTTTGATCGACCATTGTGTTGTCGAAGAGGAGAAATTAAAGAATTATGTTCATAAGGTCCTCTCAGTAACCAAAGGAGAGGGAAAGGTCAAGCCCATAAGGGTCAAAATTAAGAGATCGAAATGTTCTCCATATGCTAATATTGGTTAATCTAGTGCTAGTAAGGGTCCGAGATTGCCACAGGTATAAAGCCTAGAAGAAAAAATAGAAACTGTCAAGTATATGAATCTAATTTTGCTATAGTCATATCTGACTCTTGGTGGCTAGATAGTGGAGCATCTAATCATGTTGCCTCCATAATACAGGGTTTCATATCGAAAATAAATTCAATTCAAGGGAAGGAGAAAATAATGTTTGACAACAATAAAGAAGCAGATGTAATATCTATAGGGGATGTATGAGTGAACATAGATATAAAGTTCATTTTGGTTTTTACATGACACTTTTTATATATCATCTTTTAAAGGAAATTTGATCTTTGTATCAATTTTGGATAAAGAAGTTTAAAGTTTTATAATTAATGCTTATATTGTACAGTTGTCGTTTAAACAAAATATTTAGGTACAACTTTCTTGTCATATGATTTAAATAGAATGTGTCTTGCCCCAAATTAGATATATACTTCTTCATATCTTGCCAAACAGGTTATGAAAACTAGAGCCCTGGTAAAGGATAAGTCATACATGTTATGGCATAAAAGGTTAAGTCACATTTCCAGAGTTAGGGTTGAGAGATTGATAAAAGAATGCATTATCCCAACTTTAGATTTGATAATCTGGAAACGTGTGTTGACTATTATAGGGGTAAGTTGACCAAAATAAAAAAGGGGGTTAACTCGAGCTTCTAGCTTATTAGACCTCATACACAGATATTAGTGGACCCTATATAGCTACGTTGTACAATGCTAGATAATCTCTAACATTCATTAATGATTATTCTTGTTACAACTATATATTCTTACTTAAGGAAAAGTCTGAAGTTCTTAATAAATTCAAGATCTTTAAGACTGAGGTTGAGAACCAATTAGAAAAATCCATCAAGATTGTCAGATCTGATCAAAGGGGAGATTATCATGGCAACCATGGTGTGTCAGGACAAAAAAAGGTCCATTTGCTAGATATATGGAATCGGTTAGAATAGTGACTCAGTTCACTATGTTGGATAGTCCTGAGAAAAATAATGCGGCTAAAAGATGTAATTGCACCCTAAAAGATATCATGAAATCAATGCAAAATAAGACTAACACACCTAATTATCTGGAAAAGGTGGAAGTCTAACCTTTCACACATTCATCTGTGGGGCTACCCTGCTGAGGCACAGTTGTATAATCCTTATGAAAACAAATTGCATGCTCATTCTACTCGTTACTATTTGGTTAGATATCCTAACCACTCTAAAGATCACAGGGACCAGACTAATGGAATCGTAGACAGTTAAGTTCCTGAAATATGATGTCTTTGATGAGGGTGGACCCTTTCACCCTTCAGAAGATAGTAGGACGAATACTATGGTTATTTTGTATCCACCATTTGTACAGTTAGTTCCAATGGATCAAGGTCTTAGTACCATATCTGTACACAAACATGAACCCATACTTAAACAAATAAAGGTTCCTAGGGCACAAAAACTAATTCAGTTGCAAAAATCCATTAGAGTGGGACAATTTATTATCTCATCTTATTACATAATCTATTTTGGATAATGATATTGGACATGTTTTAGATCCATTTACCTTTACAAAAGTTATTTTAGAACCTTGTGCAGATTTGTGGTAGGATGCAATGAAAGATGAGATGCAATCTATTAAGCACAACAAGGTATGAGAGTTAGTTGATGCCTTAACATTGTAAACATGTCAGTTGTAAATGACTGTTTAAGACTAAGAAGGACACTAAGGATAAAGTTGAGCAGTTTAAGGCTAGGTTGGTTGTGAGAGGGTTCACTCAGAGAGAAGGGTTTGACTTCAATTTACCTTATCTCCCGTATCCTCAAAGGATGCACTTATAGTGATTATAGCAATAGTAGCTCATTATGATATGAAGCTACATCATATGAATGTCAAGACTACTTTCTTAAATGGTGACCTTTATAAAGAGGTCTATATGGAGTAACCTGAAGAATTTTAGGATCAAGAAAAACTGACAAGGTTTGAAATTTGACCAGACAGTAGTACCTAAAGTTTGATGAGATTGTGACCTCTTGACTTCATGGAAAACAAAGTTGAAGAATAATTGTATTACAAGGTTAGGGGGAGCAAAGTTATCTTCCTATTGTTGTATGTGGATGATATATTGCTCACTTCAAATGACTGGATCATGTTGCATGAGGTTAAGCAACTTTGATCAAGCATTTTGACATGACGGATCTTGGTGAAGCATCTTTTGTCCTAGGTATACAAATTTACTGTGATAGAACTCAACAATTATTAGGCCTCCCACAGAGTGCATACATTGAGTGAGTGCTAGAAAGGTTTAATATGGATGTTAGTAAACTTGTTATGGCACCTATCTCTCATGATGAGAGATTATCTTTGACACAATGTCCAAAGAATGAAGTAAAGAGAAAGATTATGAGGAATGTTCCATATTCTAGTACGATTGGTAGCTTGATGTATGCCCATATGGGCACTAGATCAGACATTGCATTTACGATTGAATTGCTAGGTCAGTATCTAGCTAACCCAGGTATAGACTACTGGAATGCAGCTAAGCGAGTGTTGAGATACTTAAAGGGAACCAAGGATTATATATTGACATACAGAAGGGTCAATAATCTAAGCCTTGTAGGGTATATAGCTTCAAATTTTGTTGTGTGTCTGGATGGTCGAAAGTCCACTTCAAGTTACAAATTTATATTAGCATATGATGCAGTATCATGGAAGAGTGTTAAGCAGACACTAGTGACTTCCTTAATAATACATGTAGAGCTTGTTGCATACCATAAGGCTGCTTCACAGGCAGTTTGACTTAGAAACTTGATTTCTAAGTTGCCTGTGGTTGATTCCGTGGCTAGACCTATTCGGTCGTATTGTGATAATCTTACTGTTGTATTGTTTAGTAACATCAATAAGAATATCACAGGGTCTAATCATTTAGAGGTCAAATACTTGACCATAAAAGATTGATATAGAAAGGTTACATTGAGGTAGCGCATTTAAGAACTGAGGAAATGTTAACTAATCCTTTATTTAAAGGTTTTTGCCCACTTAAGTTTGAAAGACATGTATATAGAATGGGTGTATTGAAGTTCTTAGATGCTATTAGTTAGGGATCATTATGTTTGCTCCATGTATATTTGTATATTTTGATGTATTATGACAATATAATGGTTAATCAATAAAGATTATCATTATTTATCCTCAGTCATACGTATTATTATACATTTTCATAATACAAATGAAAGTCTTAAGATTAGTGTCAATCTTAAGCATTTGTAAAGGTCATTGGGCATATATATATATAGATTGACCTTAAACCTATGTCATTAGGACACATACAATTTAATATGTATCTATATATTTGATATGACATATGGGATATAAGTTTTTTAATCCTA
>JANKYF010000004.1:54628400-54643766 GCA_029829435.1 Erythroxylum hondense | reverse complement strand
AGTTTTTAAAATTAAGTGACCAATTTTTCACAACTTTAATAACGCAGTTCATTTTAATTTAGAATATATTTTATCTATGACATACGAAAAAAACTTAATTGTCAACTGGACAATTAATTGTTTTATGTGGACACCTACATATTAACAATATTAATAATTAAAAATGAGTTATTAAAATTATAAAAAGTTGATCAGTTGAGTGAAAATTTTAAAAGCTTGAATATTATATTAAAAAATCTCAAAAAATCACACTTTAAAATCTAGTATCCCTAATATTTTATAATCTATTAACCCTAGTAATAAAATAGAAGCCAAAACAAACAATTATATAAAAGTGAAAACAAACAATTTTAAGATTCTCATTTTTGGGATGTAGAAGTGAGTGTATATGATCCAGAAGTTTGCAACCTTTGCATTGGCACAGGAATCTTCTAATCTATGGAGAACAATGAAGTGATCCCTCCTCATACTACAATAGGGTCTAAGAATTGATACTCAATGGTGCTAGAAGATTAGTATAAAATTTCTCATCTTTCTGTAATTAAACAGTTCAGAACATTGTTTCTAGCTCCCATCAAAATTGCTGGTAGTAGAACAAAGAAATTGTTGTCAAGCCTTCTACACAAGTAATCATTTCTATGACAATCAACTAGCTACGACCAGTAATATACAACTCCAATTCCGAAGTAGTTTATGTACAACATCCCCAATTTTGACTACACATTTACATTTCTACACTTATGACAAGTCTCTAGGACCCTGCCTATATTTTCTTCACGAGTCAGAAAGGGGCTCAAATCCCATCCAATGTTTAGAACAGCCTGCTTCTAATATCCAGTCACAGCCTGTAAGAATCTTCATTCCAGAGCATTTGAACAGGTAAAGCTAGGTTGGTAATGCAGCTGCAGAAGCATAGTAGTCCGGAATAGAATTGGAAACTTCCATCAAGACTCAAGTTGTCTTCATAAACTTTCTGGCCTTTCTGGAAAAGCTTTTGGACGTCATTCTGTCAGAGAATGTCAAAGGGAGTTCCTCCTCCAGTGTATCTCTTTGATCAGACCACCTTCTGGCATTACTCTCATGTTTTAAATTGTTGTCATTGAAGTTCTCAGGTGAGCACCCTTCCTCAGGAATATCCCTGTATAAGTGTTTCAAAATAAAGAGAGCAGTGTCGTAATCCCTCCAGTAATTTCTGTAAATGAAGATTTAGAGAGGTCAGTCATACACTATCTCAATCCAGCTAAGTAACTGACACATAAAGGAGCAATTTGACACTGATAACAAGTATTCAAAACATTCTCTGAAAGAACGCAAGCATTATAGAAAGGTTATGGAGGATGAAGTAAACGTTGGTATTTACTAGGTGGAAACTTCAATGAAAATTCATTTATTCAGGTTGGATCCACAAAGACAGCAGGTTGGAGGATTAGATTAACCTTTATCTAATATAAGCATGCACCAAACTAACTGTACAAGCTCTTAGAAAGAAGTAAATGATCACTTGACCGTATCACATGAAGTGAACCATGTTCAATCTCATCATAGATAAGATCAATAAGATCAACAGTAATTCACACGGAAACTGAGTTCAATTACGTCACAACAAAGGGACACAAAAAGGCAAGTACAATTCTGTATCACTACTGTTGCATCTTTTTTGCCATAACTCGTTAGATAACAGCAGCCCGATCCTACAGGTTATGTGATTCCAATCTTAAGATAGAAGCAATTTCTTCAGCCGTTGCTCATCTTTGGCCAAAGTCAGTATCATGTTGCCTTCCATCAGAACCAGAAATGTTTTTTATACTGAAGTCAATCCAAGGGATGGCATGACAAATTAATAAACATGGTAAAATGCGCTGTCAAAAGTTCTCCAGTTGGTGACCATTCATTGCATAAAAAAATAGATAAGCAAACCAATATACATGAGCACATATAATGTCCAAATAAAAGTATGAGGTCTCCAATCAATTAAAGATGCATGGCAAATCCACAAAGTATGCTAGCAGGCTTAAAAATTTGCAGGCAGCACCATAAATTCTCAATCAGGCTCATAGTAGTGCAGAGAAAAAAGTACTTACGTATGTGATCCAATAGCTTGTAAATACGGATGTTCAAATGTTTTATCCTGCAAGTTTAAAAGGACACCAATCAAGAGAAGATCAACTACATCGTCCAGCTAATATTTTCCCAAAAGCTGATCAACCAAAAGTAAAACAAACTCTATGTAATTAAGCTCCATCAATGCCTTTCATTCAGTAGCATTTTTCAGAAACCATCTAACGCCAAAACTCTATCTCATAATCTCTTCTTTCAAGAAACCATTCAACACAAAAGCTTAAGCTTTTGAATCAAACCCAAGAATAAATAATTTATTACCTATTTGCTCCATTACATGAATTGGGGATAATTAACAACAAATGCAAATGCAAATCCACGATAACAAAGGCAGTTTGACCTTAAGATCCCTGGGTACAAAAAAACTCCATATCACATCAAAAAAACCATTTCACCCAAAAGTTCAAGCTTGTAGACGAGGTCCAAAATATTATAGCATGTAGATGAGATCCAAAAATAGAACTTATATTATACATCTTGAATCATATATCAGCTTGTATAACAATAAGCTGGTCAAGATCTAGTTAACAGTAATCAAAAGTTTATGTATAATCTGCAAATCTATATTGGCTACTCAGAATTTTCAACTGAGTGAATAGGTTATACCATTCACCAATATATATTTACATCTATAATAGGGTACAAATATGAATAATTTACAAATGCAACCTAGACTACAGCATATACATTCCAAAACTCTCCTTTAAACTGGAGCATATGTGTTTCTAAACCCAAAACCTTTTCGTCAAACAAGTTGCTAATACCACCTATATATGGATATAATTTCACTAGATTATATATATACACTATTAATAAAAATACTACCATTCAGCCTTATGGTTCAACAGCTTCAAATACTGACAGAGTCTTTATGCTTTCATAAGAACCAAAGAATATTTCATGATTCATAAATAACGATCCAAGTTGGAATAATCTCTCCAACTCAACCTTCACTTGCACATACTATGTCCAAGGAAACAAACAAATCCCTTCTTCACTATAAACAAATTTTCCGTCCCCATTGCTAAGAATAACTGGAATTAGTAAGAGCTGTCTAGATTCCCATACAGACTTTAAATCAAGTAATGTCTTCCCATGGGGGCTAATTCACCCTTGAAATTATATGTGAACATAAGTTGACCTCAGAGTCGAGTTAAATGGGATTTAGGTAAAGTCCAACCTAAAAATTTGTATAGAAGTATTAAAATCATATACAATCAACTTGAAGCATAGGCATTATATTTATACTAAGTACATTTCAAGAT
Organism: Erythroxylum hondense; assembly: GCA_029829435.1. Taxonomy (NCBI): domain Eukaryota; kingdom Viridiplantae; phylum Streptophyta; class Magnoliopsida; order Malpighiales; family Erythroxylaceae; genus Erythroxylum; species Erythroxylum hondense. The sequence continues at coordinate 54,640,383 of JANKYF010000004.1, read as the reverse complement.
GTTTGAACATGAAACTCAGCCTTCAAAACTACATGTTGGTTTACATAATTAATAAAAAAGCTAATAGAATTAACTGTTAATATTGCAAACTAAAAATTCGATAACAATACAAAATTGTCCTAGTGGTCTAACTAGAACTCAGACTCTTTAAGATTTTGGGTCTACCCACTTCAACCAAACCAACTTTATTTACCTGTACATAAATTTAAATATATCCCAATAACTATACATATTTAGAAATTTATCAAAAATGAAGGGTACTTTTCATTAATTGGTTACTCCTTTTCATTTTATTATTTCTTTGTTGGATAGGAAAGCATAAATTAGTATCCCCATTGCTCTTATTATGCATCTGTGCACAGTTTATAGCCTGAGTGTTAAAGTATTTTAAGATTTAAAGTAATCATTTTTAATTTATCAGAATCATAACTAATTGTAAAAACTACAACACGACAATATCATATTGTAAAACAAAACATATCATTACCAAATAAGTTTATTGCTATTCCATATAATAGTAACCTCATGAACACAAATCTAATAAAATATGCAACTCCTTTGATTTTATGGCTAAATCACATAAATCCTTGTTCATTTTCTAACACACTTCTTTTGTTTCATATTTATAACGCTAAAGTAATCAAGAGGGAAAGGATCCTAATACTCATCTTGTACTGTCCCCGCAAAACAATATAGAAAAGTTATATGGAAAAATATATCACTGGAATATGTGAACTTTACAGTAAAATAATGGTTAAGAATCAAGAAAGTTTGTCAGAAGATAGCACTTAAAATCACATTTCTTACTTTAACAAGCAAAAGAAAATATAAAATACAAAAGGATAAAAGTTGGACACATGACTGCAAAATATCCAGTAAAGGTGGCTTCATCTGTCACTAATTAATCCACATGATGTCAAAACTGGAAATCAATACTTCACAGGACAATAGTGCGGAAAGGCAACCATAGAAAAATAAATGTGTAAAACAAACAGCTAAAAGATTCTGTATATGTACAACTACGTACTTGCAAAATATATCAAACCCACATAACAGAAATCGACAATCTCACAAGGTCTGAAAGCAAGAAGGGATGGTATTGAAAAAGAGAAATGTTTTGCTTACACGTTAAACTGATCGATAATGGAACTGTCTTTGAGAACCTCAAGAAAGAATTGGTGGCAAGGAGGTCCACTCCACTCAGGAATTGTGTAGGGAACCAAAGAGGCCCGCTGCTCCTTTTCTGGTTCTGATTTGTCAGGTGGCAATGCAGTGTTGTTACTATTAATAATGTTGGAAATAGAAAACAGAAAACCCATCTGCTTTTGCGTGGTTTTCTGTTTTCTAACATCAAATAGAAAAACACATACAAGGAGTTGTGTAGAAGAACCTTACCTCTTTTGCAGGAGTTGTGCAGAAGAACAGCAGAAGAAAGGCATGCGCAGTGCAGAAGAACAGCAGAAGAAAACAGCAGAAGAAGAAAGGCATGCGCAGAAGAAAAAGGCGGGAGCATGTCTTATGCGTGGGTAGTGTGGCTGTGTCCTTTTTGTTCAACAAGGCTACAATAGTAATTTAATTATATCAAGCTTATCTTGCCTCAATTTCCCTTCCTTTCCCACCAATTTGGTGGGAAATATATTTGATCCAATTTTCCCTCCTATTACTTTCCATTCTCTCACTTTCTCTTCACTTATTTTAATCCAAACAAGGGAAATAAAGAGAAATGCAATTCCCCTCCTTTCCTTTCTCTTGCTTTCTTTCAATCCAAACAAAGGCTAAATGTCATAGAGTAGAGGGTGGTCCCACCACCACGTGCACACCAGTATCTGAATGCAACTTAACGGGTCCGTAACTGGCCGTAACGGCCCCTTCTATCCAATTCACGACGCTCGGCCTCCGTTAAACCTGTCCTCTCTACTTTCTTTCAACGCCGTCGTTCTCCAACAGCCATCTAACCGACGACCGTAACCCTAACCGTAACGTCAATGGCCTCCTGTGACGACGATTTCTCCCTCATCGGTGACGATAACCACCACCAAACGGACAATCACCACCACATCCTCCACCACCAATCCTACGCGCCCCACAGATTCTCGACAAAATCATCTCCGATCCACGCGCCCCCTCTAGGTGTCCTTCCAACCTCCAACACCGTTGGATCAGGCACAAGCACAAGTAATTTCGGAGTTGACCGGGAAGAACAACAGCAACAACTAGAAGAGGAAGAAGAAGCCGACGAAAATGTTGATAACGAGATCGATTCAGCTTTTCCCGACGTCAATCCTTTCAATGACAGTTCGAATCCTTTCAATAACGACGCAAATTTGCGGACCGTTAAGAAATCAGACGGAGACTATCACGGCAGAGGAGGCAAACACAACGACACCAACAACAATAACTATCAGTACATGTGTAAAAGACCTAAAACTTCCGGAAACGGCGGAGGAGAGTGCAGGAAGGATCGAGAAGAGTGGAGCGATTCGGCGATCGCGTGTTTACTGGATGCGTATACGGATAAGTATGCGCAGCTGAACAGAGGGAACTTAAGAGGGAGGGATTGGGAGGAAGTGGCGGCGACGGCGAGCCAGCGGTGTGGCAAACTAACGAAGACGGTGGAGCAGTGTAAGAACAAGGTGGATAATTTGAAGAAGAGGTATAAGTTAGAGAAGCATAGAATGAGTAGTAGCAGCAATTTGATTAGTCATTGGCCTTGGTTTAAGCAGATGGAGGAGATTGTGGGGAATATGATGCCTGTGAAGGCTGCTTCTGATGAGTACAAGGTCGCTGACTCTCCTGGAATTGTGGTTAAGCAATCAAACAAGTATGTTGCTTAGTTCTTGTTTAATTGTAAGATTTTAAGCTTATTTTAAGATGATTTGATTGATAGAGGATGCTTAATTTGTATTATATCTTTGACCAGAATGATCACAACAACAGCAACTCCCGTGTTCCAGACTAATAGCTTGAAGCCGAAATCAGTGGCTAACAGTAGATGGAAGAGAGTGGTCTTGAAGATCAGTGGCGTTGCCCTAGCTGGCACAGGTCCTAACAATACCGATCCAAAGGTAATTTTAATAGCATGATAGCCTGCACTTTTTGGTACTTGTTGATTTGTGCCAGTGACTTGTTGTGCATGATATTGAATTGAATTCGTAGTTATTTGATTTCAGGTGATGATGTTGATTGCTAGAGAAATTGCGATGGCATGCCAGATGGGTGTAGAGGTAAAATCAGCGATATAGGCTTCTGTCTTCACTCTTCCTGAAGCTCACCCGTGACATCGAGTTTCTTGGGTGATACTGCAGGTTGCAATTATTGTTGGAGGTCGTAATTTGTTTTGTCGGGATACTTGGGTGACTGCAACAGGATCAGATAGGCGTACAACATACCAAATTGGGTAATGAACAGCACTAGGCTATTAGCTGCTTTAGAGGAAATTTTTGTCAGTTTTATATTGTAGTGTCTAGGACTGTGATATCTGCTTATGCATGATGGAAAATTTAAGATGACATTTGGCCTTCTGTTTACTCCTAATAATCTTTTATCAGTTTTTGTGGCTAATGATTGGAAACATTGATGTGTATTGACAAGGAAGAGCCTTGTGTGTGGGTAGTTGAAAAGTTGGGAGTTTTCATAACCTTTAAGTGCTTACCAAAGGGTTAAGTCGACAGACGGGATCTTGAGAAATTCAAATGTGGGATATCCTTTTGTTGCACTTGTAAATAATACATTCAAAATTACTATGAAGTTTTATTTGCTTTATGGTATCATGGTAGTATGTATTTTATCCTGATATTATATGATGACAGCCAAGGAATGAATTCTGAATGTTTTATCAGGATGATGGCAAGTGTGATGAATTCCTTATTGCTTCAGTCAGCATTTGAGAAGACAGGTGTTCAGACAAGAGTGCAGACTGTATTTGCTATGCAGGAGGGTACTGAAGCATACAGCAGGCAGCGGGCCATTCGGCATCTTGAGAAAGGCAGAGTTGTGATATTCGGTGGCATTGGCGCTGGCACTGGAACTCCTCTTTTCTCCACTGACACTGCTGCAGCTCTTCAAGCTTTTGAGAGTAAGGATTTCTTTCTACTTAGATATCTTCTTTCTAATTAGATATGTTGCATGGCAATTTTGCTTTATTTTAATATTATTCTTATGTCTTTCTCTCTACTGTATTTGTTTCCTATTTATGCACATGGAGACTTGGCAACTTGCGTTGGGTGTAATTAATCTCTTCGCTAGACTAACTGGAAGTTTAACTCGTCCTATGTGTTATTGGACACAGTTAATGCTGAGGCAGTCCTTAAAGGTACCAATGTTGATGGTGTCTATGACTGCCATTCTCGAGACAGCAATGTTACTTTTGAGCATATCTCCTTCAGAGACTTGGTATCTAGAGGAGCAACATCAATGGACATGATGGCACTTACTTTTTGTGAAGAAAACCACATTCCTGGTTAGTATATTTCAGTGCTTTTCCCCGAGAGTCCAAATTTTTATAGACAGAGAGGTCTGTATTGATGAAAGTGTTGGAAGACTGACTACATACTTCTGGACAATTGTGATGTGCGCAGTTGTGGTGTTTAACCTTCTTCAGCCTGGCAACATCTCAAAAGCCTTGTGTGGAGAACAAGTAGGTACACTGATAGACCAAACCGGAAGAATCAGCTAATATTGGCAGACTTCTTGTGTTTACTGACTACATGTTACTAGATCTAATTGCTGCTGTACAGTCGTCCAAGAACATTTACTGGACACAACTTATTGGGTCTGGAATGATCTTTAGGTGAGAGACAGAGCTTTCTAGTTATATGCATGAGAAGACGAGCTGGATCTTATTCATTGACTGCTTACTGCTAGTTGGAGTTGATTAGTTGAGTGCTTGTACATTAGATTTAGCTCATTGAAAGAGATGACAGTGACTGGTAGTGTATTAACTAGTTAAAGTATATGGTCGAAATTTACGGCTCTGTCAGTTATTCCAGTAACCTGTTGTAGATGCAAGGAATATCTGATGCAACAATGATCAATATTTGTGGGATATGCTGGTTTCCCATTTGGCATTGTTATTCTTTTTCTGTCTCCCTGCGTCCTAATTTTGCCTAATGAAAGCTGATTTCCCTAAATCCCTGTGGATGGATTTAAATTTTTGATAGCGTTTACGAGATTGTTGATAAAACTTTATTCCTTGAAGTCGGGTTTTCTAGGGTCTGGAATCGAATTAAGTCTAATTTAGCTGGATAAAACCATTTATAGGGCTTCACCCTATTAAATTATGAGAATTCAATTTCTTGGTCATTGATTTGGAAGGTTTCCTTTTGTGACATTAGAGCTTTCAATAGTAACCATTGGCACCAGTCCTGCGGTGATTCCTTAATTAGGTGATCTTTATTCATGACTTGGATATGGGGAAAGATACCTAGATTGCATTCCAAGTGATAAGGAAGCATATTCAAGCCGACCAATGACTAATTTAGATGTCAATTCTATGTTGGAGCATTGACATCAATGTCGAAACATTTCTAGTCTCACCCACCCACTTGGGAGGATCCCCAGCTTGTGGAAAGAGGCTGGGTCAGGGACGGATACTGTAAAGGTGCTCTGCCAGCAAAAGCTTCCATAATAACACTGCAAAACTGTACACAATGGCCTTCTGTATAAGCTTCTTCGCCTCTGGTTGCTCAGGAGCGCTGTACCCTCCAAGTCCTGTCTTGCATGAGCAGGGTTTAAGAGGATTGATAATCCAAAAATCATAAATACAAGCAATGCCGCGCTTGTCAAGCAGCGTATTAGATGATTTTACGTTTCTACGGGGGAATCTTTACTGCACCGTACTGTTCGTGGATTCTAGTTAATCCGCTAGCAGCTCCTAAGACTATGCTGATCCTCCTAGCCCAATCCAATGAAATCCTTCCTGGTCCCCTGTTACCTACATCTACCGAAACTCAATATCAAATGCCAAGGAAAAAAAAACAAAAGAATACAACGAAGACATAAAACCAAGTATTATTAACTGCTAAGAAGACAGAAGTGAGCACAAGCTGTTAGGGTGATATTCATAAACAAGAAGCTTCTGTTCCATGGTTCTCACAACCACCGTTACCATACACTTTCTTCTCACTTTCTTAGTTTCTTTCACGTCTTCTTTTACCACTTCCACACCCAAGTTTTTAGGTTGAACTACCTCGGCCTCCTCGGGACATGATCCTTCATCTCCTCTACCCTCCCACATAATTGTATGGCTGAGATGAAGTGGAGCAGAGTTGGGACAGAATAAAAGGGACAGAGGGCCTCTTTTATAGGAATATCTCACCGTAAATGAAGTACTACCAATAGTGCCGCGCTATTCGTTACCACTATTGCGAGTATTGCATCAAATCTTAGGCTCTTACAAGACTTGGATCTAGCTAGGATCGATGTTTGCGAATTCAACGATACGGTTTGTGATGAAGGTAAGAGTGGCTATTTATGCATGTGAAGGAACATTTCGACAATGGCCTCAACTCAATTAGACCTTAATGACTTCAAAAGCTTAATGGGTAAGCGTCCATAAAGTTGTTTGTTTGACAAGTCAAGTTATTTTAGATCGGGGAGGAAGGTTGAAAGATGAGGGTTATCACCGGAAAGCTCATTGTTTTGTAACTGAAGATTGAGCAATCTGGTCAAGCTGGTCAATTCCCGAGGACTCTCACTGTGGATGTCTTTGTCCGACAATTCTATGTGAAGCTGTTGTCGAGAGAATTAACCGAATTAGAGCAGGTTCTAGGTAAATAGGATTGAAGCATACAGTAATAAAGAAATAAACACAGATTTTTACGTAGACAACCCTCAAACAAATCAAGGTAAAAATTACTGGCAATAAGAAGAAATTTCACTATAAAAAATTTAAGAGTTGTAACTTATCTCTATTTTACAAAGAAAAACACTATCTCTCTCAAGAAATAAGAAAAACACTTTCTAAACTATAGAAATTAAATTGACAAGGAGCATATTTGGGATGATTAAAACTAATTTGAGAAGGCCTTCTAATCATCTCAAATCTTTTTTTTAGTTTTTATAGGCCTTCCATATCTATCCACAGTTGACCTTTTTTTTCATCTTCATACATGTGGACATGCAATATTCTTCCTTCTTTTCTTGACTTTGTGCAATCGACAATAACCCTTCTTGAATTTGGTGCAGTTGCCAATAACAATCTCTTACTTGAAGATTTGATTAACAATCAAGCAGATCTTTACACCATTCTTTCTTCCTTGCCATTTTCATGTTGTTCGTGCCTCCATCAGGTCATAGAAGTCAATCAGAGCTTCATTCCATTCTTTCTTCCTTGCCATTTCCATGTTGCTCATGTCTTCATCAGACCATAAGAGGATCAACATCAAATAAATTTATCAGTACTAACCACTTTCATTGGAAAATCTGCAAGGTTATCTTTAGTGAATCTTCCGCTTATCCACAGTTCTTTCTTCCACTTTCTCACGAATAAAGTGATAATGAACTCGTATGTTTTTGTTTTTTATGAAAAATTGAATTTCTTGCAAGGTGCAAGGCACTCTGAATGTCACAAAATAAAGAAATCTTCTCTTACTTGTGCCTTAACTCCTCCAATAGCATTTTCAACCAAACTACCAATAGCATTTTCAACCAAACTACTTCTTTACTGGCTTGTGTAGCTGCTACATATTCTACTTCTATTGTTGACATAGTCACAACTGACTACAGTTTTGAGACCTAGCTTATAATATCGCCAGTAGTGTAAACACATAATCTGTGGTGGATTGTTGCCATCAAAATCACTTTAATGTATCTAAAGACTTTCTTTATAGCATTCCAATGCTCTCTACCAGAATTCGTCATGTATCGACTAACTACTCCTACTGCATGTGCAATGTTTGATTTTGTACAAATCATAACGAACATTAAGGTTCCCATTACTGATGTATACGGTACTCGAGACATCTCCATCTTTTTATCTTCATTGCTATGACTTATGCTGGAGGATAACTTGAAGTTAATAGGAAGTAAGGTAGAAATTGGTTTGTAATCTTGTATCCTGAAGCGTCATAAGATCTTCTTCAGATAATTCTTCTGAGAAAGCCAAATCTTCATATTTCTTCTGTCCCGGTGAATTTGCATCCTAGAATATTATTTACTGGTCCCAAGCCCTTCATTTAAATTCCTAGCCAACTAAGCCTTTAATTCTATAATACGATCTTTGTTGTGACCTATTACCAACTTGTCTTCTACATATAGCAGTTGGATAGTGAAGTCATTTTCACCAAACCTCTTAAAATATGGACAAGATTCTAAATTTGTCTGCTTTATCTAATGCTCATAATAAATGAATCAAATTTCTTGTACCAATACCTCAACGCCTGCTTTAGACCATACAGAGATTTGTTCAACCTGCAAACTAAGTTATCCTTTCCTGCTTCTTCAAAACATCCTGGTTAGGGTATATAAATCTCTTCTTCAAGATCTCTATGAAGAAAGGCTTTCTTTACATCTAATTGCTCTATACATAAGTCAAACCTAGCACATATTGCCAATACTACTCAAACTTTCGTAACTTGAACCACATGGCAAAATATTTCTTTGAATTCATTCTCTTCTTTATGAACATATCCTTTCACTACCAATCTTGCATGATACTGCTCCAGCTGATCATCACCATTTTGCTTGTTCTTATAGACCCATTTGTTGTCAATGATCTTTCTTCCTTATGGTAGTGGCACAAGTTCCCAAGTCTTATTCTTATAAAGAGCTTCAATTTCTTCCCGCATTACTGCCATCAATTGAGATGCAGCTGGTAGTGGCACAACATTGCCTTCCTTGCTTGTGATAGTGGTACAACCTTGCCTTCCATAATATAGTATGAATGCCAATCTGGTCACATTTTAGGGTCTTTAGAGCTTTAGACTTTATCTATTCTTATACCTCGTGTTCTGATGCTACTTCAAAAGAATCCATCTAAGATTCCTTTTCGACCTGAACAACAGTAGTCGTTGAATCTTTCTTTGATATGCAATCATCATCTCCTTTCTTCTGTTGCTCATCTACAAAGATTATGTTCTTGCTAATGATAACCTTATGGGCAGTGAGATGTCACAAATGATACCCCTTCACTCCATTAGCATAACCCAAGAATAAGCATTTCTTAGATTTTTTTATCCAGTTTTGTAGTTTCTTAGGGATTGTACATCACGTACATAGGACTTTCGAATATAAAGAGGTTTGAATAATTAACTAGATTACCAGTCCACATCTGCATCAATATCTTCAACTTAATTGCAATTGATGGGGCCCGATTTACCACATAACCAGCAATACTGACTACTTTTGCTCAAAAAGTCTTATCTAAGCTTACAGTTGCCAACATAGCTCTAGTTCTCTCTCACAGAGTTCTATTTATTCACTCTGTCACATCATTTCACTAAGGAGTGTATGTCATTGTGAACTACCTTTTGATACCTTCTTTCCTGCATAATCGATTAAATTCATTGCCAATGTATTCTCCTCCATTATCTATCCTCAAACACTTGATCTTCTTTCCATATTCAAGTTTTACCCACACTTTGTATACTTTGAAGACTAGAAACACATCTGCCTTCCTCTTGATTGGATGCACTCAACATATCCTAGAATAATCATCAATGAAGGACACAAAATACTTTGCTCCTCTCAAGGATGGAACTAATGCTTTTCATATATCATAGTGAACTAATTCTAGAACTGATTTGCTTCTAGAATGTGATGTGTTGAACTTCAACAAGTACTACTTACAAAAACACCTTTATGAGCCCTTAGAAGTAGCTTTTTCTCAGCAAGAATCTTCATTCCCTCTTCAGACATATGTCTAAGTTTTTGATGCCAAATCATTGCATTTGAACATCCTAAAACAACTGATGCTTTTGTCCAGCAAAGTTTCTCCCTTCAACATATACAAATTTGTAGTTATCTTTTCTTCCTTCATAAGTACAAATGCACCTCAAATTATTTTCATAATCTTGTTTTCGATTACAACCTTGCAACAAAGATCATCCAATTGTCCTAAAGATACCAAGTTCTTCTTCGGGCCTTTTACATATCGCACTTCATGGATAGGATGAATTGTACCATTATACAAATCTAAGCTTGATGGTTCCTACACCAATGATCTTTGGGGCATGATTATTACAACTGTACATAGATCCCCCTGAGACAGGTTTATAATGATAGAACCATTCCCTCCGAGAGGTGATGTGGAAAGTAGCTCCTGAGTTAAAAAGTCATATGCCAATAAATATTTTTCTGCTTTCATTTGTTTTCATTGCCTTACAACATAGGACATTACCATCATCTCAAGTGCTCGCCACATTTCCTTGAGGATTGGAATTTATCTTATTCCGACAATCCTTATTCGTGTGACCTTTTTTGTCATAATTGTAGCATCTTAAATGCTTCTTATTTCTTAACTTTCCCCTACCATGATTGTAGTTCTCACTTTGGTCATGTTCTGTTGATCTCCCTCTCATCACCGTCAATGCCTTCGCTTATTATGAAGTTGTTTGCCTATCTTTTTTATTTTTGAGTCAATTTTCTTCTTTAAGAATAGTAGCTGCAACATCATCAAAGACTAAGTGGTTCACATGGACATTATTTTTTAAATTGATGATGAGTTAATCATGCAAACTTAGTAAACTTTGAAGTAGAAGTTCAACATGTTCTTAAGGCTCCATTTTATGATCCTGTGGTATGAGTTGGGAAATAAAGTATTTAAGGTATTGATGTGCTCTGTCACTAAAGTAGATTTCAACATCCGAAGAGTGTACAATTATATCTTAAGAAAAAATCTTGTTATGGAGTGACTCGACCTTGTACAACTTAGTGAGATGATCTCATATCTCCTTTGTCATCTTCTTCTCATCTATGTTTGACAATACCTCATCTACTAATGTCAGGTGAAGATTTGTGATAGCATTTATGTCCATCTCATTCCACTTATTATCATCTATTAATGTCGTCGGCCTTTCGCTAATGGTCACTAGGCAGTTATCTTTTTTCAAGATAGCCTTCATCTTCAATTTTCATAACGAGAAATTAATTCTATTGAATTTCTCAATCTCAAATTTTACCACCATTGCTTCTATCACTAATAGGACCTAGCTCCCACTATTTCACATAATATATGAATAGTATCATATACTTGAATAGTACTGTACTCATATATAAATAGTATCGTATACATGAATAGTATACTGCTTGCTACAGTGACTACTACAATTGTGAATAGTAAAAAATGTATACTATAGTTGTCATCTTTCTTGGTTACTATTTTACTATTTACCAACTTTCATCGATTTCACCTAAAATCCTAATGGATTGCGGTAAAAAGATTGTCGTAATTTTCTCATCAAGCTCTGATACCACTTGTTGTGAAAATTTACTAAATTAGAGCAAGTTTGCAGTTAAATAAGATTGAAGGAATAGTAATAAAGAAATAAATACACAAATTTTTATGTGAATAACCCCCAAACAAATCAGGGTAAAAACCATGGACAACAAGAAGAAACTTCACTATAAAAATTTAGGAGTTATAACCTCTCTTTTATATATATATAAGGAGAAACAGTAACTCTCTTAAGAAATAGGAGAAACATTATCTAAACTATGGAGATTAAACTGAAGAAGAGAAGATCTGGGATTATTAAAACTAATTTGGGAAGGCCTATGTCCACAACTGGCCTTCTGTTTTTCTTCTTCATGCATGTGGACGTGCAATGTTCTTCCTTCTTTTCTCGATTTTGTGTAGTCGACAACAACAGCTGCTTAAGCGAGGAAATTAACTGTTTGCCAATAATAGCGGAATAATTTTACAAATTCCTTGTTAGACTATAATTTTGTATCTTCTAACAATATTCACATAATAAAAAAGAAATTTTAACTATAGTAAAAATTTTAATTATTTTAGAGAGAGTTTAACAGAAAGTTTAACTTTTTT
>JANKYF010000004.1:54611906-54628106 GCA_029829435.1 Erythroxylum hondense | reverse complement strand
ATCTCATACATAAATTACAAACAACTAAATGGTTGTAAGAATATAAACTCTTATAGTAACACCAATCACTTATATATTTAATACCATATCCATCTATATATAGAACATGTCTTTTGTATTAATGACCTTGTGAGAAGATTTATAAGATTTTTTTTCACTAATCAGTCATTATGATATAATGTCTTATCAATCCACTATTCTTTAATTAAGTAAACATTTCTCAATATATATTTAGATTATTGATGAGACCTTAGTTTCTTTTCCTATGCAATGATATCATTGTTGGCACAATATAATACTATTGGTTCAACAATACTATGAATCACTCTAAGTTTAATGATGAACTTCTTGATTAATACAATTTCTTTTGCTACCTCAAACACTTAACTCCAATCATAGAAGTAATAATGGTTAGTTATTTTGAAGCTTTTCCATCATAGCATATTACTAGTTAAAGTAAATATGACCCATGATCATGATCTCCCATAATTTTGATCAAATTGAAAATAAGCATCTAATTAACTTTGAACTCATATTTTACACTTACAAGCTCATTAGTTTTGAAATCTACTTCTTGACATAGACAAATGTAAAATGGGCATAATAATCAAATATAAAAATCTAAATAGACAGAGCGTAAATCACTAACTTGCTGAGCTAGTTTATATCTGCATCATTCTCATTATCAATATCCATTTTTATCTCTCATCTTCACTACCAAGCATTTTCCTTTAACTACTATTTTGTTCATTTGTAATCCCCCATTAGTATGGGAACGTGATTCTATTAAAGGCCATAAGTTCAATTTTTAAGTAATGATCTTTACTATTGTACCTCTTAATTTTCTCTTGATTTTCTACCATTTATACCAAACCCAAGAGCCATGGCTTGATAATCATATATGGATATATGTGGCCTATTACTAGGTAGGAGCATAATGACTATTCTTTAATTAACATACTTTGCCTATGTGACTAGAATTTCTTTCATTCCTTTGGTTTTATTTTTTCTTATCAAAGGTTAAGTTGTTTTATGGGTTATGGATTATAGGTTAATTTTGGATTTAAATTTATGTATATGTTCATATGTACACTAAATGTTATGTGGTTATCTAATTATTAAGTTAAAATTGTGGTTTGTTTATCACATTATTAAATAACTAGTTGAGTCAGTTTTTAAATTTGCATTGTATAAGTTTTGAAAGTTTAATTACTATATTGAAATTTTTTAACGGTTAAACAATTAATTGAAAGAATCTCAAAATGTTAAGCACTTTTGAATATGCTATTCCTAAAAACATTAGTAGTAACATATTTTTTCATAATCAAAATTAAAAATTCACTTGGTCCAACAATATCCCTTTTTATGATGAAAAGATATTTTGTGATATTGTAAAAAATAAAAGGCATTGATTAAACTCCCTTTATGTTAAAGCAATATGTAATACATGATACCCTTTAACTCATGCATCTAAATGATCAAGTTTTGATGTCACCACTTTCTTCCTCTTTTGTTAACATTAAAAAAGGTATATCATATATAAATATATAAGCATCAAAAGGAAAAAAATGAAAAGCTTCCCTCTCCTCCTTTTATAAAACCTCTATCATATGGGCAAAAGAGTCCATGCAAGGCGTTTTTCAAATAAATAAGGAAATTTTAAAGAGTTTATATACTAATTTAAATATTGATAAATCTTTCTCCCCTAGGTATATGTAACAATGTTTTCTCCTTATAAATATGTATGCTAAGTCAATATGCCTAAATCTTAAACATATACTTCCTTTTATATTCTAGTAATGAATAGCTCATTTTATTTATCACTTGGTTCAAATTTTGGTCTTTTGTTATCAATTTTCTTATTTTTCTCTTGCGAAGCCTTTTAGTGATTCTTCTTTTGAAATCAAATATTACAAGTATCATTATTATTCCTTATTCAATATCAATGAAGGTGATATCAATTGTTGGTATTCATTTTATGTTACTCGATATTGACTTACAAGGTAAAAAAAATCAATAAGTTATAAATATCCACACAAACTTAGGTCTATTGTGGTCAGTGTTTAAATTTTTTTCAACCTATATCTTTTTGAGTTACTATTTGAAATTGATAAAATGCTTCATTGTATGGTTAGACATTAAAAAAAAGTCAAAAAAATCCAGGCCTTACACCTTGATACAATAGAGGAGCCCATAATCATATTGGAATACAGGAAATCATCACTTAAAAGATGTAATCAAGTATCACAAGATCAACAATCAACAATCAGCATAAACTACTTTAAAATTAAATTGAACATCATCTTAATGTTGTAGTAATATGTGTAGTTCAATGGGTTACTGCATGAAGATCCTAATACATACAATGTCAACTTTAAGAAAAATGTTTAATTCTTTACCAAAGGTATGGATTGAAAAAAGACAGTCATACAAAAAGAAAAATATTTAAGCACTTTGCTAATAGAAATTGATAAGATGTAAATGCAAATGAAGCATCTTATCAATTTCTACATCTTCTTCAAATAGCTTGAATGTGCTAACCCTTTTTATAAACCAAGATTACACCTAAAATCAAAATAAGCTAAGCACAAAAAATTAATAAAATAAAGAAAGAAAGTACAAACAAAGAAATAACATAACTAGAGTAAAAATAAAGAAATAAAATAAGTAAAGTAATAGTGTTTGATTAGACACCAATTTATTCCCCTAAAACAATGTAAAAGACTTACAGTCAAAATCATATTCTCTACTTAAGTATTTTTATCAAAAAATATTACCTATAAAGTAATACAAGTACACATATCATTTGGTAGTATTAAGGTATTGATTCCATTACGAAGCACTTGAAAACTAGTTAAATTTCTTACTATTACCTGACTAAATAATTAAAGAGAGTGATTGTTAATTGAGATTAAAAATAAAACAAAACTACACAAAAATAAACCAAACCAATATGAATAAATTAGATCAATTAATCAAGAGATGAAAATAAGATTGGACAAGCATTTAGATAAGAATCTTTTAATATCATCTTTATATTCATGATTTAGTGTATTAAAAAGGTTTTATAATCTATACTAACAAAATTTACTAACTTATGAAATTGCTCTCTCTGAAATTACAGTCACTTACATTCAAATTGATTAACTAATTCCCTATTCAATTAAAACCACTAGGAACATATTAAGTTTTACAAAATTTACTAAAAGGATTAACCCCAACAACAGAGAATTTATAGAAATCTATCTCAAGTACCCCATTCAACTCCTAGTATCTAAGCCTTATTCCACTCACAAATAGGTTTAAGATCTAATCTAAGTACTAACTTTAATTAAATTAGCATTACACTTCATGATATTTTTAAAATAAAAAATAACTTCATAAATAAAACTAAATCAATCCGTACAATGACAAAAACTAGGATTTCCTCCTTTGTAGATATATATTAAGTTGTTTAACCTAAAAATTATAATAAAAGAATAGATGAAGTGTCTAGATGATCTCGATTTGTTAATGTGATCAGCTTAAATTGGATAAATTTGAGCTACTTCTTTCTTTAGAACGGCTTCATGAAGTCTCTCTAAGATCTTGTTGTCCTCTCGACGACTAATTATAATTCTAAAGCTAAAAAGAATGCAAAAGGCTTTTCATGTGTGTTTATATGAAATTTTAGCAACATGCAAAGGTCAAGACAAGATCAAGTTTCTCGCTACTTCTCATTTGAAAAATTACGTGAGCACAGACACACTCCTGTATTCAACCATATATTTCACTATATCTTTCCTACCCGTGGACATTGACTTACTTATGTCACTAGTTGTGTTTTGTATTATTTCTCAACTTTAATTTCTAGGAATTACATGGGAACAACCACATCATGTGTCTGATCATGTTTTACAATATTTTTTTAGCTTTTTACAATATGAATTCCATCTACGAGTGTAATTGGCCATGCCAACTTTAAGTTTTCAAAAAGAACATGAATTGACATATATCTATGTCCATAAGTTCATAAGTCCCTTAACTTGCTCTTACAAATTGAAAAACATGACACATATTGATTCATTGGATTGGTCATGTCACTTTCTGTTGTTGATCTTTTCATCATGGAATCTTCAAGAATCCTCATTTTAAACTTGACTTCCTGATCAAATTCCCTAAAACAACATGATTCATAATATGTAGACATATGCCTTGAATTGTCGCAGGCAATGTTGGAGGTCCCTATGGAATTAGCAAAATGATTTCTAAGTCCGTTTTTGATGGTATGAAGTTGAGAGAAAATTAGAAGGTTGAAAATTTGAATGGATCCCCTTTTTTATCATATGTCTCCTATTGTTTCTCTATCTTAGGGTGTGTAGTAGGAAAGGTTACATAATTATTTTCATACATGTTGAGACCTTATATTACATGTATGGGGGATAGGATGATAAGAATGTGACAAAGAGACATAAATGTTATAGAGATAAAACAGAAAATGTGCTGGAGAACCAGTTGAGATATTAGAAAGAGAATAAAATGTGAACCTTATACTTTTGGTATGTTTAAAAGTATCTAACCTTTTGAGATTTTTTCAATTTAGTGTCAAATTTTTTATAATTTTCAATTTGGTGACTAACCTTTTAAAACTTGTGAAAATCTAGTTAAAAGGTTATTTTGTTAATGCAGCGTGTCTAATAAATACGAAAGGTTAGTGACTAAATTGAAAATTTTAGAAAGTGTGACATTAAATTGAAAAATCTTAAAAGATTAGACACTTTTGAATATATTATTTTTGTACTCTTTTGATAATGTCAAAGTTAATCACCTCTCTTTGTCTACAAACTCCATTGTTCATTATCTTTTTCAACTTTTATGTTACTTAACGACCTCAACTCTTGATTATTCCATTAACACGTCGAGAGAGGCATTTGTGAGCTTAATGTTATAGAAAATACTGAATGAAGCCTTTATGGTTACATCAAAATGTGCTTTGCTTTTTCATTAAGGAACACGCAAAACTGATAAATAAAATAAACTGATAAACAATTGGAAATTAGCCAAATATGATTAAATGGATTTATAAACTCAGCAGTCAGAAAGAAGAGGATCAAGCAGTGTTTAAGACGACATCTAGTTGTGTGATTTTTTTTAAAATTTTTAGTTTATTTATTTTTATTAAAATTTAATTAAATTTGTATTTTTATTTTTATTGGATTTTACTTATTATTTTATTATTATTATTATTCCCCGTTACTTGTATTTTCATTTCTTTTCTGTTTTTTCTTAATTGTTTCTGTCACCTGCACTATTTGTATATTGTCTCATTTGCATGTGGGTCCACCGGAAACAGCCTCTCTATTATGTAGGGATAAGGCTGCGTACTATCGGACCTCCCCAGATCCTGCTTTATTGCGAAATTTCGGCCTGGGTAATGATGATGATGATGATGATGATGAGAAAGAGAGAGATCAAAACTTTTGTGCTAGCTCCCTCGCCTGCGCTGTAGAATAAATAGAGATTCACAATAGAATACAGTCTAATTCATAACTGAAACATACGCTAGCAATCTGATGTTAATTTTCAACTAGGGGTTTTCTAGATTAGCTCATAACTTCATGTTCATATCCAAGCCTGAACAGGTTCTAAAGTAATCCTATGGGACTTGGGATTCATTCTCTTTATTCGAGTATTGGTTTACTAGTGGAACTCCCTGTATTAGTTTGCTTTTATTTTCATTTTGAAAGGAATTATTCAAAAAAATATCTTGAAACTAGAAGGAAAGCCCGCTATATTAAAAATGTTTAAGGAAGGAAATATACTTCAAAATATGGTGTAATTACGTACGATTTTTCAGTATGAGCCATTTAAGCTAAGCATGTTACGACATTTCCCGTTCTTTGTCGTTTGGAGTCCATGACAGTTGTGCGGTGTAAAATTTCACAAAAAGCAGAATGAGGTTTTCCTTCGTGGCTGTTAATATCATTTGCTCTGATTCGAGTGAATGAAATTTTGAATTCGTTCATTATCAAAATGAAAATCACGACTTTTTAGAAATTATGAATCACTAATCGGACATAATTTGACTATTTCACTTATAAACAGTATATCAATTAATCATATGCAAATAATATATCAGAAATATGAAATTTTTGTTGCAATAAATTGTTAATAAGGAGAAAGGATTCTTAAAAAAAGAAAATAAATGGTCACCTACAACTAGGATGAAGAAAAAAAGTTGGAAACGATAGTTCATTTTCCAGAATAATCATCATAATTTTGCCAATTTAGTAATTCTCTCTCCCTCTTTCGGCATATGTTGGAGTAAGTAATAGCTAATAATGCTTCATTGTCTTTCAAAAGGGAGGAATAACGAAATTTTAAAATTAACAAAAGCAATGATGGTCTATGAACTTTTCTCGGGAATTTTCAAATTCTTGTTTTCATTTTATAGACAAGGTCTGAAATTTTCTCAGGAAAATAAAATCCCAATAGGGAAAAAAGTTAAGCAAGACGCAGTTATACATAAAAAAAGTAATCATTTGAGTGCTTTTTTCAGACAAGAAATCTTCTTTCATACAATAAATGTATGCATATCCATTATGCACGTTCAAGTCCATTTGGAAATTAAATGCTTA
The DNA here is from genome assembly GCA_029829435.1 of Erythroxylum hondense. Classification (NCBI taxonomy): domain Eukaryota; kingdom Viridiplantae; phylum Streptophyta; class Magnoliopsida; order Malpighiales; family Erythroxylaceae; genus Erythroxylum; species Erythroxylum hondense. The sequence continues at coordinate 54,621,489 of JANKYF010000004.1, read as the reverse complement.
CCTTTTTATACAGCTAAGAATGTCGAGACATGCCACGTTTTAGAGCATGAGGCCTAGATATTTTGTTCTCATATCGCATCCCTATTTTAGACATGCAAGTTTTGATGACGAAGCAGATACCTGCACGTTTCACACCTGAGAATCTATGCACATTGATCAGAATAAAAGCAGACTGCAAATGCAAATACACATCAGTACTGTACAGAAAACTGAAATTTAGAAGTGACACTCTTCCCTACTGCTATGTAATATACTAAAACATGTGCGAGTGAAAGATAGTCATAGTCCTCAAGCACCACTCTTCAAGATACACGGTAAGGTCAACGTACTCCCAATGCAAGCTAACTAGACTGCACCTCCAAGCTCCAGTTGCCAACATTTGAACATAACATAGTTCAACTTTCATTTAATTCAACAGGTTCCATAAGATTTGTTTAATTTATGCCTTCTAATTCACCACCAATTCCATCAAGTGCCTGACTTGGGAATGCAACTCAAACGTCAGGCTCCAGCATATCCCAAGGGCCAAACACAATAAGTGAAGCAACTGAACTATTGAAAGTTACTCTTTGCATCATCAATCAGAAACTATCACATGCATTAACCACAACGGAAAGGAAAAGTTTTTTCCTCCACTACCATGTCCACTGACATGCAGAAAATGAAACCATCAATGTGTCAAAAGATAAATCTGGTCAAGTCTCGTCTCTGCATTTTGTGATCTCTCCAATCACGGGCCAAAATATGTTTTCCACTCACTTGTTCTGGCAAATTTGTGCAGAAAATGCTAATGGATATATGAACCACATTCCATGAGTATGATCTTATATATGCAATAGAAAATCATTACTTAGAAGGTTGGAGTAACAGAGAGGATGAGAAAATAAAACACGATAATAGTATTAAAAAACGAGGAGCAGCATAAAGTTGCAGTAAAGTGGAAACTTTAATGTGAAAAACATACAACATTTAAAAGACAAAAAGTTAGTAGTTCTTCAAGTATAAGTTATTAGTTCATAATGCATATTCTCCCATCTTAAATGGATCCTGGCCAAATATTGTTATGGTAACAGAGGACATGTTTATATCATCTTGTTGCCTGAAAGGGTCTCTTAGTTGTTTGGCGAAATCAACCAAGTATCAAATGAGAGACAAAATCAGACACATGCTTTTTTAGAAAAGGGTACCAAAAGGCTGCCAGTATGACTTACATAAAATAGTTTGAGCAGCCATAGACATGTCATGGTCTTGCCTTTTATGCGATTGAAGGCCTCAATGTGCCACAAATTACCTTTTTTGAGGGTAACTCTATTGGATGAAGCTGAAAACTTGCATGCCCATGATCATGTTCAATGTGTAACGGCATTCATTTACTTTCTCACCAAGTATGTCCTGTAAACATGGAAATTTAGTAGATTCCAAACATTGGTGATGATACCACTTGACAGAGCATCAAATGCTTGTTTTGCAGCCATCTGACGTTCTTCAAGAACTTTTACATCACTAAGGAGTTCCATTAAGGCATTTGTAAGGTCATATTCCCCAGAGACCTGCATGATTAATAATTAGGAGTCCAAATTACCAAAAAAAAAAAAAAAAAAAAAGAGTGCAAAACACAAATTTGTGATCAAGATAACCTTTTCCTAGAGAAAAAAAAGTTAATTAAAAGTGACCATTGTGGTATGACAATACAGCATGTTTGTGTGGTTTAATGTTCCGCCACTTTAACAGAAAATGCAACCTTGAATCTGTATAGTTTCAACAAATAGCAGATCTCCAATCCCATGAATTAATTACAAATATGAGCATGTGCTCTGTTGTAGCGGATTATGACAAAGTTGAATATTAAGTGTGCTGTTTTCTGCATTCAACTAAATGAAGTTTGGCTTGACAAAAAGTGGCAAAATTTCTCGATTCTTGAAGTATATTAATTTATTTATATCGCACTTTGAAACAAGTTATGAGATGAATTTGAATCAAAAGAATATGCTTCAATCAGGAAATTTCCAACAAGCAAAAGAAAAAAAAAATTCAAACCTGCATAACTGATAAAGGCTTTAATCGTTGCATTTCCTGTACCATGTGTGAGAAATGCCCAATGTGACAACCTGAATGCAGTAAATCATGAAAAATTATAAAATACTAAATTCATATGAAGCATTTAGGGCCTAGGATGGAAGCAGTCACCTGTAAGAACAGCACATCCAGCTGCTGCAGCTTCTGATATGTTATGGCCTGCTAAATGGGGGAAGAATGAACCCCCAACTACAGCTATTGGCGTTAATCTGTACATGTGTTTCAACTCACCTACAAGACAGTTTTTGAGTGGGCACACTAACATTTAGGGATCCATGAAAACAAATTCATCAAGGGACAGCATGCTTAAAGTGATAAACAAGTGAAAACATATAGCTCAAATTCAGACAACCTTATCATTTAATTTGGCTTGAAGTTAGGTCTCAACTACCGACAAGACTAATGAATGTTGCTTTTATTCCTTGTGTCATTCCAAGCCAACTTGCCTTTCATATGTATAATTCAGTTCATTCACATTCAAACGGGTAAGAGAGTGGTGTAACCAATTCATTCTTGATTAAAAATTTGTTTTCACATTACTATGATCTGTATGATTTTAAAATCACAGGTGATCAGATATGGAATAACAAGATATTTAGAGGTAAATATACAAACTATGTATCGGTAGGGGAACTTTGAGTTTACTCAACATTCACTAAATGAACAAAACCATAATCACACAACTAAAGCAATGACCTCTTTTCATTACCATGAAACGTCAAGTAAACAGAAAGTAGATACCAAAGCAGATCACTTGTTTAAGGCCAATTATGGCATAACTCCTCAAGATACAAGCCATATCTAAATATGATTTTCTGGAACATGGACAAAAGGGAAAGGTGAATTTAGATAGCGTACCTAATGTGTCAACTACATACACATTTATTCCTGGTTTAATTCTTTGATGTTGAGACCTCAAAGCTACATGTTGCCCTCCTTTCTGCAATTCCTGCACTCCTTAAACTATGTTTGATAATAACAGCACAACATATGTTCAAACCTACTTTTTAACAAGTTAACTGAAAATGGATTAGAAAATAACCAAGCATTTTTGATGATAAGATGTTAAGATAAACTTTTGTTTGTAATTACCACAAAATATACCCAGTATCATCAAAATCTTCAAGACATAGATATTGTCGCTTTTAGCAAATTTGTCACGAAATGTCTGAGGCTGCCAACAACAATCTTTTCTGTTAAAAACTTTTACCATTTCGCACTGTATGTCGGTGACACGCTCAGCCATCAAGCAGTGTTCAATGCATGAAAGCTTACAAACCATGGATTAGCCTAGTTTGGGCAAAACAATATTGATAGAAAGATAATCTTCACTTGGATAGACATGTTTCCTTTAACTATTAGTATGAACTGAAAAATTAAATGATGTAAGGGAGAGGGTTAGAATGATTGATATACAAACATACAGTCAAATTCAATTAATGCTCAAATTAGCACTACAATGCCCCTGCCACCCATGCATACACACTTGCTCAGAGAAACAGAGAAAACTTAGCTACTTTGGTTGATATGAACTACTTGGCACTGTGAACAAGATTCATACCTGAGCAATCTCTAGTCCATGTTTTGGGTAACGAGGCACGACAATAGTGATCAAATCAGGGAACTTCTGCATGACCACTTTATGCACCCGTAGCACAACTGAAAATGGAAGTTAGCAATTATTCAAACAAAGTCAGAAGTAAAAGAGAAGGACCATCTCTTTTATAAACTAAATTGAACGAAATTCAAAGGCAACAAAATGGAAATAGGAGAGTGAAATTGTAAGCAACTGGCTATTTAGATAATTCTCATGCAAAACAAAAAAAACCATTAATTTAACGCAGTAGAACATCCTAGTATTTGGAAATAACCTTCTTCTTCACCCCTATGTATTGAAGAAGCCATCCAAACCGGCCTACAGGCAAGCTCCACTTTCAGTTCTTCTATGCTCTGTATACCTCCCTTTGTGGAGTCATAACCTACAGCTGTGTAAAACCACTGGTAAGTTCAGAAAAAGTCAGGCCACAATTACCATAGTCAGCAATTACTAAAAGAAATGCAATGAACAGTAAAGAAACACTTAAAAAGGATTTAGATGGTGGCACTAGCTTAATGAATAAGCTCCCTTTTTTTTTAACTACAAATTTCTTCCATAAGTTACTTTGTGCAACGTTTATCAGCGTACCATATTTCAGATCACCAGAAAAATTGATGACAAAAGGAGGAGCCTGCAGAAGTTGGAAGCGGATAGCCTGCAAATTACTCTGTGACATACAAAAAGAATTAGCAACAACCAATCACAAGATACCAAAAACAATTAATATATCATTCAAAGGAATACATACCAGGGGTACAATCAATGAGAACTTGGACAACATCAGTGAAATCAGAGGAAGAAGTATTGGTTCTGACCACAACATAAAGGACTTTGTTGACACTCGAGCATTTAACAATGTTAGTGAAATCTGCAGAACAAAAATGGGATATGAATTTAGTGGTTTGGTGGCAATGCAAACCGATATAGAAGTACAAAAAGACCATAAGCAGTTAGCAACATGCTAGAAAGTAAAATATAGTCAAAGTTGGCTGTGTCAAAATGAGTAACCATTAGCCCGTGAGCATGTTATATATAATACCATTAGTCAAGCAAATGTAGCTCACTAAAAAGAAATCCTCTAACTTGAAACATTAATTTGAAAGGCAATCAAGAAGCTGCAATCATTTCACATCTTAGGTAAACACATATGCATTCGAACAGATAACTTACACCCCTCTGAGAAGAACTCATAACAAGGTTTGGCCATAGCTCACTCTCCATTAATATGATTGCATTGGGTTTCCAGTAGTCAAGGAAAGCATCCACAACAGCAGGAACATCAAGTGGTGAAAACTGGTTCAATTAATAAAACAAGAAAAGAAATCTTATCTTTCCACTCAAATACAGGCAACAAATCTTAGCAATCTAAATTATGAACAAAAACTGCTTGGCATACAAAACCACACAAATAAAAGACAAAGGACTAATAACATCTATGTACCTGGTACAACACGCTACTTGGAAGCTGATTCTTTATAACTTCACTACATATTCATAACAAGGAGACAAAAGAAGATAAGAAAACTTTCTTAGTCCAAAAACAAAAAACTAGAAACTTAACTTGAAATTAGGAATCTCACAATGCAGATAACGTTGCTGTAGTCATCAAGATGTTCAAATCAGGCCTACAATCCACACACCGCTTAATGACAGGAATCGCAGCCATTCCTTCACCTTCATAAAGAAAAAAGTAATATTATTCCAAGTGTAAACAGTTCCAATTCAAAAACTGATAGGAGCAGAAGCAGAAGTAAATGAGAACAATCACAACCTAAGGAAACGGCATGAAACCACACAAGCTCGCCGGACGGGCGACGGACGGATGGCCGGCCCAACCGTTCGGCCCACCGCGTTGGGTGCTCACGGCCGTGAAAAAACCGCCATTTAAAGTGGATGAGGATCAGTGGCGATAAAGCTCGCGTCAGTGCCCTGTATACCCTGTAGACTACCATGCCTCTCGAAGAAGCCGCCATTTCCCGTCTCCGTTTTGCTTCGACGCTCTAAGCTCTCCCACTGCAGCTTTTTGCCGATCGGTGAGACCCGACCCGGGGAAAAGGTGGATCCTCTATGACGGGCCAGCTCTGTAAAATGCCCAAAATTAAACCTTTTTGAATTTTGAAGCCCAGAAGGCCTGCAATTGAAATATTCCTAATACCAATTCCTTTCGTGAAAATTTGAATCAAAGTGTATAAAAGTAATGCTTTTCTACTAAAATTTTATACACGGAAAAGGGGAAAGTCATATGAGAAAAATCATCCAATTGAATGATAGATTTACATAGGAAAGGGGAAATTTTCACTCTAACATAATAAAATATTTGAGAAAAGTCTAAGAATACTCTACACGAAGAGTTGATAAATAACTCTTTACTAATTAGAGGTAAGGTTTTATATTATTGAAATTTTCTAAACTATTTGTATTATTAAGACTTTTAGTGGGATATTGTTGTTGTTATTATATTGAGTTAACAAGTATAAATTGTTTTTAAAATGGTAATGACTATTTACATATATTTTCTACAATGAGGGGTAACCACTTGTAAAAGCAAAACCTTGATATTGCAAAATAACATAATCTAAGAAAATATTTCATTCAACTAAATTTCAATCTACATCATTAAATATTTTTCATTATAATTAGTAAAGATTAAGATCATCATATCTACAAAATTAGATATGTATTAGTTCTTTGTCAAAGTTGTTAATTTTTTATAACATTGACAAGTCCCTATCCTGAAATGACTAGGAGGTCTGTCCGATACCCCACGGTGGCCCTCTATTCAATATCTGATCCAGCTAGAAAGTTCCCGTGAAGTTAAGTCTATTGCTTTTTTGTTTACCAAAAAGCCTTAACATTAACAAGATATAAGAAGTGGAGTTTTTTATTATTTTTATTAAAAAATTCTACAACACAACGACTGTATTTTTACCTTTTCAAAATTTTTAAAAGCCCTATAAAAGTGTAAAGCACTTCTCTAATTATCTCAAAATCTCCACTACAAATTTTGGACTTTAAGTTCATTCACAAATAATCTCAACAATCACTTCAATAATCTTAAAAATAAACTCAGACATATTCTTGCATTTTACTTTAAAACATTCATATATATGCATTCTTTACACAAAATATAGTCCAAAACATATTCATAAAAATGCAAATATTTCCAAAAATATTTACAAGGCAAAAATGCCTACACAGTAGCACGTAACAGTCAGGTGGAGTCTCTGCTACTGAAGCCCCTAAACGTGCACCTGGGAGGTTTCATTTAAAACAGAAAAGAAAGTGTGAGCTAAACGAGCTCAGTGAGTGCTAAATTGTTCTATTCAAATCATATTTAACTATGTAAACCTCCCAAAACAAATTCATCTCAATTTTCATAATTCAATATTTAATATAAAACATATATGCTTATCGAAATCAAGTTTCTCAAATCGCTTTTTAAATAAATAGTGACGACATTAAAAATGTCATTAATTTCTTACACGACATAGCCTATCATTAATTTCTTTGTCATATAGTACCCTCAGGCATAAAGTTACAAATTGGTTCAGCATTGCTTACCCGCAACTAGTTAATCATTAGTGACGGAGCTGATTCTATATCGATTACTCGCACTAAGATAACCTTTACACATCAGTGGTTACAGAGTTGGTTCTGCATTGCTTACTCGCAGCTGATCAACAACTAGTTACGGAGCTGGTCCTACATTGCTTACCTGTACTAGGTTAATCGCTATATACCTATAATTACGGAGTTGATTCTACATCGCTTACCCATACTAGTCAACCACTAGTTACGGAGCTAGTTCTACATCGCTTACTCGTACTAAATTAACTGTTATACATCGTTATATTAATATGTATAAAACTATCGGTATACCATAAGTTAATAATCATTTCCTTTTTATCAACCAAGAACATCATCTCAATATAAAAATCATATAAGATTTAACTTTCAAATTTTAATTCATATATTCCTAAAAACGTAAAATTGTACTAGAAATATTTATTTGAGTTACTTTCAAACTCAATTCATATATTGCTAAAAACATAAAATTGTACTAGAAATATTCACTTATAATGCATCATTCACATGAACTTATAATCTATATTCACTTCACGATAGAATAGAAATCATTTTCATTAAATACATTTAAAATGCACTTACAGTTAAGCAACTTTATCGCTAAGCAGACTCACATGTTATATGTCCTTGCTTCACCTACGCAAGTGCATTTCACTTACGCATTTATTTCCATATTCGAAAATAAGACATTGACATTATAAATTTGGTTTAACTGAATTCGAGATTAGTATTTAATCGCGTAACATGTACGCTAATCGTATTTTCGTTTACTACCGAAAGCTAACCTATTGTTCTTCGTTTCTAATTCTAACTTCAAAAGTCACTTAAAATCATATTTTTACCCATTCTAACTTATCAATTTCTTCAAAACGTTATCTCACTCAATTTAATTCACCATATGATATTCATGCATGATGAGTCACGGTTATGGCCTATGTCTAGAAGCTATACCTCCACTTATTCCTTACTTTTCACATAGCAAACATTCAAATTAGGCTTTGAGGTCTTCTAGAAATTAGTTCCCCTATGTCTCTAGTTTCTATATCATCAAAAATCAGATCATTTGAAGTTTTAATTCAAGAAACATGCACCAAACATCACAAGTTGCCCCAACACAGGGGCAACATCATATCACCATTTTCAATCTCAAATTCCAATATGATTCAGCCATAACTAGGTTAGGGTCTCTTCTAGGAACTTTTATTACTATGTCTTGGGTTTCATCTCCAATTGGAATCACCCAATTTGGAGGTCTGTAAGCCAAATTATAGTCAAAAAAAATATGTTTGGTTTAAGTGATTCGAGAACCAAATACAAACATTCACTAAACATAATTCTTTCTCTTGTCATATTCATCCCTTAAATGCTTCCAAACTTATTATCTGCTTTATGGCAAGTCAAAAATCATCATTTATCTTATATAAATGTATCTCACTAAAAATCACCAAAACTAGAAATTTAGGTTAAGAAAACTTATTAATTTATCTTCTAATCTCTTGGTATTTGATTACTACCTCCACTTGATCAAGATCTTTCCAATTTATGCTCCAAAACCATAAAAAAATGGTAGCTATAGTTTTCTTCTCCCTCCTTGGCTGAATGTTCCTTCTTCTCTCTTCTTTTGTCGCTTTTGTTTGGTCTCTCACGTTTAGATGCAAATGAAGATAAAAGTTTTGCTTTATTCTTTTTAATGCTCATTAATGGATTCCACACTTCACCTTCCGATCGATTCTCTTCTAATGACTACTCATTCTTCTACTAACTGTTGGAGTTATGTAAATATAGTACCCTGGAAAGCAAGTGTATTTACATGTAATTTAATTTTCTTCCAGTTACGGTTTTGTAATGAAAATATTTATTATTAATAAAACATGGTTTTATATGTATAAACATTATATATCTAGTCAAAAGGTACTGAGATTCTGTTGTAAGTAATAGACATATACATAGATATGTATAGGAAAATGTATATTATTAGAATCTAAATTAATTGATTCACAATTGAATAATCAAGTTGGTCGCTTAATTATGGTTTAGGTTGTAGTATTACGATTTATCTCCATATAAGTAAAGGTGTTTACTTCAAGGGAATGATAAGCTTCATATCATGATAGTAGTTGACTATCAATAATGGAACTGTTAAATAAATCTGGAATCAAGTATGTTTTAAAGCATAAAGTGGGTATTTACTTTAATCTTAAAACATACAACTTAAGCATTCGCTTATTATGAACCACAATTTTGATGAGCGGTGAACTCATATGTGTTTCATTATAATTCTTGATATGATCATAATAGATTTTTATAGAGTATTAATTAAGTGTC
>JANKYF010000004.1:54455329-54467758 GCA_029829435.1 Erythroxylum hondense | reverse complement strand
AACAGTCTTTAGAATTCAATCAAGTGAAGCACAAGAGAGTGAGAAGTGAAGTAATTCAAAGAATGAAAGAGCGAAAAAGCAAGACATTACCTCAAATTTTAATGTAATTGAATTTTTAAAGGAGTGAATTTAATTTATAAAAAAAGCTAAGTTTCAATTACACATATATAAATTAAATTGATCCCATTTTTATGTTTCCTAATAACCGAATTGTATTCAATTATACAGCCATTTCCAAACGGGCTGTTAAGAAGGGTTTTTGCGAATTGCAAAAATGATGGCTACACGATTGCATCGTTATTCCTCCACAAAGTCTCTTCATTCAATCTCAAGTCTCTCTTTCTCCTTTTGCTCACTCGCTACCCCCCAACGCCAACCGACTCAAGAAGCCATTAATCCAGCAATCAGCTGCAATGACAACGAAAACCACGAACAAGTTCACAAGCTTCGTGTACTCCTCCAGCAGGGTCGCATGGAATCGGCCTATAGCCTTGCGAGGTCTCTTGTTGTCTCACAGTCACCATTCTCCTCACCGTGTGAGCTTCTCTCTTTCCTGTCGGTCGCTTGCCCTTCGATAAAACTCAATCTTTCCAACATGTTGATTGCAATTTGTTGCAAGTCCAAGATGCACAGTGAAGCTGCAGAGTTGTACGGTTTGATTAGGAGAGACGGAGTTGTTCCTAATTTTGATTGTGTGAGAATGTTAATTGAGTCTTTGTTAGAGAGGAAACAATTTGATAAGATTCTTGATTTGTTTGATGAGATGGTTGATTTGGGTTTTAGGCCTGATCGATATATGTATGGGAAAGCGGCGCAGTCAGCTGTCAAAATTGGGAAAACGAAGAGGGCTATGGAGTTATTGGAGTCTATGAAAAGTAGAGGAGTGATTCCCAACGTGTTTGTTTACAATGTTGTGATGGGCGGGTTGTGTAAAGAAAATAGGATAAAAGATGCGGAGAAGCTGTTTGATGAAATGTGTAACAGGAAAGTATGGGCTAATAAAGTGACTTATAATACTCTCATTGACGGGTACTGTAAGGTTGGGGAGGTGGAGGCGGCTTTTAACTTGAGAGAACGGATGAAGAAGGATAATATAGAGCCTAGCGTCGTCACATTCAACTCATTGCTAAACGGGCTCTGTAGAGCGGGGAGAATGGAGGAGGCGCGAAGACTGTTGGATGAGATGAAAGAGAATGGTTTTGTGCCTGACGGGTTTACGTATAGTATACTTTTTGATGGTTTAGTGAAGAGTGGTGATGGGGAAGGTGCCATGCATTTGTATACAGAAGCGTCCGGGAAGGGAGTTAAGATCAATAATTATACAAGCAGCATTTTGATCAATGGGTTGTGTAAAGAAGGCAGAGTTGATAAGGCGGAGGAGCTTTTGATGAAGGTCATGGATGAAGGTCTTGTTCCAGATGAAGTGATATTTAACACTCTTGTGAATGGTTATTGTCGGGTAGATGACATTAATGGAGCCATTTCTACTATTGAGCGAATGGAAAGCCGTGGGTTGAAACCAAATTTCGTTACGTTTAATTCTTTGATTGATAAGTTCTGTGGATTGCATAAAATGGAAGAAGCACAGGAATGGGTTCGGAAGATGGTGGAAAAGGGGGTGAGACCTAGTTTGGAGACGTATAACTCGCTTATAAATGGATATGGAAAGTTGTGTAGTTTTGACAGGTGTTTCCAGATTCTTGAAGAAATGGAAGGTACCGGAATAAAGCCAAATGTTGTTAGCTATGGTTCTCTGATAAATTGTTTATGCAAGAATGATAAGACTCTTGAAGCAGAAATAGTCTTGGGGGATATGATAGGCAGAGGGATTTCGCCAAACGCACAAATATACAATATGCTCATTGATGGGTGCTGTATGATGGGGAAGTTGAAAGATGCTTTTAGGTTCCTTGATGAGATGCTAATAAGTGAAATATCCCCAACTCTGGTGACATACAATTCACTTATCAACGGGCTCTGTAAAAAGGGAAAGTTAAAGGAAGCTGAAGACATCCTTCACCAACTTAAAAATAGTGGTTACAGCCCTGACGTGATCACATACAACTCCTTGATCTCAGGGTATTCAAATGCAGGAAATGCAAAGAAGTGTCGAGAGCTATATGAAGCTATGAAAATGTTAGGCATAAAACCTACCACGAAAACCTTTCATCTCCTAATTAGTGGCTGCAGCAAGGAAGGGATGGATCATTTACAAACATTGTTTAATGAGATGCTAGAAATGAACCTTGCTCCCGATCGAGTTGTTTACAATACAATGATTCTCTGTCTTGCAGAGAATGGAGATCTGGAGAAGGCATTGTCTTTGCAGGAAGAAATGCTAAGCCATGCAGTTCTTCCCGAAAAGATGACATATGATGCCTTGATTCTTGGATATCTCAAAAAGGGAAAACTGTCGGAAGTAAATAGTCTTGTCAATGACATGAAGTCCAAGGGATTGAAACCCACATCTGAGACCTACAACAAACTGATTAAGGGATATTGCGACCTAAAGGATTATCAGGGGGCATATCTATGGTATAAGAAAATGCTTGAGAATGGGTTTTCCCCAAATGTCAGCCTTCAAAATGATCTTACCACTGGGCTCAGGCAGGAAGGGAGATTGCAGGAGGCCCAGATTATCTGCAGTGATATAAACTCTAAAGGAATGGATGATTGGAGCACAAGTGAGCAGCGGTCTGCTGAAGCAAAGATGTAAGACAAAAACTGGGATGTTTGAATATCTCCATTGGAGTGTTTGTTACTGGAGAATAGGCTGTTAACAGCGTTTATGGAGATGAAGGATGGCTCTTTGTTCGTTCTTCTTCTATATTAAACATGTAGCTCATCTTCCGGAAGCAGGTTCCATCTGGTTGCTGATTATCATCTTCAGCCGATTAATTGTGGCTTGGCCAGAACCAGCTTGACTTATTTGTACCCTATCAGAACGCCTTAAACAAGCAACAGTTGATAAATTTGTATAATAATTGTAAATTTTATCTATAGGTTTACTTTTGACGTTAGACCTGCTGTCAATTGCAAGATGGCTCGTACGCTTATTTACTTGTTGCCTCAACGTCAACATTTTCTTTCACGTTTAGCTATTTTCTCCTGAGGTAATCTTGCAGGCCTTGTTCTTTCTTTATGCAAACAAATAACCAGATTTTGTGTGTGAACCTCCGGTGAACGGTCGTACTTTTGAGATTGAAGTAACAATACGATTTCATGTAAGTTTGTTGACATGGCGATGATAACAAAATCTGAGCAGTAATAGTTAAATAAGACTGACTTATCTTTGTTATCATGTTCAAACACGACACGCATACAAATGCACGCGTTTGCAGCCTCCTGAGGACGAAGTTTGTCTAGAGGGAAGGAACTCGACTTAAAGCTGGAAGCTGCTAACTTGGAGCTCAATTGACTGACTTATTCTTTGGTTGTACTTAGTAGTTAGTTGGTTAGCTTTAGACCTGCTGACAATTAGAGAGTTAGTATTCTTGTTAGTTACCTTACTTTAAGTTTTGGATATAGCTGCAGAACTCTCTTCAAGAAATCATTTTTCTGGAAATTCTCAATACAAGTATCAGCAGAGAGATATTTCCAACTGATAAAACACCTAGTCCCAGATGTTTTAAGCCCATAAAAGCAAACCTCTAATGACAATGTTGTAAATGATGGCTGAGGCTGCAACCATTTCTCATGGCAAATAGACAGCCTTCACTACATTCAATTCCTCTGCAGTAGCCTATACAATACAAAGTTTCCATTTCTAAATGCGCTAAGTGGATATACTCAGTATTAATAAGAACCGTCTGTTGATGACCAGTTGAGTGACAAACAAAAAGATGCAACATGTTGACAAAAAGTTGGGCATGAATGCTGCTTTTTTATTATTCATCAGTAGGAACAATAAACAATTGCAAACTATTTTAACATTCTTTTCAAAGGAAAAGAATACTCAATCTAAGATTTGATATCTTCTACTAAGATCATATGTCTACTTTTCAGAGTGTAAAAAACAATTGGAGCTGATGCTCAAATAATGCATGACCATCAACACTCGAGAACCAACATGTATCTTAGTACTTAACAACAATCAATACCAAGATATTTATTTCTCACTTCTCAAATTACGGGCTGCGGTATCAGTAATTTGATAAATAACGGAACTAATACAGGGTAATCTTTCCAGTCTGATAGCAACAGGCTGCTCTGAACTACTTGTTAATTCAGTTGAGCCATCACCACACTTGTCAAATATCAACATCTAGATGAGAATCCCAAATAATAGTGATGGATTTGTGTTGCGATCTTGTTTCACATTGCCATTTCTGCGTTTTAAGGCTTTTTTTTTATAATAGCTCAGCTCTATGGCAATGTTATTTTCAACCCTTTCATCTAGATCTCCAACGGCTGTAAATTTCAAAAAGACTGGTTTTTTATCAACATGCTGCTATAACTCATTAAGATACGAACAGTACTTTGAGGTATTCTTTGATTCTCTACATGGTACATACCCCGTATTCTTTGATTCTCTACATGGTACATTCCCTGTCATCATTCACTTACCATCTTAAAAGTCTTAGGTTTCTCCTTCTTACAAATTATGATACTAGAGCAGATAAACAAATAAACACTGAAAGAATGCACAAGAAGAGATTGTGCGACAATCTTGTGCTAAGGGCTCAAGGCCAGTCACCAAAATAACTAGTATTCCAACACAATACTAATTTGTTTCAAAGCAGTGCCATCTCTAGGTACTTAAAACTTGTAACTATATTACCTGGTTTTCTGTCTGCATAACCCTCATAGTGCTATGTCTTACATTTCTTACCAGTAAACATCTGATAAAGAAAATGTTCCATCAAGAGAAAAAAGACAAATTCAACATAACTATAAATTTTATGTCAAGATAAATGATCCTCGGACACATTGCTCCAGATACCAAAATCCATCAGGTTTGATTGAGTCCGCTGACTCTATATCATGCGTTCTCCTCTATGGCTATTTTTCAATCAAGCAAATGAACCTATTATGTAATAACTAATAACACACAAAAAGTACTTGGAGACATTGCAACTTAAAATCATCCACCACAAGAAAATTTGATATCCGCTAAGAGCAAACCATAAACACGATTCAAGCAAATAATAACAAACTAAAGGATCAAGCATAAACCAACAAACCAACTGGAACCACCAACAATCCGTCTGGTGTCACCTCATCAATTCTCATGGATTATAACCACGCAAAGAGCTCTCACAGCTAATCACGCAAGTACTAAAATGAAGCATCAACTGATGAATTTATAAGTTACTTAAATTCACTGAACCCACACAGGTTTCATCCAGTTTATTAAACAGAATGCCTATCTAAGAACATCATATCCAAACAAAAACGAAGACAAAACACAGCGCCGACTTTAAAAGTTTATAACTCACCACAACAAAACTTAAAGCACTTTAAGGATATCCTCAGCTCCACTTGAAGTAAAAGCCCCACCTTCCTCCAAATTAAGCACCTTTACAACACCATCCTCAGCCAACAGAGAATACCTCCGGGACCTCACTCCTAAACCCACAGGTTTATCACTCAAATCCAGCTCACACCCTATAGCCTTCGTGAACTCCCCATTACCATCAGACAACAACAGCACCTCATCGTTAATACCCAGATTCTCTTTCCATGCTTTCATCACAAAAGCGTCGTTGACCGATATACATGCGATTTGATCAACCCCTTTTGACTTGAGCTCCGCAGATTTCTCCACGAAACCTGGAAGATGTTTCTGGGAACACGTCGGAGTGAAAGCTCCAGGGACGGCGAAGAGGATGGACTTCTTGCCGGAGGTGAGTTCGGAGATGGTGGTGGTCTGGAGCTCGCCTGTGGCATCGAAGTAGGAGAGGGTGGCGTCGGGGAGTTTGTCGCCGACGGAAATGGTAGCGAAAACAGATGGGGTCGTGTGAATTTTGGTTGAGAGTCGCTTTAGAGAGAGCGGCTTTTGGTGGAAGTGTTTGAGAGAATGAGAAGCGAATGATAGCTTAGAAGACAGCGAGTGAGGTGAGAGAAGCGACTTGGTGGTGGTGAAGGTGGCTGTGGCCGGTGAGGAGATGAGAAGCCTTGACATGGAAAGAGACGCAGCCATTATCGACGGTGGCAGTAGGCGGTGGTCGTTAGTGGTGGTTGGCGGTGGTTGGTTGGTTTGTGATATGGTTCGGCATTAGCTTTATTTATAGGCCGATGTGTGGATGCTGAACGGTGGAGGTCCTGGAGGAGGGGTGATTGTCACGTGCGAGGGGGCAAAGATAGCTGTCACTATACCATTGTTTTGAAAACCAACGAAAAGTGAAAGCGATAACACGAGAATTAAATACATAAAAACCAAATCGAAAAATTAATCCGAATGATTCCGTTTTTTTATTTTATTTTAGTGTTTTGTTTTTGTCTGTTGAGTTTTGGCTCCTACGCTTTGGATCTGCAAAACCGAAGAGTAGGGTTGTGGTGGCCTTTGGTACATATCAAAGTCAATGTTAGTAAGAGTTGGTGATCATTTTTATGGCTTAAACCAACTCTTAATTACGGTTTTTAATGCTTGACTCATGGTCGATGATCACTAAAAGAAATCCAGCCTAACTTGTGGCCGTTGTCTTGCCTCCAGGTTTTCTCTTTTGAGTGCAAGTTTTGGTCCTGCCATTTTAGTGCATGGTAAGTTTTGTGAGAGAGGTTTCTGACTTTGTTTTCTTGTGGCCGCTGTTTGTGTAGTATGGATCAGGCTATTCAGAGTCTATCCCTTCGGAAGAAGGAAAACGCCGAGTATGTGATATCCATGGAAGACATCAAGTATGAGGAGATCAATCATGATCTATGTTTGCTTGGAAAATTGGTTGGATACCAAGTTCGATCGGCCGGTCTTGCTCAGCATACCCACCGAGAGCCATGAATTATATAGCATGGAACTGTCGTGGCCTAGGCAACCACAAGACAGTTCGCGCACTAAAGGACCTAGTTAGGTTTAATAAGCCTCGTATTCTTTTTTTAAGTGAAACTCTTGCGAATTCTGTTAAGGTTGATGAAATAAAATCTTTGTTAAAGTACGATTTCTGTTTTTGTGTTGATCGGGTTGGTCGAAGTGGTAGGCTTGCTATATTTTGGATGCATGATGTCTACGCTACAGTCATTGGTTTCTCTAATAATCATATTGATCTCAGCATTGATGATCCGAATATCTCTAAATGGAGACTTACAGGTTTTTATGGATTCCCATAATCGAATAGAAAGAGAGCTAGTTGGGAACTCCTACGTTCTCTTTCACGTCTCCATAGTATGCCTTGGATGTGTTTTGGTGATTTTAATAATCTTTTGTCCATTAACGACAAGCTAGGAGGTGGGGAGTATCCAAGCTCTCTAATGGAGGGTTTTCGCCAATGTATTTCGGACTGTAATCTTATTGATATTCCTCTGCTTGATTTTGGGTATACTTGGGTAAAAGGCAGACAATTAAACTCAGCTACTCTAGAGAGACTCGACCGTGCTTTTGTTAATGAAGAATGGATGGCGATCTTCCCTTTCCACAAATTACATAATCTGGTGTGTGCTACTTCGGATCATAATCCGATCAAGTTGGCGGCTGAGCGCCAACTTCCTGCTAGGAGGGTTAGACGTTTTAAATTTGAAAATAAATGGCTAGCGAAAGATAGTTTTTTATTTTTTATCGTATATTTTTTATCGTTTGTAGCAGACTTTTGGGTTGATAATCATGATCCGAATATTATGGCTAGATTTCATAAGTGCGGTAAAGGTTTACTTGAGTGAAAAAAGCAGTTGGGGAGCAACTTCACCAAACAAATTCAATCTCTCAAGAGGCAAATGCAACTGGCGTGTTGGCATAATCAACACGCTTTACTTGGGAGGCAGAAAACTGAACTTAATAAACTTATGGCCCAAGAGGAGATTTATTGGAAGCAAAGATCTAAGATCTTTGGGATGCAGTATGGGGAGGTCAATTCCAAATATTTTCACGCGCAAGCATCTAAGCGGAAGAGATTGAATCATATCACGAAACTTACTAGTGATCACGATCAGCAAGTCTCGGACATTGAGGGTATGAGTAAAGTTATTGTTGGCTATTTCGGTCAGTTGTTTTCAGCTTCGGGAAGTTCCGATTTTCATCATTTTGAGTCCATTGATGCTGTGGTTAATCAAGAGGACAATGAGTATTTGTTGACACCCTTACAAATGGAGGAATTCAGGAGAGCAATGTTCGACATGCACCCGGATAAGGCTCCTGGGCCGGATGGATTGAACCTGACATTTTTTCAGAAATGCTGGCATATTGTGGGAACGGACGTGTTTAACAGCTGCCGCAATTAGATGGAGAAACAGGAGTTTCCGGATAATCTCAATGATGCAGTGATTGTTTTGATACCCAAGAAAGATAACCCCAGTTGCATGAAAGACCTTCGTCCAATTGCTCTATGTAACGTTCTGTTTAAACTCATGGCCAAAGTTATAGCGAACCGACTCTAAACTCTCCTTCCTCGAATAATCTCTCCTATGTAGTCTGCTTTTGTCCCAGGACGTCTCATTACTGATAATATTATGGTGGCGTTTGAAATTATTCACTACATGAGGAACAAGGGTAAGGGTAAAGATGGAGAAACAGCTCTCAAAATCGATATTAGTAAAGCATATGATCGGGTTGATTGGAACTATTTATGTTTCATCCTATTAAAGTTGGGTTTCGATAGAAAATGGGTGGAGCTCATCATGTTGTGTGTTACTACAGTCAAATATTCTGTGGCTTTCAATGGTACTAAAGTTGGCCCCATCAATCCCAAACGTGGACTGAAGCAAGGAGATCCTTTGTCCCCTTATTTATTCATTCTTTATGCTGAAGGTCTATCTGCATTGCTTTGGAGAAGTGAGTTGAGTGGAGACATCCATGGAGCTATGATTTTCCCATGCAGTCCCAGCGTCTCCCATCTTTTTTTTCACAGATGACAGTTTTCTTTTCTTTCGAGCAAATGCGAGGCAAGGCCAAAATATCAAGAGGTTATTAGATATCTATGAAGCGGCTTCGGGATAGGCGATTAATTATCAGAAATCTAGAATTATGTTCAGTTCTAATACTTCACAAATAGACGGGAACGCAATGGAAGCTATTTTAGGAGTAAACACTCCTCTTGACCATGGGAAATACTTAGGTCTCCCCTCTTTAATTGGGCGACAGAAGAAACAGGTCTTTGCCTTCATCAAAGATCGGCTTAGTAAGCGTAATATGAGCTGGAAGAATAAGTTGTTATTTAGACCGGGTAAAGAAGTCGACATTAGAACAATCGCCCAAGCATTGCCTGCATATTGCATGAGTGTCTTCCTTTTTCCTTGCGGAACTTGTGATGAACTACAAAAAATGATGAACTCCTTCTGGTGGGGTTCGGGTGATGTTACCAGGAAAAATATCCATTGGGCGAGCTGGGAACATCTGTGTGTACCAAAAAAATACGGGGGCATGGGTTTTAAGGACCTTCATTGTTTCAATCTGGCAATTCTATGCAAACAAGCCTGGCGGTTCATCGCATATCCCGAATCACTTCCAAGTCGAATTTTTAGAGCAAGATACTTTCCTTCTGGTAACTTTTTGGAGGCTACGAATGGGGCAAATGCAAGTTTTATTTAGAGGAGTATTTATGCTGCCAAGGATATACTAATTCATGGTGTTCGCTGTAGACTTGGAGATGGAGAGTCGATTGATGTATTCAAACACCCCTGGATTAATGAAGCCTCTACTTTTTTTATCACCTCACCACCAATACAAAGCTTAAGCAACATGAAAGTAAGGGAGCTATTTAACGAGTCAGGTTCTGGTTGGGATGAACAATTGATTGAAAGATTATTGACGCCTTATGATGTAAAACAGATCTCTAGAATCCCTATCGCATATGCTAAGCCTCCGGACCAGTTGATATGGCATCATAGTTGGGATAGACTTTACTCTGTTAAATATGGACATAAAGTGGCCATGGGTTTGTGTACGGATATCGCCAATTTTTCTGAGGAACAACCTTGGAATTGATTATGGAACTTAGCCATCCCTCCAAACATTAAGGATTTTATTTGGCGATGCCTGAGGGAGTTCATTCCATACAAAGCGAGGTTACTGCGTAAAGGAATCACGCTCCGTACAGATTGCGATGCTTGTGGTCGTGAGGAAGATCTGACTCATGTGCTTTTGGAGTGTCCTCAGGCAAAAGACAGTTGGGCTATGGCACAGTTGAGTCTTCCGAATTAGCAGATTGAAAGATTGCTCAGTAATATACTAGTTAATTTCTCTGTATCGTCTTTAACCCGGGCGTTAACTATGATGTGGAGCATATGGTACCATCGCAATCTTCGAATCTGGCAAAGTAAGAATGTCTCACCCTATATGATTGTTATTTTTGCTGACAATTTTATTAAGGATTGGTAGGAGTCTAGGAGAAGCTTCGAGAGAGTAAGCGTTTCAGATAGTAATTTATGTCCTCATACTGAAGGATGGCGTCAACCTTCGGCTGGTTTTATGAAGTGTAATGTTGATGCGGCTATCTTTACTGAAAAAAACTCAACGGGGTTTGCTGCTATTCTTAGAGATGAAATGGGGAATTTTGTAGCTGCGCTTTCTGGGCATTATTTGGTTTTGTTCGAACCAGTTATTGCTAAACTCATGTCGATTAGAGAAGCACTTTCGTGGCTGAAAGACAAACAAGTTACCCATGTCGTTGTGGAATCGGATTGTTTGTTGGCTGTTCAAGCTATTATAAATTCGTCTTTTACTTATTCAGAGATTGGGTTCAATAGACACGCAGAATTGCCAATAGGGCGACTCACTCCTTAGCTCGGGTAACCTTATTACATGCAAACCTTCATCGTTGGGAAACTACCCCTTCTTGTTTGGTTCCTTTTTTATTATTAGATAAATCCGATTGTATTCCTCCTGATAGTGAAAGGCTTGTAGGATCCGGCTGTATAGGGTAAGCTTGATGGTTTGGGTTTAGACTTTCGCCTTTCGGTATCTACGGATTTATTCGTTAAAAAAAACTTATTCAATTATCTCTACATGATTCATAATGTATCCAAATACTACCAATTGATTTACCCTAATTAGAATATATTATAAATAGTATCAAAACACAGTAATTCTTATATAAAATACTTTGATAATCTCAAATCTAAAGATCAGTTATAAAACCATCATAGTAAGAAAATCCATAAACACATAAGTAATATTTCTTTTAGGATTCTCATAATCGAGTTGGTTAAGTTAACTTATTCTCTAATAAGAACTCATGTATTTATTTAAATATTTTAATAATTTAATTTATGATATCAATTATTTTCTTCGTAATAACATGTGCTAGTTTTATTGTTTCATTAATATCCCATCTTGATGGATCTATAGATAGGAGTAATTTAGGAATAATACATAAATGTAAATTAAATCGCATAATGATGATCTCACTATAATTTCATTTGCATAGTAATTATTATAAGAATTTTATTTTTGTAGTAAAACATCAAATGTAATTAAAAAATATATAAAGGAAAATAATTTCTTTATTAATTAAAATAATAATGTCATACATAAAATTGCATCCAATTGATTGACTGCGAAGACATAAATTAACAAGTACAGCCTGAATTCAATGAATCAGGTCGTGTTAACTAGGCTTGAACCTAAGGGAGCATTTTGAAAAGTTGAAAGGCATGCCAAAAGGCTTGAATCTCTTACTTCAATATGACATCATTTTAGTTTAACTATCTAAAAAAACATCATTTTTGTTTGAAGTTTAAAACCAAAATGACATTATTTTGAGGTAGCCTAAAAGGGCTCATATTGAGTTCTAACCATAACAAGCTCAACCAAACAACGAGATATCTTAACCTAACCTAACCTATTATCATTCCTAGTTTTACACTTAAAAAAAAGTATGTCAAACATATGAAATACCTTCCCCCAAAGATAACTGTCTCTAATACTTTATAAAAATGAAGACGAGACAAGTTTTAAACATGTTGTTAAGTAATAAACGAGAGTTCAAGACTTGAAGTACTAATAACGATATGAAGTATATTAAACAAAAAAGGATTATTAATAACCACATAACCTAAAGAAATGATAAGTTTATCCAATCTATCTTAACATGCTAGATGTGAGTTATGAAAGGTGCATTAAATGATTAAACAAGTGAAACACTAGATGTGAGTTATAAAGGGTGAATTAAATGTGGTTGGGTCGGCCTCACAGGGCCCGTATCCAATCGATACCACCTATGGGCCGATCGGTCCATTCCTACTTGCCACACCAGGCCCAAGCCCGATTCACATTCACTACGGCCCGTCAGCATGGGAAAACCTTCCATGCAGAGATAGAACTCTACGTTGAAGACCTAAACCTAG
>JANKYF010000004.1:54375686-54402252 GCA_029829435.1 Erythroxylum hondense | reverse complement strand
TGGACATGAAGTGTTAATTTATATGCTCAGAATAAATGTGTTTAATATATCCAAAGATAACTAGTATGTTTATTGGAGGTATATTTAATTAACAATTAAGTAAAATTAGCATCATTATTATGATTATGATATGTCTTAGAATTGTCAAAAGGAGATATTAAATATACACTAAATGTTTTATGTGGAATAATTGTTTTGAATCTGATTTAAGTATTAAGTTTTATGACTCAAAGAATTAGTGTGTGATTATTCTATTATGTTTTGTAGTTTTTGTTCCTATTAATTTTAATTCGGTTTCTTCATCTGTTCCATCCTTTAATGAATTAAATTACTTTGACTGGTGTGAACAAGTCCAATTTCACCTTGGTGTATTGAATTTTGATTTTGCACTTTAAGTTGAGAAACCAGCTGCTATTACTGATGTAAACACTGTCGATGAGAAATCTTTCTATAAAGCTTGAGAAAGATCGAACAAATTGAGCTTAATGTTTATGCGAATGACTGTTGCCAACAACATTAAGACAACACTTTCCAACATTGAAGTTTCTAAAGAATTTATGAAAGTTGTGGAAAAGAGTTCCTAAACTGCTAATAATTCACTTATAGGGACATTAACAGGTAATGGCTAAGTTGACCACTATGAAGTTTGATGATTCATGAAGCATGCATGAACATGTCATTCAAATGATAAATATAGAAGCAAGACTAAAGACATTGGGTATAAAAGTTGAGGTATTTTTCCTAGTATAGTTCATTCTTAATTCTTTGCCTCCTAAGCAGTGTGGGTCATTCCAAATGAATTATGACACTATAAAGGATAAGTGGAATGTGAATGAATCGACCAGTATGCTTGTTTAAGAGGAGACAAGGCCTAAGAATCAAGGGACCCATACCATTAATTTGGTAGGTCATTAAGGAGATGGAAAGAAACCTAAAAGAAATTATGGCAAAGGCAAGAACAAGCAATGACCATTTAAAGTTAATGAATCCTTTAGTTAAGTTCATAAGAAGGAACATAAAGGTAATATATGCCATTTTTGCAAGAAACTTAAGCATTATCCAAAAGATTGCCTAAAATGTAAAGGCTAGTTCGAAAAGAAAGGTAAGCTTAGTGCTTTAGTATATTTTGAATCTAATTTGGCTAAGGATCCTTATAATAATTGATATATTGATTCTGGTTATACCACTCATGTTTTGAATACCTTACAGGGATTCCTTACAACCTAAACCACAAACCTAAATAAAAAGTTTGTTTTAATGGGGAACCATTAAGGATGTCAATTTTGGACTCGTCGACCCGATTTTGGCATGATTTTTTGGGTCACGGGTCGGCCTGTGGCTAGACCAAAACATCAAAAATGACGTCATTTTTTAATTTTTTAAAAATAACCAAATGGGCCACGGGCGGGCCGACCGTTCACTGGTCGGCCAGCTCGGGCTCGACCTATTGACATGCATAGGAACCATGTTAAAGCTCCAGTTGAAGCCATAGGAACTTATCGTTTGATTTTAGATAGTGGACATCATTTATATTTATTTCAGACACTTTCTGTACCTTCTGTGTCCCATAATTTAGTTTCCTTATCTAAACTTGATTCTGTTGGTTATACTTTCAACTTTGGGAATAAATGTTTCAGTTTATTTAAAACCAGTTGCCTTATTGGTTCTGATATACTTTATGATGACCTATACAAGTTAAATTTTGATAACTTTTTTGCTGAAACCCTACTAACCTTACATTATAATGTTGGTACTAAACGTGGTTTAATTAATAAAAGTTCAGCTTTCCTGTGACGTAAACGTTTAGGTAATATTTTCAAATAAGGACCATAAAGACTGCTAAAGAACGAATTTTTACCATATTTGGATTTTACCTATTTTGGTATGTGTGTGGATTGCATTAAGGGAAAGCAAACCAAACATGCAAAGAAAGGGGCCACAAAAAGCAGACAACTTCTTGAAATTATACACACTGATATATGTAAGCCTTTTGATGTTCCATCTTTTAGTGGAGAAAAGTATTTCATCACATTTACTGATAACTTTTCACGTTATGGTTATATCTATTTATTACATGAGAAGACTCAAGCAACAAATGCATTAGAGGTATGTGTTCATAAGGTGGAAAGATAAGAAGATAGAAAGGTGAAAATTGTCAGATTTAATTGGGTGGTGAATGTTATAACAAATATAATGAGTTAGGATAATGCCCTAGTCTATTTGTTAAATTTCTTGAAAAGCATAATATATGTGCTCAATACACAATAACACATATACTACAAAAAAAATGGTGTGAAAGAAAGGCATAATCGTACATTAATGGATATGGTTAAGAGTATGTTAAGTAATTCATCTTTACCCTTGTCATTGTGAATGCACGCATTGAGGTCTACTGTTTACTTGGTAAATAGGGTTCTTAGTAAGACAGTCCCAAGGGCTCCTTTTTGAACTGTAGACTGGAAGAAAATTTAGTCCAAAACACCTGTACGTTTAGGATTGCCCAACAAAAGTAAGAATTTATAATCTGCATGAGAAGAAATTGAATGCAAGAACAATTAGCGAATTTTTTTATTGGTTATCCCAAAAAGTCTAAAAGGTATATATTTTATTATCCTAATTATATAACAAAAATTTTTGAAATTAAAAATGCTAGGTTTATTGAGAATAATGAAACTAGTGAGATTGTTGAAAGACTACGTAATGTAGTTATTAAAGAAATAAAAGTTTAAGTTTTCCTACTGACTTCTTCAATACATGTTACTCCTATAGTCGTAGAACAGTTTGACAATTTATAAGAGCAACAAATAAATGATCAAACATTTCACGAAGAGCCTGTATTTAATCAACCTATTGAACTTGCAATTAATGTTCCAATTGTAGAACACCCACAAGAAATAACATTAAGAAGTTCTCAAAGAATGGGGGACTGTTAGCTTGTTCAAACGCCTCACGTCTGAACGTCTTTAACCATAGGCCTCAATGTGTCAGATAGGTCACCGAGAAAACTCGAAATGAAATAGGATTATGTTAAAGTAAGAATTACTTGTGGTTTCTCGACCTTCCAAATTCAAGCGTCCTGTCATGGTGAAGTTTTTTCTACGTACTAGGTTCCAAGATGGAACTGCTCTAATACCAAATATGTAACAAACCGAAGATTGGAATGGAAGAAGAGAAGAGTAGAAAGAAGATTTAAGGGGAAAGTAGTAATCGTATTTTCTTCTTACCCCTCCTTCCAAGTTGTAACGGTTTTGTGGGTTTTACAATCTCTCTTTCTTAGTTCAGAACAACAGAAATAACAAAAAATAATAACAGAAATAACAAAACATAGACATTCAACAATTATTAAAATAGTCATGACAATTATCAAACCAGTCCTTGTCCCGCAATATGCTAATTGGTACAACTCTGTTTTTTTTTTTTTTAGTACAAGGGAAAAAAGACACAACTAGCTACCAGCTCTGTGATACTGTACTCCCTGTTGGTCCCGAAGGAGGAGTTCCATAAGGGACATGGGAGGTTCTGGGAGATAACGTATCGCTGGGCCGGTACGAACAACGAGAGTTGCTAGAAGGTCCGCACACTGGTTCCCTTCCCGTGGCACGTGGTGGAGGTGTACTTCCCAATCGCTATGGAGTAAATCCCTAGTACCTACCATCAAAGAAAAGTGCTCAGTAAGATCAGGTCGGGATGAAGAGAGGATATTAATCACCTCGAGGGAGTCTGTTTCGACAATGACTCGTCAATACCCCATGACCCACTCCAAAGAGAGCCCGGAGTGGAGTCCCCAGAGTTCGGCAATTTGCGGTGATTCACTACCAAGACGTTGGGTAAATCCATCGCACCAGTGGCCGGTGTAGTCACGAATAAGGCCCCCTGTGATAGCAATAGACGACCTAGGCTGATATGCCCCATCGGTGTCGAGTTTAACCCAGGGCTTCGACAGTTTGGACCACCCGACGAGGCTGTCTATAAAGAGAGCTGGAGTCGGAAAGACACAGTTCTCCACTACGCGTGCTCTGGTTATCGACTCAACACAAGTCAAAACAGCTCTCGGCCCATTCTCCGGACACTCGAATCCTGCATCAAAAAGGCTTTTGTTACGCCAGGTCCAAAACATCCAGCAGGCGACGCCAAAGACAATAGCCCACGGTCCGTGATTGCTGTGAGTCGGAACCAAAAGGTTGGATATAACCCATGCAGTCACTTGGGAGTGAAAGAACTTCGTATCTCTAGGGCACCCGGGGAGCCGCTGCTAGAGGGCTAGGGTCCGCCGACAATTACGAACGACGTGGAGAGTGGACTCTTCCTGGCCACAGCAAGAACAACTACTATCCGTTGAGGGGGGTCAGGAGCTTCTGCTTGCTTAGGACCCACAGGAAAACTCGGATCTGTTGAGGCCCCTCCCACTTCCAGATGAGCATTCACAGCCTAGCATGGGTATCTGTGGTGCGGTCTTCAATAACATCATAGGCAAAGGAGACCGAAAACCAACCATGAGTAGCTGGTCCCTACCTCATGGTATCCTCCTCTGAGCTGTCGGGGTGCAAACAAGGATTCGCCAGATCTAGACAGACTGAAGAAGGGAGGAAGTGTTGAAACAGGTGCCAACATCGGCATTTGCCATATTCACAACTGTCGCATATTGGGAGGCATCGGGGATCGAATTGGTGGTTACCTGATAGAGGGGCCCCCACTCCTTGACCTAATCATCCAACCAGAAGAAGATGCGTGTCCCAACACTCAGTTGCCAGCGGAGCCCTTGCCGCACGTATTGCCAAATGGCCGAAAGCCCCCTCTAGAAGTTCGAGGCGTTGCGCCTTTGTAGCGTAAGGGGGGGAAGGTTCGGGTTAAGTCGGTATTTAGCACTCATAACCCAAACCCATAAGGTGGAAGGTTGAGTACGCAGGGCCCAGCCCAATTTAGTCAATAAAACATTATTAGTTAAGCGAATGCGCTTAAGACTAATCCACTGCCTTTTTAGACATATTTATGCATGTACCTTTTTTTAATAACCGGATGGAACGGTGGCACAATCAGGTTCAGCAGGAACAATAGCGGCGGAGGCAATTAGCGTTCAGCTAATGTAGGTACGAATTCAGTCTCTCTCTGTTTTGTCAACCCATGCTCTCAACAGCTACAATAACACCCGCTACAATACAATCCAGCTACAGTATTTTTACTACAGTACCTTCACTGCTACAGTACTTCTTGGACTCAGCTGAGTCCTCGCAATAGTAATTGGGCCGTTACGGCCGCCGCTCACCCCCACCCTGCAATGGCCTCTACCTCCCACACAGCAAAAAAAGTCAGACTGCGGGAGAGCGAGGATGACCCCCCTCCCACAGAACAACCAGCAATCCAACCTACCCCCAGTTACAGTGCCGCGGTTTCAGGTCGATCCACAGCGGTTAACTCGAGTATTGATCTCACCTGGCCGGCAGAACCACCCATCGACCCGGAAGAGGGGGACATTACACTTGTCCAGGGACCAAACGGATTAGGCATATATATGTCTTCCTCATTCCACACTAAATTAGACACAGTCTGGGCTCGGGCGATTGTGGTTAAGCTTCTGGGACGCCGGATGGGTTTCAATTTGCTCAGGGATCGACTTATTACCTTATGGCATCTGCGTGGTCCCCTGAAAATCGTCGACTTAGAAAATGACTTTTCTTTGGTTAATTTTAAGGAGGAGAGGGACTACATTCATACCTTAACGTAGGGCCCTTGGATTGTCGCCAGCCACGAGCTGTCGGTCCAACCATGGTCCTTGGATTTTCGCCCCTCCTCTGGCCGCATCACCCATGTCGTCACTTGGGTTAGATTTTCAGGCTTACCTATTGCCCGCTACCATCCATCCATATTAACCGCATTCGGAAATCTGGTTGGGAAAACAATCAAGATTGATGAAACGACCCAACAGACTTTCCGAGGTCGCTTCACTCGTGTAGCTGTTACCTTAGATCTCAGCGCCCCTCTCTTATCGACAGTCGAGTTAGATGAGGAACGCATTCCGGTAGCGTATGAGGGTCTCCCTCAAATCTGCTTCCACTGTGGACGGGTAGGGCATGAAACCAACGTCTGCCCCTCGCGACCCGAACCACCGCCGCTCCCTGCGACAACCCCTGTGACTTCACACCCACCAGCAGCTGGGTCCGCTAGCACCGCTCCCCCCCGATACTCTTCCCTCCACTGATTTTGGGCCCCAAGCCTGACAATCCGTCTGGTATTTGGAGGACCATTTGGCAGTGGTCGGGTCCTCAGCGGGTGCGCTCTTTCTTATGGTTACTAGCCAAGGATCGATTGCTAAGTAATCAACAACGAGTGCGCCACCACCTCACCGCCGACGGTTCATGCCCCCACTGCTCCCAAGAAGAATCCTCTCTTCATGTGGTTCGAGACTGTCCGCTCGCTCACCAGGTGTGGGCCTCTCTCCAGCTCAACATCGACACATCGCCTTCTTTCGCACGTCCCGCCAAGGATTGGCTGCACCTTAAACTACTCCAGCATCGACGAGCTCAGGGCCAGGATTGGGCGCTTCTTTTTGGGTTGACCTGCTGGACCCTCTGGACGTGGCGAAATAAGGCTATTTTTAATCCTGCTTTTGTGCGACCTATCTCACCAGCTGTTTTCATCTTGTCTTTTGCAGATCAGGTTCAGAAGTCTTCAGAGAGGGCACGTCTGGGCATCTGCGGCTCCCACCCTTGCCGGGAGCACCGGATCGGTTGGTGTCAACCGCAGACTGGATGAGTTAAGTTAAACACTGATGGGGCTTGCAACCGCGATCAGTTCACGACCTCGGCTGGTGGCCTCCTCCGAGATAGTGATGGTAATTGGCAAGGCGACTTTTCTCAGTTTATAGGTTGGTGCTCAGCCCTGTCAGCGGAGCTCTGGGGTGTTTACACAGGACTTTCCTTGGCTTGGCAATTGGGTTTTCGTCGGCTTGAGCTGGAAGTGGACTCCTTGGAGGTACACCAGCTACTTTCTTCGGTGGCCTCCCGCACTCAGTCGAAAAACCCTATAGTCATGGATATCCGGGACCTCCTCAACCGCAACTGGTCTGTTGTTATCGGCTTGTGTACCGAGAGAGCAACAGATGCCCTGACTGGCTCGCTTCTCAGGCTAGATCTGTCGTTCCTGGTATCACTTATTTTGGTGTTACACCTTTAGGATGCCTTAATCTCCTCTTAGAAGATCAGTCGGATCGCTGTTTCTCCCGACTCATTTAGTTTCATGTGTACCATTTCTCTTTATATATAAAAAAAAAGTAGGTACGAATTCGGACGCGCCAGACAAAAAAACCGACCAAACTACCTACTCTAGACGTTTCTTTGTTATTAAGAAAAAGTTCGGTGGATAATTGTAGACAATCGCGCCACGAATAAAACGCCACCGCTTCCTTTTTCCTCCCGACCATGAACTCTAGTGAGAGAGAGAAAAAGTTCGGTGGATAATTGTATATTACAATCACGCCACCGAATACAACGCCACCCCGTTCCTTTTTCCTTCCCGACAACGAACTCTAGTGAGAGACAGAAAAAAGAAAAACAGAAAGCGAGCGGTCTCTATAAAAAACTATAGATAAAGAAAATCATTCCAGGTTCAGCTCACCTTTGACCGACCTCTCTCTTTGCCTCTTTTGAATATGGCGGTCTTTTCGAGTGTTTTTAAGTTTCTTTTGAGCTAAGTAAACTCTTTAACAGAGATCGCCACATGGAAATGCCTGGTGAGAGATCCAGCTACGCCCTTCTCAACCAGTTCCCAGACGAACGGCGAGGCAACACGCCGCCTCCTTCGTATTACGACTCCTCGGTTTCAAGCGAGTCAAAGAACAGTAAATTCAAGTCAGAGAGAGGCTTTGATTGGGAGCTTGACCACAGGCCGAATCAGCAGTACAATCGAATTGGTAACTTGAACTTGTACTCGTCTTCGGTCGGATTGCAACAATCTAGTGGGAGCAGCTTCGAAGAGAGCTCATTGTCCGGAGAGTGCTATCCGCTGACTCTGTCAACGGCAGGCGGAAATGAGATTGAAGCTTACGGAGGTTCCATACATGAGGACGGCAATTTAGCGAGGGCCACAGCGGTAGATGTTACGACGGTTTCCTGTACGGGATCCTCAGGGAAGAGCTGGGCGCGGCAGACGGAAGAGAGTTACCAGTTGCAGTTGGCTTTGTTGTTGAGTTTGTCTTCGGCAGCCACTTGTGCTGATGATCCGAATTTTCTTGATCTGGTCCCGGATGAATGTACTCTGCGTTCCTCGAGTTCGAACTCGCCGGAGGTGCTGTCTCATAGATTTTGGGTACGATTACAGCTGTGAACTTCAGGAAATTTACATATTTATTTTTGTTATTTTATGTTTTGTAATTGGAGGATGAGTGAATTTATGAAGTAAATGGTCTGTCCTGCGTCTGTATCTAAACAAGAAGCCGTCCGCGAACAAATTTCTGAGAAAAGTTCAGTTAGATCAGTTTGTGGAATTGTGGAAGTTCTGGTTTAGTTGTATAAGCTTGTGTGGGTAGCTGGTTTGAGGATGCTTTTGCCTGCATGGTTAATAAGCTGGAATTCGGTAGGATTTTTCAGCTTATTAGAGTCAATGGGTACGTCTCCTTAACGCTACGTGGAAATATAACTTAATAGATGATTCTGTATGATAACTTATGCAGTTTACATATGCGTGCTTTGACAAGTTAATTTCTGATCCATACATTTAAACTACTTATGTGATGACTTTATGAATTCATTTGACATTTTTAACATGGATATTTTTATTGATGGGAATACTTAAGTCAATTTTCAGTTCCGAATTCTCTAGTTGTTGGGTTTGGATATGCATGCATTTTAATTCAGGTGAAGAGAAATGTCTGTCAAAATTAAGTGGAAAGAAGTGGTTTCACATAGTTTGTGAAGAAATGGCTACTGTAATTTTGTTGGTGGCTCTATGATTGAAATAGGTGGAGGGATGTTGAACAAACGTTGATACTTGTTAGTACTCCACATATCAACATCCATGTCTTGTTATCCATCTATATGAAATATGTAACTATGCTGTTGGATGGTAAAATTATTTTCTTGATGATCATTGCTAGTGCTATTAGTGATATTACGTGAATTGAATGCTCCAACTGGTAACCTTTGAGTGTTTTAGTTTAGTTACTTTCACGTTAATTTCTACGTAGGAAAGAAAGGATCATGCCATCCTTTCTATTGCTTTGGAGCATTACTTCTGATTTTCTTTTGGAGACATTATTTCTATGGTTCCTCTCTGTTTCCAGGTTAGAAGGGCTTGCATATTTTCATGGTTGTTGTATTGTTATCCAGATTAAAACACTTTATGTGTTTATTCAATGTGCATCAGGTGAATGGTTGCTTGTCATACTATGACAAAATTCCTGATGGTTTTTACATAATTCATGGAATGGATCCATATGTATGGACTGTGTGCACTGATCTGCAAGAAAGTAGTCACATCCCATCCATTGAATCTCTAAAATCTGTGAATGCAAGTGATAATCCTTCATTTGAAGTGGTTTTGATTGATCGACATAGTGATCCTGGCTTGAAAGAACTTCAAACTAGAGTTCATAACATTTCTAGCAGCTGTATAACAACAGAAGAGGTAGCTGATCAGTTGGCAAAACTTGTATGCAATCGCATGGGGTGAGTTGTTTTTGTAACTAGAGCAGGTTAAACTGTTTTTTCTAGTGCAATTTTATGGAATACTTTGTTTATCATATTTGTTGTTACCATAAGGGGATCAGCTTCCATGGAAGAAGATGGTTTGATTTCGATCTGGAAGGAATGTAGTCATGATCTCAAAGATTGCTTAGGATCCAGTGTGGTCCCTATATGCAGCCTTTCTGTTGGCTTATGTAGACATCGAGCTTTATTATTTAAGGTAGCTTCTATTTGAAAATATCTAATTGCTGATTGGTTTTCTGGCTTAATGTTTAACTTTTTAGGTGAGATCTAGCATTTTGAGTATGTCATGATCGTAACAGGGTACTCCTCATACCACGTTTCATACAGTGCATTTTGTAGCTTATCTTTATCTTCATAGGGAAAAACCCAATTTGATTGATGATCATTTGCTGTGTAG
The DNA here is from genome assembly GCA_029829435.1 of Erythroxylum hondense. Classification (NCBI taxonomy): domain Eukaryota; kingdom Viridiplantae; phylum Streptophyta; class Magnoliopsida; order Malpighiales; family Erythroxylaceae; genus Erythroxylum; species Erythroxylum hondense. Next base: position 54,392,154 of record JANKYF010000004.1, on the reverse strand, counting down.
GTGCTAGCTGATACCATTGATCTACCATGTCGAATTGCAAAGGGGTGCAGATATTGCAGAAGAAATGAAGCTACCTCATGTCTTGTACGTTTTGGTTTTGACAGGTACTCTCCATTAGTTTTTATGACATGTGTTTGTAATATATGCAAAATGAAACGAATGATTTATCTGTCAAGCAGAGCCATTACATTCTACGGTTCATCCCAGGATATTGTTGTTACCTTGCTGATACAATTGTGCCTGAAAGTCAAAAATATTTAACTGCAGCTTCTTTTGAATTTTAATGTTACAATCTTCTTGACCAATTAAAAATTTGGGTTGTTAACAAGTACTTATAGTGGTAAACCACCTGATCAATAAAAAAAGCGTGTTATAAATAAAAAATCAACATTGCTTTTGTCAAACACACGTATTTTTAGCTTTTTGTAGGGAGCTAAATAAATAAAAATTATTTTGGAATTTGGAATTTGGACTTTTGATTTGTTTTTGTTTCTTTTTACATTTTAATCAATTTTTTTCCTTCTTCCTTCAAAGTTTTTTAAATCTATTCAATCAAACTGTACCGGGTAGTCTCTAGGAGTTTGTTTCTTGTAGCCATAATCTGTAGCAGATATGTTACAAAGTATGTTTCTCCTATTTCAGAGAATATTTAATTGACTTAGTAGGGAAGCCGGGTTGTTTATGCAAGCCAAATTCCTTGCTCAACGGTCCTTCTTCCATCTCAGTTTCTTCTCCATTGCGCTTTCCCTGGATGAAATCAGCTGAACCTGGCATTGATAACAGGTCATTGGCTAAAGAGTATTTTTCAGACGCTCAGTTACTCAATCTTGTATTTGATGATACTTCAGCAGGTGATGCATCTATAGGTAAACCCCAAATGACTCTGTTGGGTTGTCTCTAGTTTATAGCCTCTATTTATTTTCTGCTTGTCTTGTGTGCATACTTTATTGTCATTACTGGTGCCTATGTTGTATCTGGTTAATCAGTACCAAACATAGTACTTAATGTTGGGTTCTCATTTTGATTTAGTCCTTATCTCTATTCACGTGATGCTAACTCCTTTAGTGGTACTGCAAAAACCTCTTGCAACTAATGGGCTTAATTATTTGCTTTCAAAAGTTAATACTTCACATTTCAGAATATGCTTTGACATTCTAACCAAAAGGATAAGAAATCGTACCAAAATAGTAACGCCTCATAACATAGGATACCTGTAGGAATCCGTATCATCTCGGCTATTTGATTTCTGTTTGATCCTGCGACTTTGAGAGTACCTTGTTTGCAATCACGCAAATATTAGAAAGATTTATGCAACCCACTAGAAGAAAGCTCCAGACTGTGGTATTGCACTCTATTAACTTACGTAATTTGGTCTCAAACTGTTGAATTTTAGTGTCTGAGATTTATTTCCATATTTCATAATTGAGTTCCTTGTTGAAATCCAAATTTGCTTGGTTTTGCGGTTTGATTCCTTTATTCGTAGAGTGCAATTGTGATGTGAAGAAGATTGATGATTTTTCACGTCTGCATACTTAAATACTGAATTAGTTCATGAGGATTATGTCTTAGCTCACACTGGCGGAGAAGAACTTTTTAACAGTTCTCCTATCCTGTTTGCATGAAAGAATTCTTTCATCTTATGCGTGAAATTTATTGGATTTCTTGTTTCAATATTTATCCTTTGCTTCTGTGCTAAGTGTGCCCTTATCCAAGGGGTAGGCTTGTAGTTCCATTGCATTGGAACACAAGATGCAACTATAAATTCTATTTGATGTTGTATTTCAGGTGTTGCCAGTGAAGAAGAATCTGGAATCTCTACGCATCCTCAACAAATTGACCAGTCTGGTCATTGCAGAAGTAATGTTGTAATGTCTGAATTACCTCTTCAAATGAGAGCTTCTCATACAAGTGTTCAACAAAGAGACACCCAACTTTCTAGACCCTATAATCCTTCAAAAAATGGTAAAAAATTACCGGGTGTGGTCAAAGAGCAAACCCCTGTTAAGCATATCCCACCCACCGGGCACAGGGATGTGCAACCAATTTTATCATTGTGTGACCAGATGGTGAATACTGCTAAAGATTCGAGGTTCTTTGACAGCAGGCAACTGGTATCTAGTAAAGCAAGTAAAGAACTTTCACTTGATGTGGAGGACTTGGACATCCCTTGGAGTGATCTTATTTTGAAAGAGAAAATTGGAGCAGGTAGAGTGTTTGTTGTGGTCATTTCTTTTAGAGAAACAGTATTATCTGCTAAAATACTATTAGCTGACAGCCCTTGTAGGAGGTTGTGACATGGTGACTGAAATTGAATTTCTTTTCAGGTTCTTTTGGGACAGTCCATCGTGCTGAATGGCATGGCTCGGTAAAGTGCTTCTCACATCATACACATTATCTATGTAGAACTATATGAAGAAAAACTGTGCTTCTATTCATTTCTGTTTCTTATTAATGTAACATTTGACATGTAATGGAATGTGTGAGTTGTGGTTGCACATTTGGTCGTGAAGGTTGCCAATCAACGTCATCTGGAATGAAGTAATGTCACTTAATTGATGTGTCAATCCATGATTTGCCAGGTTCACAGTAGATGAATTCATTTCAAGAAGTTCCTTTATTCTGGGCGTGGAGATTCTGAATGTTTAAAATATTATGTTCTTTATTTGTTGCACATTAACCAGCCTAGTAACAGGCTGCGATTCTTGCTTTTATTGAACGCGGGCCTCAATGTGTGGTACTTTAATCCTAACTGCTAGATTTCCAGCTAGTATACCTGACTGGGAGAGACCTGTTATGCATTTCTCTAGTTTTTTTTTTCTTCCTGATAGTGAAAATTTGAAATTTGGTATTTGGTTCCATCTTTTCTGATACATTGCTATAAAACCATGCATTTTGTTTTAGCTTTTATCTCAATTGGTTTAAGTTTCTTATGTGGTACTTTCTCAAGATGTTTTAACTTGTTAACTTTGTATTTGGATATTCTTTTTATTGCCTCCTCTTTTCCACCTCCTTATCCTTTTCCTTTTCTCAATAATTGTTTTAACTACAGGATGTTGCTGTTAAAATTCTCATGGAGCAAGATTTTCATGCAGAACACGTCAAGGAATTCTTGAGGGAGGTGAGGGTTGATCAAATGTAGCATGAGCTTTTGGCAGCAACCTTGGGTTTTGTTTTGATCTGTATAGTTGTTGTTTTTGTTTATCAGGTTTCAATAATGAAACGTCTTCGGCATCCGAATATTGTTCTTTTCATGGGTGCTGTTACGCATCCCCCATATTTGTCCATAGTGACTGAATATTTATCAAGGTTGTGGGTTTCTCCTTAGCAACTCCTCCTTTGCTCAATTTTTTCTCTAAGTATGGAATGTACAGAGAAATATCATGATTTCTGATTTTTTGTTACGCATTTAAATGAACTTTACCTTGTGGTTTGACTAAAATCTGTGGTTTATCATGCAGAGGTAGTTTGTTTAGGCTCTTGCACAAGCCTAGTGCAACAGAGGTGTTAGATGGAAGACGTCGACTGAATATGGCTTATGACGTGGTATGTTCTTTTGCTAACATGGTCACTGTCTTTCGTTCTATTTTAGCTTGCCAATGTGCTCGATCTTTTCTGTCAAAACTAATCAGGTCCCTTTCAAATTTACAGGCAAAAGGCATGAATTACCTTCATAAACGTAGCCCTCCCATTGTCCACAGAGATTTAAAATCTCCAAATCTTTTGGTTGACAGAAAGTATACAGTAAAGGTTAGACAGTTGACTCTAGATATGGCTTGCTAGAGATGGCCATTATGTTTATTTAACAGCTGTTTAACTGGGAAACATTTTCTTTTAAGCGTTGTTTTCGGTTTTCATCCATTTAATCTCTTGGAATTAAACCTTTTGTGATTGTCAGTAGAGATTGTTCTGAAGCAAGACGATCAAATAAGAAACCCATACAAGAGTTCATTCATTTCAAGCGTACTAGTATGGATGTTGCAACATCCTCAAGTTTTTTTTTTTTTGGTTGAAAGTTAACTTCCTTAAGTTTTGTTTCAGTGTAGTCAGTTTATTAGTGGTCCATGTGCCACGGATAGAGACTTGGACCTCATTCATACTCTATTCAATCACAATTTATCTCTTGACATCATCAACTTGGCTCACAAGTTTATTCAGCCCTAGGAAGTTTATAAAATTTCTAATTGATATGTATTGGCTCTTGGATTATTACTTGCTATATGGGCGATTGTCTTGAATATCTCTCAAGTAATAATCATGTTTTGCTGTTTGAATGGTCTGATGTGTAGATTTTCAGTTCAATCAAGTTGTGATATTTATTTTGCAACTTTGTCTAGGACATCCTCTTTATTGTCCATAACTCTTTTATTCGTTTCTTTGACCTGATCAGGTTTGTGATTTTGGCCTTTCTCGATTAAAAGCAAATACGTTTCTTTCGTCAAAGTCAGCAGCAGGAACAGTAAATGATTCTTACTCGCCAACTGTCTTATTTGTTTTAAGTCGATATGGATATGCTGTTTGTAATTTTATGAAGTTATGCACACCTGTCCTAATTATCAGCCAGAGTGGATGGCACCAGAAGTTCTTCGTGATGAACCATCAAATGAGAAGGCAGATGTATACAGCTTTGGTGTCATCTTGTGGGAACTTGCGACATTTCAGCAACCGTGGAGCAATTTAAATCCAGCGCAAGTTTGTATTCTTAAGTTTATTTCATTTGACATTGTACATTCTTAATGGAGTGACATTTTATTCTTAGTTGACTTTGTATTCGTGTTTTATTTGGGAAACTGAATCTAGGGAGGTGATAATGAAATAACTGATATTTCATGCGTAAAACCAGTTCACTAACACAATGATGTCAACCAGTTCAAAATTTTTGACATTTAGACAACATATTGACTGTTTTCTTTCCAACAAGAATTGGTGTTGGGTGAATGTTGCTGTTTGATGCACACGAATTTGGTATAAGTTCTTCAATTGATCCAATCCTTTTTGTCCTCAGTAGTCTGTTTACTGTCCACTCTAGCAATAGGCTGAGCTTGGGGCCCAAATTCATGGGATCATTTTCAGGAGTGAGTATCCATGAAATAAGAAGCTTATTAAGTCATTTGACCGTCCAACTTCAGTGAGGGGCATATGTGAACTTCCCAAGTAAATGTCGGCTTGCAGCCCACCTGTTGGGAAAATTGATCCAGAATCAGTGTTCCCTTGTATTTGCACAGTTTATCCGTCATCATCTTAGCACTTTCGTTTCTATTATTAGATCTGGGAATTATGCGTAAGATGCCTATCTTGTAGGTTGTTGCAGCTGTTGGTTTCAAGGGGAAAAGGCTTGGGATTCCACCTGATGTAAATCCACAAGTAGCTGGCCTTATTGAGGCTTGCTGGGGAAAGTGAGTTCAAAGTCTACTTTATTTATTGATGTGTTTTTTGGAGAGCTCGTAGGATCCACCAAGGTTGATTGGTGATGGAAGAGGTTTTAATCTTCTTCTCCCATTAAGCCACAAGGCCTGATGGTTTGTATGTTTTTGTAACTTGTATTGTTATTGCTCTTATACAAATTGTTTCCTGCAGTGAGCCTTGGAAACGTCCCTCCTTTGCTAGTATCATGGAATCTCTGAGGCCTTTGATTTAAGTCCCCTATCCTAATCCTGGTCATGCAGATATGCAATTACTTACCTGAAGGGTGGAACACCAGCAGTTATTTATTTATGCACATAATACAGCATTCTGTTGGGATTTAATATCTGGGAAGGATGGCACCTGCCTAGATAGTCTCAGGTGCGCCAAATTCTTGAATTTTGGTCTACCTACCTTAGACCATAGTTTAGTTAGATTCACTCTGAAACACCAGAAAAGCTTGAAATTTCTGATAGCTGCTAGTTGTAGAGCACAAAGTTCCCTTTAATTAATAGCTATAAGTGGCATTAACCACGCGAGAGGCAACTATTCTTCGAGAAATGCATGCATTTTATAGCCTTTATATTGAGTTATTATACTAGTTTCAATGATTTAAAATCATTCTACGTTAAATATTCTTCGTTCAACTGTCCTGATATTTTGTTCATCTACTTGCTGCAGAATCATTTTTGTACATGTGAGCATCTCATGACCTGAGAATTTTGTGTTTTTAGCGCTGCCAAAGGAGCTACATTGATACCTCCATACAATGTCTTTCAAATGCAGCATCAGTTTCCTCAATGGGAAGTCTGTAAATCTGCCTCATAATTTTGTATGTAAATATTCACTTAAAAGTAGCTTAATGAGAAGCAGCTTCATTGGCATTCTTCATCATTGGACCAATCGTTTTTTGCCTTTCTATTTTCACTCGAATGAATCTTGAGGGGGCATAAGCTTGTGAATTGCATTTTCATTTTCCTGGATGTTAGATAAATAAATTATTAAAAAAAACTAGAAAATTAGCAGTGGAAAAGCATTGCTTCAGAGCAATCTATTAGGGGTGATTTGCAGTCACTTGGAGCCGAGAACCAGAAAAGAACGAAAAAGAGAAATTTGAGGTATTATTTATTATTTATCATTCATCTTTAATTTGTTAAAGACTCCATGCACGTGTATAGTCGTTGGAACTCTGGTCCAAAAACAAAAGGCCACATTGCATCCTAACCCTTTGACTTTTATTTAATGAAAGTGTAGCTTATCGTATGAGTATTAAAGCTTCACTGTTTGTTTTCGGTAGCTAAACCTCTGTTGACTCTAACATCTTCTGGAAATTATTGATAATGCACAGCATGTAGCTCGCCTAACATCTTTGCTAGTGCCCCTTGTTAATGCAATTGCACCTGAACATACGCAAAATCACCAATTTGATACACTCTATCCAATTTTCCTTTCTTTGCTCGTTGTTGCATCCTCTTTTGAGCCCCCTGGAGATGAAACTTGATCACTTACAAGGCTATTTCTTTGCCAGAATCGCCTGTTAAGTAGGATATATGCAAGGGATGGGGTTATTCGTAGAAAACTTCAAATAGTGACATGATAACGTTTCAAGGGATGGGGGTATTCGTAGAAAACGTTTCAAGTGTCCTGTTTAAGGCTTCAACTTGTCTATTCATTTGTGGGTAAGTCCGACACCTTGTAACCTTTGGAGTTCTTGCCAAAAAAAGTTCCAAGAAAATAAGGTTTTTGTTTGTGATAGTTTTGGACATTTCACGCAGCTTAAACATATAGATAGAAAGATTTTGAACTATAGTTTGAAGTTTCTATTGTGTAGGGATATGTAAGAACCATGAAATATGCATGCTTGCTAAATTTTTCCATCATCACCATAATTACAGAATTTCCATTTTCCCTCCACAAGATCTATATTAATATCAATCTAACATTTGTTTGTGAATATGAATTGGTTGTAGCAATTTAAAATAGAATTCTTGTTTAATGCTTATTGTGTTGGCAAACTAGACATTGTTTTGATAAGATTTCAGATATCTCTTCGCATTTCCTTATGATAAAACAAAGTATAAAGTCTTTGGAAAAGTGGTCAGATTACCACTCCAGCGCACGACAGTTGACTAGAGAATTAGACTTTAAGCAAATTACCGACTTAGGTTGCTATCTTGGAGTGCCTCTGTTACATAAAAGAGTCCACAAAAGCACGTACCAATTCATCCTTGATAAGGTTCAATAATGTCTCTCGAGCTGAACTGCAAATCTTTTATCCTTTGCTCGACGCACCACTCTGACACAAGCAGTTATCTCTGCGCTTCCCCTCTATACGATGCAGACAGCGTGTCTACCCAGACAACTCTGTGATGACTTGGAAAAAATTTTGTGCAACTTTTTGTGGGCCTCTTTCCCGGGCTCTAGAAAAGTGAATCTCGTTGCCTGGAACAAAGTTTGCCAACCAAAAAAACTGGGGGGCTTGGGTATTCGTAAAATCAGGGAAACCAATGATGCTTTGTTAACCAAACTCGGATGTACCTTGATCTCGAAGTCGAACAAGTTATGGGTTCAAATTCTATCTGCTAAATATAACTTTGATGTCAACAACCTGCCTATCTCCCTACAAGCTGTTGGCAACTCCATGATCTGGAAGAGCGTCAAAGCTATTTGGCACCACGTCCTTCGTGGCATTAAATGGGTTATATGTGATGGCTCAAAGGCCCGATTCTAGTTGGATCCTTGGGTGGCGGACTTTAGCTCTCTCATTTCCCACGCGATCGCTCCTATCCCCCACTCAGCTTTAGATCTAAGAGTGCAACAATATACCGATAATTTAGGTAACTGGCATTGGGATGAATTCCAATTGTTACTTCCTCATTTTGTTTGCATGTCCATTACAAGTATTTTGTCGCCCAAGCCCCGCTTAGGGCTCAATAAACTGACTTGGGAGATGTCGGATTCCAGACATTTCATTACAGCCACCGCTTATACTATGATTATGGAACAAGCCCCCCAGGAGGCTCCTACCCACTAGATGACTCTATGGCATTGGGCCGGCCCTCAACGCATCCGATCCTTCCTCTGGCTACTTGCTCATGACTGATTGTTAACTAATCAGCAACGGCTTCGTCGACATCTGACTCCGACTGCCGAATGCCATCAATGTTAGGCGGACGAGTCCTCCATCCACATTATGAGAGACTGTCCCATAGCGAGAAGGCTATGGTACACATTCCCTCTGCAAGTAATCTTGCCTAATTATTTTGACCTTCCTCTATATGATTGGCTCCAGGTGAACCTCCAAATGCATCGACTGATCAGTGGCCTAGATTGGTCTCTTATATTCGGTACAGCTTGCTGGTTTCTATGGCCTTGGAGAAACAGATCCCTTTTTTAGACCCAATTCTCCTGGTTAGTCTCTCCTGCTACCATTGTTTTGGATTATGTTCGCCAGATCCAACAAGCTTCAGAACGGCAAAGCACGACCACTCAGGGCCCCCGACCTCAACAGGAACGAATAATTGGCTGGCGTAGACCCGCTTTTAGATGGGTGAAACTGAACACAAATGGGGTGCGCAAAAGTTCTTCCGAATTAGCCACTACAAGGGGACTTCTTCGGAACAACACTGGTGATTGGCTAGGAGGCTTTGTCCAGAATCTTGGCTGATGTTCCTCAGTAGCAGTAGAACTTTAGGGCATCTATTCAGGGCTAAATCTGACCTGGGATTTAGGATTTCGAAAGATAGAATTAGAACTAGATTCTCAAGTGGTAACTAGTCTTCTCTCGGATTCCACTAACCGCGTCAAGTCTCTTAATCCACTCGTCTTGGGCATTAATGAGGTACTCAGTCACAACTGGGTAGTTTTAACCCGCCACATTTATAGAGAGGGTAACAGAAGTGTCGATTGACTTGTAAATTTTGCTGTAAATTTCAGGATAGAGGTTACTACTTTTGTATCCGCACCCTACGGATGTCAATCGATCCTCCTTGAGGACATCGCTGGGATTAGTATACCCAGATTAGTCTAGATCGCGGTTTGTTCTTTCTCCATTTATAAAAAAAAAAGGATTCCAAACCCAGCCTGACTTGACATGAAGTTAATAGATTTGGTTCCAATTTGATCATATTTCAGACTAAGACAAGAGTTCTTTTAAATTTCATGTTTGGATTGAACTTATACTCAGGTTTCGAGGCAAAGTCTAAACCACACTCATGACATTGTTTTGTTTATAATGAATATTTTAACTCAATGTGTCGCCTTTAATGTTATTAATACCGTACTGGAACTAGTATCAGGTATCGTTTTAGGCAATTTTTAAAATTTATAAAATAGTCTCTGATTTTTTTTAAAATTGCAAAATAGTTCATTAGTATATTGTATTGTATACTTTATAATTTTATATCAATCATATCTCAAAAAATCAACATAATAAAATTTAAAATAACAACAATTTATTTATTTTTATTAACATTAATTTTCAAATATTGCACATATAAATAATAACCACAATTAATATGAAAAAAGATCATTTAATCATCATACAAATATTAAATTAAGAACAATACAAAGTATTTAAAATTTTATCGTATAATAAATAATAATTACATCAAAGTATCAAATAAAAAGTAATAAATATCCTTAACTCTCTAACTATTACAATATACAACAAGAGTTCATGATGAGTAAACAATCAATTAGAAGTGAAATATAAAACAAAAACATTTATAGTTACGTTACATATATAGAATTTAACACATACATCAAATATAAGTAAATTAAAAGAAGAGGAGAAACAAAAACTTAAAACTTCATTCAATCGTCTAGGGGGTACGTATTATAACTATATTGATCCTAATTCTCATTTGATTCAAAATCCTCATCATTGAAAGGAGCTCCATCATCATCATCATTCAAATTCATTACACCAAATGACATGTCAATGTTTTTCCTTCCAAGTCACTATTATTTATCAAACCAGGTTCTTCAAAAACTCAATTCGTCAAAAGATAAATATTATTAATGCAAATTAAAACTACTGAACTACTTGTTTTGTTAAGATAAATTATATCTAACTTGATAATGATAATAACATATATTTTCTAAAGTTTTAAATTGTATTAAACGAAGACCAAGTCATTCAATCTCTTTTGCTTTAATATATTCCTTTTCTTGTAATGAATGAATTTAAATGTACTTTAGTTCCTTTCACAACTTGTTACACTCACAAATTGACCTTAAATTCAATTTATAAACCTTTGCAATTATGGAAAACCACTTCCGAATTGGTCCCCCAAGAAACTGTAAGTTGTGAGACAACAAAAATAGTGTTATCAACAAAATAAAGTGATAATTAATTTTCAACAAGTAAAAAAAGTGAAAATATATACCTGAATTAAATTTTGCTTTTTTTCGAATAGCAATTAACATTCCAAAATGCCTAAAAAACTGTCTCTAAAGCTCCATTTGCGAGCTTAGGAGATCTAGCATCATTACATCGGGAACAACTATTGTGATTGTTAATAACATTCTCCTATTAACTTCAGCTTTCTTTGTAAAACCTTATCTGAAATAGATACTAGGATTCAAAAAGGCCCATTTGCAAGCAACAAAGGGTGAAGTCGCCTTTTTCATCTATCATTAGTGGTTGCAAAATATGGAATGTACAAAGAAGTTCTATTTTTCAAATTGGCTTTGATTGCTCCTTCGTCCTTTTCATAACGCTAAAAAACACTTGATTGTTTTGGCCTATTCTAAGATTTTGTTTCCTGATGAGATTTCATTTATACAAGTGATGCTTTTCTACTTTTGTGTACTGAAACTGGACCCTATGTTCACTGGATGAGTGATTAATAGGCTAGGCCTATTTGATTCCGAACCAATATATGTTGAGTCATAGGTTAGGCCTATGTATTTCCATGTCATGCATGTTTACTTCATAGGTAGTTATGTGCATGCTAGATGCGTGAAAAATCCGTCCTTAAGTTATCTAGATCGTCTTAGTGTGTACGGGTTCTGTTTACAATATATGTTTTTCCTGCTCACTGAGTACATAGTGTATTCACCTCCTCCGTTTCCAACTATGCAGGTTAAATTGGTGAGCTTGAAACTCTGAATACATCGTGTAGTCTTTTGACATTTTCAAGGCATTACCATATATAGATAGTCTTTGTTTTATATTTTTGTTGTATAGTGGCTCATGAACTGTCTTTATTAAGTTGGTTATGATGATATGCTTTATGATTTTGTAAATTAACTTTTGAATGTCTTGTGATTTGTAAATGCCCTTATATATGAACCTTTTAGACAATTGTTGAGATTGCTTCTGAGTGGACTTAAAAGTCTAAAAGTTATGGTAGAGTTTTAATGTGAATATAGAAGTGCATTTAAAACTAATTTACAGGTGTTTTAATTGAATTTTGAGATTTTCAAAATACAATCGTTGTGTTGTCTAAATGTTTTCAAAGGATATTCAATTATCCTTACATAGTCGGGTTAAGGGTACCGTGAGTATCCTTATCCTGCGCATGAGATAGTTGTCATGTGCCCGATGTGGTTTTAGGTCATGACATACTGAATTTTGGTCCCAATACCAATTTGTCATCTAAGTTTGTGAGTCTTTGGTGAGGTTGTTTCGTTAGTTGATAGTGATGAAAAGGCAACAATTATCGCCACTAGTCAGCCAGATTAATGTGCACACTCACCGATTCTCGGTGTTAGCTCAACTTTCATCTGTGGTGAGTCCAGACTACGGTTGATAAGAGCGTCATGACCCTATGTGATAATTTCGTCAATGACTAAACCTCTAGGTGTGCAATCACCCGCAAGTCCCGTAAAAAGATATCGATACAGGGACTTGACTTTTATGTACCAACTTCAAAGGTACAAGGGTCGTTTAATCTATTGTTCCTAGCACACGAATGACCAATCGTTACCTCACCAATCACAAAATTCATATACACATATTAAGTACTAAAATTAAGTAAGGCACCATGCCTTTATTTATTGGTCCAATCAATAAAATGGAATCTTGCCATGACTCTAAGCCAAAAGAGAAAAACATATACGCAACATACTTAACTCGGTTATGCATGTGTAAGTTCCAAAATATTATTTTATGCAATAAAAGTCATCTTTTGCACTCTATGTGTAAAGTGTTATTCAAAACAATGTCGTTTCTTAAATCCACAAGTATACTAGCATCCATTTGAGATTCAATTCTACTATGCATTACCTGGGTTCAAAATTCACTAACAAGTCATCATGCATGTCTTGGGATGTCCTAATCCTATTTGAGAGATATGGTTTTCCCAACTCACCTTAAAAGAAGGTGTACACTCCCTTGACATTAACAATCCTCAGTACGAGCTCCTTGATTCATAGCTCCCGAGCCTTTATACATAAAAATATACAATGTATTTACTACTCAAACATATATCTCATATTTATACTCCATCACATAAGTGTATAAAATACAATATCACTATTTTTAAGTTATAGGATTCATCCATTAAGCTTCTCACATGGTTACTTCCCTTATTATTCACGTAAATTTTCTTTTGCATTTTTCAAGGAATTAATGCCTTAAATCTAATACTTACACATTTCAAAGCATAATTAAGCATATTAGGTCACTACTCATCAATCTAAGCAAAAATTCAAGTTTACTCTAAGTAAACATGAAAGCCACTTTCCAATGCATATCATTACAAATCCTTAAATCCTAAGCCAAGTTAACTTAGGAATTTTATCAAACACCTAATGTGCATGACTTTGAAGTCATATTTTCAAGATTTTATCATAGTAATTCATGCTCCTATCTTGTTATATAACAAACACTTCCAAACAACAACACATTTCACCACTCCATTCAATCTAATTCCCTTCATTTAAGCCATATTCATCATAATTACACAACTCATTACATTAGTCCATTACTTCCCCCATCATTACGAACAAGCCTTATCCAATATACATCTTCTTCATTTTTCATCATCAATTTACATTATATATATACAATTAACACCATAGAATTTATTTAAATCATCAATTTCAAAAAATATTCAAAATATCACAAACTTTTACCAAAAAGAGGACATTTCGGTTTTGGCTTAAGGAGACTTTTTCATGACTCATTTCATTCATCTAAATCATGTTTCATGCATATTCAATCACAGAGAACAACATATCTTAACACCAAACTCAAATCATAATGTAGAGAAAGATGAGACAAATTTTACCTAAATTTTTCTTTGGTGATATCTTAAAATTCTTTGAGAATTTCTCAAATCTAATGATAGATTTGAGTTTCTTGATCCTAAAGTAACTTAGAAAACCTTGATATGGGATGGAGAATCGAAAAGAATGGTAGAGTTTTAGTGATGACCGAATGGGTTCTTCTCCTCCTCTCTTCTCCTTTCTTTCAATTAAAACAAAGTGTTTCTAATCTTTGATGGTGGGGTGCACGACTATACAAGGAAGAAGGGTCTAGAATATAGACTCTTCTTTGACCAAATATAGTAAAATTACCTTTTTGCCCTTAACTTATGTGAAATTACCATTATACCCTCCAAACTTTTCCTAAATTTGCAATTAAGCCCAAAATTTGGGAATGACCAAAAATTTTATTTTTATTTTGGTCCCTAGACTTTTGAAAATAATAATTAAGTTACTTAACTTTATAAAATTACAAATTGGACTTCTAAGAATTGAAAAATTACATTTAAGTCTCTTAACTTTTAACAATTTGCAAATAAGCCCTTAAGTACATCAACTTTTTCAATTAAGCTTTCTAAGTGTCCAACAAGTCTATAAATCATGTCTAATTAACCCTAAGGCATTATAACACATTTAACTCAGCCACCATGGCCACATCCATCCAATGGACTTAGTTTTACACACTTAAAAGCTTATATGTCAGAAATCTTCAAGATTTCGCATACCGATAAACTCTAAGTTCATGTAAGGGCATATAACATTATATATCACTGACATATATACCAAAAGGATTCAAATATATTTTTTAACTCATATAAAACCATGTATATATCAATAAACAATAGTATCTCCAAGTACAAACCAATACAAAAGGGTTTAGAGAGTCCGGCGATACACAGTATCTTCAAGTATAATTTTGGAAACTTCCATTCTAACTTTAGACCTAGCATGCTGAGATGCAACTCACTTATCACTTGTAAAAATCTATCTCAACTCTTTCTTCATCATAATAAAACACTGAAGTGATAAAAAATTTGTTGAAGATCTTATAACAGTAGGATAACACAAATTTCTACCATTAGTATAATCCATTATCATTATATTTAAGATCATGCATTATTATAGATGAATTTGGTCACCTTTTTTTACTTTTTTCACAGTCTCATCAATAATAAAAAATATCGAATATTTCTTATATTTTTCAACATTAAGTCAATGTAATGTGCAACACAAGGAGCTAAAAAAATTTGCATTATAATTTTCTTCATGTTGCTTTATAAGCGGAATCATTGTCAATAATAAATTAAACAATATTTTTGGCCTTACTTCATTCACAACTTCATCGAATATTTCAAATAAAGTATTAATATTCTTATCAAGGCCAAATGCATCAATAAAATTTAAAAACATTAAGCACTTTGCACAATAAACCAAAAAATTAATAATATGATCAGATCTCCTATTTGTCTAACCATTATACATTATTGAACACCCATACGTAGCCTAATCCATTCTTCTTTCTTCCAAATAACTTTTAATTTCATAAATTATGCTACTCAAAAGTTTATCTATATAGTCATTAATAGAAGGAGCTTTGTATCTTGGACCGTAAGATGCTATAACATCCACCATAGACTGATAATAATAAGATTAGGAAGCATTGAATACTACACCTGAATCATACCACTATCTAGTCATTGTCAAATTTACATTATGAGTCACTTCTTTTGATTGCATGACATTACGAATTGAAGGATGAGCTCTAGGAGTTATTTGTGGTGAAAAAAATTTGACACCTACCTTCTTCTTTTCTTAACATCAGGACTAGATGCAACATTCACTTTTCACTGGGAAGGAACACTACCACCTTCAACATTTCTGCTATCATCATGAACACCAACAAATGAACTTTCACTACCAATTTCATAATTCAATATCTCTCTTTTGTCTTTCTCATGTTGATACTTTTCAAGCAAAGTTTTTATTTGCCACTTTACATCATAGATCACTTTTTTTTACATAGTTCCACATCTCCTTTAACCCAATCTAAATGCTTCTTCAATACGATAATTTCTGCACCTTTCAAATGCTTATTACAAAACAAGTAAATAGTATGATTCTTCATACCAAGGACTAATATAGCATGAGTTGAAGTTGGATCATTGTCTCTTTCTGAAACAGTTGAATGATTAGGAGCACTCAAATTTCCTTCCATTTACCTATAAAAATAAATGAAGTGATATATCAAAATAAAGAACACATAATTTCATTATCAACTACTATCATAAAATATGTATTGTTTAACTCAAAAGTCCAAACTAACACAACACTCTTATACATCTTATATAATATAACTCATTTTGTATTATTACATCCAACACAATTCACCAATAAGTTAAAAACCAACAATTTAAGTATTCAACATACATAGTTATACAATACACATGTCCATCTTATAAAATGTAACTCATTTTGTTTGATTACGTCATACACAATTCAATTTCATCTAACGCAATTCACTAACAAGTCAAAAACCAACTGACACGACCCTCCTTTTTGGGCCGTGTTGGCACTAGGGAATGGGTCGGCTTAATGCCACCAAAACCCGTAGTAAGCCCAACTTCTACTAAAAATTCGGCATGACCCATTTATTTTTCTGATAATCCTTATCGTGTTTAATTGGTTGTAAGAAGTAAGGATCCAATCATGAAATTCTCACATACATCATCAACAACCAACATTGTTCGCAACAACACAACAAGACCATAAATGTGTTATGTATATATGATTATGACAAACCCATGGAGCAGCTATAAGTATCTGCAAATTACATCATGTCAAATACAAAACC
>JANKYF010000004.1:54230178-54240988 GCA_029829435.1 Erythroxylum hondense | reverse complement strand
CAATAAATTATCAAAATTCACACTTAATGACATCATAAATAAAATTCGGGGTCTAACATATGTATTCTTCAACATCTTAAAAAAGAAAATTTGTCTTATTTTTCATTCATTTCAAGCTTGCTCATAATGGAATTGGTGGCATGTAAGGTGTCATTATAGGTCTTGATGTTTCTCAATCTAGAATGACTCTTATTAAATATAAGAATGAAGTTACTTTATTCTTGACCAACTTGTCCTTTTAATCAAGACTATGATTGGCATCGAATGGAGATGAGACTATTATCAATTTAGTTTTTTTTCATCACTTTCTCTCCTTAGTCCTCATGTTTATCTAACCTTTATACTTCCTTCTCTTTAGCATCTTCAACATCAAATTTTTTGTCACTCCTAAATGCAACAGTTAATATTTGATCTCTTGAATTCATCTTTATGTTACTGGGAAGTGTACCTTGACCTCTTTTACATCATCTTAGCTATTTGAATCAATTGAATGTCCAAATTGTTAATGGATGCATATTTAAATTGCACCATTTATTCCAATTTATCTTATCTTATGTTGATAGAGAATATGCACTGTTAGGATATCTCAAGCATCCTCTATATTTGCAACAATTGTAGCCATTGAAGTTCTATATTGGAACTTAGGTGATTCCATTGGTAATTCCCCTAATGGTAACTATATAATTATCCTCTTCATACTAACATAGGGTAAGCTCTATGTTTATGCTTGCATGAGAAGGATGCCCTTACGTGTCATCATGATAGCATGTACCCTATTGGTCGTGCCATAGTTAAACCATATTTGCACCTAATTTAAAAGATGCAATATAGAAGATGGATAACTTATAAACAAGTAGATAAGGATAAATGTGAAATAATGCTAAGATTAATAAGATAGTAATTAAATAGCCCATTATAATAATGCTAAAAACTTGATCTAATTTATCTATAAGTGTATATAATAGATTGTAACAAGTTATTGAAATTATAATAGTCTCGGGTATCAATCCCACAAAGATTATACTATTATGTTTATTAATCATAACTAAACAATAACATTAAATTAAATAAGATTTAGGTAAAATAATTAAATTACTAAACTAATAAAAAAATGATAGTCGAGCTAATGAAAAGAAATCAATAAGATAAACATTAAGCATTTAGGTTCACTTATGCAAATCTAAAATCATCATGTAATGTCCATTATCATGGTTGAAATAACAATTAACATAATATGCCTATGCCCTATATTAAGGAACAAATGTATACTTAACTAGGTAATTACTACCTCTTGTTACACAATTTAACCTAATCAAACTCATTAAGTATAATCCCCTATAAAGAACCATAATAAGAGTATTTATAAGATAGGGTTACGTAAAAGAATTCTAAAATGATTAAAATTATAATTCCATGCATCTTCAAGTTCCAAATCATGAGTTTGGTGTTTGTTACACTTTCAGACCTATGTTAGTTTAGTTTTAAAAATTTACAGATGTAAATATGATGAGTTCAATGCTAGTTGCATTTTATGTTTAGTGTTGAAGTCCATCATGTTCACTTTTAGATGACTTTAATTTCTTCTTTATCAAATAACTATAGGGAAAGTTACATTGAAACTTGATAATTTTTGTAAATCATCACCTACAAGTCAGTGAATTAAATATAGGAAAACATCGTATGATTTCAAATAAAACATCATATAAGATGTTAAATTATAACTAATTTAACCGTTAATAACATATAAGATAGAGCCCTACCAGTGCATTCAAATTTTGCATCCATTTATAAGTTAGACTTATAAGTGAACCTAACCCAAATCATTGGTGAAAAAGGTCAAGGTAAGCTTCCTAGTAACATATAGTTAAAACCCAAAAGAGAAAGTGTCACCCATCACACTAAGGGTGATAAAACACTTGATGCTATAACTACTAAAGAAAAGGATGTGCATAAGTGATATAAGCCTAAAGAAAAGGACGAGGGAAATGAAGTTCAAAGGCCAAACTTGGTGAACAGTACAACATCAGTCCTTTAACTAACTATCAAAACCTATGTTCCACACATTCCTTATCCTCTAAGTTTGAAAAAGAAAAGAAAGGATGAGGATAACTTTAGTAAACTACTTGATATTATTAAGAAGTTGCATATTAACAACCCATTTGTTGAAGCATTAACTCGTATGTCATCATATGCAAAGTTTTTGAAGGAAATCCTCTTTAAAAACGACAATCTTGATGATTATGTTATGGTACCTTTAACTAAGGAGTGTAATTTAATCTTGAAAAACAAACAACCTTCTAACTTAAAGAATCTATGTAGTTTTATTTTTCCATGTCATTTTGGTGCTTCTGTTATTTAGAAAAGCCAATATGATTGAGGTATAAGTTTTAATCTTGTGCCTTTATGTCATTTTAATAAACTTAGAGTAGGTGCACTCATGCCTACAACTTTGTGAATCTAACTAGTTAATAGGTCCATTAGATACACTATTGGAGCAGTAGAAAGCCCACTTGTTAAAGTAGGAAAACTAAGGTTTCCTATAGACTTTTTGATAATGGACATAGAGTTATTATCTTAGGGAGACTATTTATGAATATTGGAGAGGTACTATTGATGTCCTTAAGAATAAGTCAATAAGAATGTGGACTTTAACATCTTTAAGGTATTGAAGGGGCTTACCCATGATGATAATTATTATATGATTGATATTGTTTACTTTATTATGCATGATGACTTACCTAAAGTTACTTTTGTTGACCCTTTAGAAGCATGTTTAGCTTTAGGATGTATAGAAAAAAATGAAGACACAAACTTTGTTGATAATTCTCTTAGGTTGGAAGGAGAGTGCAATTAACCCCAAATTTCATGTATTTTTCAAGACTTAGGAGAAGGAAATCCTAAACCCCTGCCATCTAAACAAGATGCAGCTAAGCTAAATTTGAAGCAATTGCCCTCTTACTTGCATTATGCATATTAGGAGGCAAGAATACTTATCATGTTAACGTCTAGCTCTCCTTCTCTAAGTAATGTGCAAAATGATAAGTTACTTATATAAGCTAATGTGCCTTTGAATGGTAAGAAGAATTTTAGTGAGCCATAAGGTTAAAAGACTTAATGACCAAGTCCAGCTAAAAGACTCATAAATAATCATATGTTAGAAGGTAACCTAATCATATAGAGGTTTTGTTTTAATTTGAGAGTTTTAGGATCTTTTCTAATAGTTTTAGTTTTCTTTTACATCATGTTGATATTTATTGCACGTGTTTAAATTTTAAACAAATTTAAAGTTATGTATGTTGGATTATAATTTTCTTAGTTAGGTTAAGAATTGACAAAATTTTGTAGGTTATACAGGAAATATTTTTTCAAATTGTAAAACATCCCTACATGCTAACGTAGAGATCAAATTTCACTGATTCAGGATAAGTATTGATAGCATTGGATATGATTGACGATTCTTTTATCATTAGGGAAGTATCAATTGTCCTTACTCCTTTTACAAGATTTTCTATTTTTCATTATTCTTGTATATGAGTACATTAAGGATAATTAAAAAAATTAAATGTGGGAAAGGAATTAACTATTATACTGATTAAATTTGTTATAATTAGCTTAATATAGAACAATTTTGGAAAATTTTTCATCTTAAAAGAAGATTAATCGATATGATTTATTTTAAGTTTGGTTCTTATTATGATATGATTAGTTTAGGTAAATATTTGTAAGCTTTGAAGATTAAGTTTTAATTTGTTTTATTAATTTAAGTGGATACTTGATTTACACTATGATATTTTTTGTATAATTTATACACGCACTTTGTTAAATTCTCTCTAAGTTAAAAGGTTGAAGTTGAAGAGTGGTGCTAGACACAATTTGAAATAGAGACCTAACTGAGTAACCTAGAGTGTTTAAAACAAAGTGCTGACTTTCATGTCAATAGGTTACGTGACTTTTCAGACAAAATTCTAAATGCTCTTGTGTTAATTTAAAGTTTTTGTTTTTCTCTTATTTTAATATGGGATATGAAAATGTTATAAAGTTGAAGCATCTTTCACCTATATTTTAATTTTGTGCGTTACGCTCAATTTTGTAGATTGAGTTAAAGTTTTAAGGATTATAGAGAATTGAATTGGTTTGTTACGTAATGCAAATAACTAAATGCTTAGAAATTTAATGAACTTTGTAATTGAATGAATAATGAAGAATCTTAATTAATATGATGATTATTATTTAATTCTTTCCTAGAGTTGCCACCTATTTAAGTTCAAAGTAATAAGATTGATTACTTGAGGATAAAGTGTTAGTTAAGTTTGGTACATAAGTAGATCAAAGGCAATGCTTCATGACATAAAAGTTAATAAGGTTCATGCATGTTAGGACATGGGTGTGTCTTTGCCCATATGCTTAAATGGAAGAAAAGTAAAAGAAAATAGGGAAGTATGTAACTACCACGTGCCACTTAGGAATTTTGATTTGAGATATAATAGGAAGGGTAAAGGAGTAATCTGATAATGGTGAACACTCTTCCTTAAAAAGCTTTTATTTGATTTGAGATATAATAGGAAGGGAAAAGGAGTAATCTGATAATGGTGAACACTCTTCCTTAAAAAGCTTTTATTTGATTTGAGATATAATAAGAAGAGAAAAGGAGTAATCTGATAATGGTGGACACTCTTCCTTAAAAAGCTTTTATTTTTCCCTTTCGTTTCATCATACTTCATCATCATCTTATTCCAATATCATCAGCAAAAGATAACCTAAAAAAAAGAAAGACATTTCTTTATTTTCTCTCAACCCAGGGCAATTTATACATCTAACCATGTACGAAGTAGGTTTATGATTAGTGGGAAACTAAAATACCGAGACTTGGCATCAAGAGACTCACCTAATAAATCATATATATATATGATATTCAGAAAGCATCCCTCTCCTCTCACCATCTCCATATCAAGTTTCTATAGCATATAATTGATTTTTTATGGTATGATATGGTTCGTATTTATTCTTTTATTCTTAGATTCCATTAAAGAAGGAAAAAGCTATTATAAAATTATCGTATCCTCAATAAGATATAGAGAAAAATATTATAAAGGTGACATGAAAAGTAACTAATATGCATATTAGAATGAATATCAATAAGTGTAAAAAGGTAATTAATAAGCATATTAGAATGAATATTAATAATATAAGTGCAAATAAAATTGACGATAGTTATGTGTTTATTTGATGTGAAACTTAAACTTGTAGGTTGGGGATGATGTTGTCACTAACGATATAAGTCAATAAAATCCCAACATAAAGAAAAAGGTCAGAAATTTGGTGAAATATAATCAAAATTACCAAATTTTGGTGATAAATTATGAATATATCTAGATGTTGACTAAATTGCTTGAATATTTGTAAAATTATTAAATATGATGTTATTAATAAAAGCTATATAAATCGATGTAAAGCCTTAATCTAAAAGACTTAAAGAGGGTCACCAAGATGGGATTTTGCGCACTGAAGATACAGAGAGGTTTCAAATAAGGAGATTTTTAGGGAAATTTATGGCATCAATCTTGGGGGTTCATAATAAAACGAAACAAGTACATATAAAAGAAAAATAGTCTAAGGGGTTGATACCTCAAGAGAAGTACAAAGTCGGTAACAACAAAACGTTAATTCAATAAATACTTGATAAAGTTAAGGGTGTATGAACAGAGGAATTTTTTTGACAAAACTGCCTTCTTTATGTCTTAGGTATGTTTTATACCTAAATACCAACTAAGATATCAATATGTAGTTATTGGGTATTGTATTTGAGATTGATGACTAGTGGCAACTTGGTTAGAGATATTTTATTTTGAACCATTTTATGCAAGCAAACTCATATATTACATTAAATGATAAAGGAAAAAGGTGTTACACCTTGAATAGATGGATGCATAACTGTATTGATGGTAAGTTAATTGTCCAAAAATTTAAAAATTTTAATAAATATTTAGATGGAAACAAAATGGTAATTCATAATAATTGACTTTAATTTTATTTTATTTGAACAAGTTACATATCAATCATTCCTTTAAGTGGGACTAGAAGGCAAGGATTACAATTTGGATTGATATTAGCATAAAAAAGCATTGGAAGCTAATAAGGTATTAGAGAGCCATTGTGGGAGGCTGAAGGTAATATTTTTTTGGTTAATTTATGGTAATATGTAGAAATACTCTTTGTTACAAATTAAATAGAATAATTACTCAACTATATTAGATATGGAGGGTTGAATACAATAAGAAACACTTAAAGAAGTTTCATTGTGGTGGGAGATAACAAGAAAAGTTAGGAAGACATTAAGAGAGGCAAAAGAGGCAAAGGTAATGAGTTATAAGCTATTATTAACTTATTTATCAAAGATTTTTATTTTCTATGTGAGATTTTTTTTACTTTTTAGTTAAATAGAAAGGAAAAGATGAAGTCTCAAGTCATGAGGAGACATTATTGATGACGAAGGCAACTAAACAAATAGTCTCGAGGCATGAGGGGACATTACTAATGAAGAAGGCAACTAAACAAACAGTCTCAAGGCATGACATGAATAAGGCAACTAATTGATGATGAAATTTAGATAGCATTATCTTGAGGCATGAAAAGACCATAATGATGGAGAAGACCAAGAAGAAGAGGTTTAAGAGAGTGGTATATCCTAAGAAGCTCTTAATACATTTAGATAAAAATTGTAATGATATTTGATATTAAAGATAAAATATAAGCATTTAAGAAGAGCTTGACATAAGAGAAGACGTTGATGGTGGACTTCCAAGTTACAAAATAGAAGGAACAAGATGAGATAGTAAAAAAAAATCATGAATAAGGAGGTAAGATAGCATCATTAAAAGCTTAATCAAACAATTGTATGTATCATAATAAAA
The DNA here is from genome assembly GCA_029829435.1 of Erythroxylum hondense. NCBI lineage: Eukaryota > Viridiplantae > Streptophyta > Magnoliopsida > Malpighiales > Erythroxylaceae > Erythroxylum > Erythroxylum hondense. Next base: position 54,234,077 of record JANKYF010000004.1, on the reverse strand, counting down.
TTAATATAACAAACATTAAAATTCAAACAAGGAGATAAAAAAAATTTAAGGCGTCTAAATGCAACTATTGATTGGGGTAAGTTTTAATTTTATAAACCCTCAATATTCTATAAGCGCACGATTCGTAATGTAGTATTAAAGGTGTCGATCCCACGAGGAAGGAGAAATTAATTATGAGAATTGAGTTCAACCAATCAAATTAGAAATTAAACACAAAAGTATTAACAAATGACTAATATGCAATCACAATAGAAATCAACCTAAGGAATTTACCAAATTATGAGAAAGGGAGTTTTACTTATCATCAATGCTAACCTAGCTGATTATATGTCAAAGGAGTGTCAGTTGTAGACTATCCTAGGGCTAATTACTCTTTCTCAAGTTATAACCATTAAACCCTAAATTATAAACCTAATCAGATTATGGAATTTACAATCTCTCAATTCACAAATTATCCAACCTAATTATATCTGAAGCACTCTAATAAACTATTGGACCATCACATGGGATCTCTCTCGACATAATTACGAATATGATTTGACAGGGTTTCAATTAAATCGCCTAACCCTCATTAATCCGATTTAATTATTTTTCATTCAGTTCACCTTCTCAGTTTATTCCAGAATTATGTAATAACACAATCAAATCATGGCACTCATCTAAATTATCATTAAATCAAAATAAAATCCCAAAGGAGAGTTTAGAACATCATCAATATTCCAAATCCTATCATCGCACTATCCATCTCAATTCTATGTATAAATAAAATCAAAATGAAAAGGAAATAGACTTAGAATAGATGATGAAAGGCAGTGACGTCGAGAAGCCTCTTGATCTAAGAAGCACATCGAGTCAACTTCGTCTTCCTCTTCCTTCTTCTTCTTTCTCTCTCTCTCAGTATTCTCTCTTTAGGGTTTCAAGTGTGACTGATGCAAAAAGTTGCTTTATGCTCCTCTTAATGTTCTTTAAATAGTCTTTTTTGTTTTGGGTGACCCTAAGGTTTTTCTGGGGTCTGAAAGGTCCAAAAAGTTCCTCAAAACGTGAAGTTCGTAAGAGACTATCATGGCCCACATCTGAGCCTTCTGCACAATAAGCCATGACTGTGGGCTATCGTTTTAGCCCGAATGTCTTTTGAAACTCCTCCGTTCTTCGATACTAACCTTGAAACATTAGCAAAGACATCAAGGTACCTCAAAAACATAATATTTAAGCTCAAAAGCTCGTACCAACCCATAAACCACTTAAAATACAAATAATTAACAAACTAACACAATTGTAACCTAAAAACATACTAGATGATCGAATTAACGACTAAACATTTATCAAATTATGCCCTAAAATACGATGCAAATTACACTTATCAAGTATAGGTGGTGTTATAAGCCTAAAGTTAGTTAAAGTTAGGAAAAGGTCTACATCTTGTAAAGACTTCCAACTTACGTTTCTGTAAATGTTAAATTCATATGAAGAAAAGTTGCATTGAAAATAAGGTAATATGGTTTATTTTTAGGATAATATTAATGTTAGTACAACTGTTGTTATAAATTTGATGGTGTATATTCTATTTTATATAAAATTGATCAAGTTGTTGTTAAATTATTCATGTTGATTTGTTTGTTATGACATCATTTGAAGCATTAGGTTCAACTTGGCATTAAGTGGTTCCCTGTCATATTTTAAACCTAGGAATTGAGTAAGTTAAATGGCAAGACAATTGTTTAAAATAATTGAGAAATTAATTTCTAAATTTTTTACAATGTTCTTAAACTTTATGATATATTATGTTACGTATAACTTGTTGTTGGTTAATGGGTTTTCATCAATTTTGTTTCTTAGGAATACGAATTTTGGACTTTATTTTGGCAACTATATATTGAATTTAATATTTATTGTAACATCCTCTTACCCCTTGGGAGGATATGTAGATGTCACACAAAACAAAACTAAACATTCCCTTACATGCATTCCCAGAAACTCGAGCAAACATATATTACATATCATTATAAGTTGTTTTTAAATAGAACATATCAAACATATTGTACTTATCTAAATACATACTATAATTTGAAAAGCAAACATGTATGAAGGTTATTACAAATCACTTACAAGATATTACAAACCTCATTCATAAATATGCAAAATGTCTCATTACATTAAATACAACTAAAAAATAAACTCAAATATACATCTTGTCAAAATAAAACACATCCTTCTTTGGCCGCTACGGTTGTCTTTGTCCCAGTCTTTAAATCTTCTTATCAGAACCTACACGGAGGCAAAACTACCTTGCTAAGCATAAAGCTTAGTGGGGAAATAACTAAATAAGATATAATTTGGCGATTGTTTCCAATAGTCATCTATCTTTCACATATACATAATCAGATCAAATCAGATACAACTTTTAATTGTTCAAATTAGAGAACAATCCAATATTATTTGCATAAGAACATGATATTCTTTCAAGTATCTGAACAAAATACCATAATATCAAAACAGAATTTTAAAGTATCATAACAGAATTTGATTGTGTCATAATAGAATTTTTTATTTCAGAACAGAGCTTGATTATATCATAACTTTGCGTGCAACAGAATATAAAATAAATTAGCTTGTTAATCCTTTTTACAGAAGTAGGTAACGGGACCAAAACAGAAGATACCTATGTTTGGGATCTGAGATAAAAGACACTTAAGTCTCTGACACAAAAGACACAGAAGTGTTTAAAATCAAAAGATACTGGAGTGTCTAACACAGAAGACACCTTAGTATCTGGTTACAGAAGACACCTAAATGTTTGGTCACAGGAGCAGCTTCAGACCCTTTTAGGCATGTTTATTTACCCACGACTAGGGCCTGGTAGTTTTAAAATAAAACATTTCAAATTTTAGAATCACATGCAATAGATGTAGTGCATAACATATATCTTTATTCCATTTTTCTCAAATTGAACATGATCTTTCATATCCAACAACTTAACATACCTCATGAACATAAACATTTACAATGATGCACCAATAAATACATTATGTATTTACACATTACATACAATTACATAAATTCCCAATTCATAAACATTCATATTCAATTCACATTATATAAATCCTTTGAAACACATTTGTATTCATAAGGACACATTCATCCTTGAACACACCATACATTTCAACATTATACACACTATTCACTAACCACACATTCGTTAAGTAATTACCACAATTAACAATCCATAACTAAATTAACTTTTACTTAATTAATCTATCCTCAATTTAAGTTCAATTCACACCTTAAATAAGTCCATTAAGTCCCAATGTACTTAATAAAAAGACCTAACCTTATATAGTTAAACAATTGCACAGAACCAAGTTTTTCACCTTCCTAACCATTTCCCACGACCTTGGGAATGTGCCTTATAATTCCCACAATCGTGCGGTTCACTCACCCACAACCTTCAAACCACTTCCAAAAGTTAACTCCTTCATACACCTTCAATACCCTTCACCATAGTTTATCAATTCCGCTTCAATTATACCTTATTCATGCTTCAATACCTCATCAAATTCATCTACAAACTAATTCAAAAATCATTCATTTAGCATCTCACAATATGTGATCTTTTAGGTGTCAATATTTAAAAAAAAGCTATCAAACAAGTGTCATGTTCTAAACCTCAATCCATCATCAATTCAATACATATTATATCCAATTCAATCCTCAAATGATTCATATTGTAGCATGAAATCAAGTTTAGCATTCTCTTATCTTCTTAACTTCAGAGAATAACTCCAAAGAACTAGCTAATCTAACTGTTGGACCCCGAACTTTTGATGATAATTAGAAATATTAAAATGAATATTAATAAAAAATAAATTGGTGAGACAATTTATGAATTTAAGAAAATTTGC
>JANKYF010000004.1:54169348-54180432 GCA_029829435.1 Erythroxylum hondense | reverse complement strand
AAAATCATGAATGCATGTACCTATGGATAAATGCATATGCAGTAAACCTGTTCCTCTATAATTAGAGGCCAGTAACAAACTCAGTCAATGAATGCAGTGGAATCCTATCAGTCTGTCCCAATTTACCAAAATGTCCTTGCTAACAGTAACGGGATGTTACATATTAAGTAGAAGCAAACAAGGGTTAATATGAAGTAATGAATGTATCATATACTTTTGCATTCATCCTTTAACCTCTTTATATGTACAAATGTTATTAACACAAAAATAACTGTTCATCTAACTGCTAACTAACTTCTTCAGTGCTAACTATACATAACAACTTTAACAAAATATAAGTTATATGTATATTATGTACATTGTATATTTACACCTCCCCTCAAGTTGGAGATTAGTGGAGATCAATCAATCCCAACACGGAAAGTGAACGATGAAACGTGTGAGGTATGAGGGATTTGGTAAAAGAGTTTACGAGTTGAAATTTAGAGGAACATAGGCAGTTCAAATAAAACCCTCCTTGAGCTTATCACGAACAAGACGATAATCAATGTCGAGGTGTTTGGTTCTTTCGTGAAAAACAGGATTAGCAACTATATGTAAAACGACTTGATTGTCACAAATAGAGGAATTGGTGGTTGAGGTGGTAGTTGAAAGTCTTAAAGTATATAGGTGATCCATTGTAATTAGCAAATAGTAGTGGCCATTCTTCTATATTATGCCTTTTCCGAAGATCTCGAGATTGTAAATTGTTTCTTGGTTTTCCTAGAAATGAATGAAGATCCAAGGAAAATACAATAACCCGTGACTGATTTACAAGTAGAAAGAAATGTAGCCTAATCAGTGTCATAATATCCTTCAAGTTATAGGGTAGAAGTAGAAGAGAAAAATAATCCTTTAACTGGAGACCATTTGAGATGCCATAAGACATGAAGAGCAGCCTCCCAGTGACAAGTTTGAGGAGAATTCATGAATTGACTTAAATTGTTGAACAACAAATGGGATGTCGAGTTTGGAAAGATTAAGATAGAGTAGTCATCCTACTAGTCTTCTGTATTGTGTTGCATCTGGAATGGGTGAATCATGAGAAAATTGAAGTCTAGTGTTGGGAGGAATAGGAGAAGCAGTTGGTATAGCTCCTTGTAGACCCTTATCCTTCAAAATATTCGAATATATTTACATCGATTGATGTGAATTCCAGCAGCTGATCTGATTATTTCTAGACTAAGAAAATACTTTACAGGGCCAAGATCTTACACATCTTTCACAGTAAAAGCGTTGATAGGTTGTTGTTAGCCTACAAATTTAATCCCCTGCTTAAATTAATATGTAGTATAGATGAGCATGGGCATCGTCCCACAGAGATCAAGACATAAGAAAGAAATCTAACTTTCAATCAAAATTAAGTGTGTATATGCTAACGGAAAATAAGAATTAAATGCAAATTATAGCTAAGATGAATAAATGCAATATTTTATTCCTAAGATGCTAGATGCATGGGCACACAAGAACTAATTAAAGATTTAGAATACAAACTACCCTTTAGTGCAGACCAAATTCACGCCTGAAAAGGATGGCAAAGAAGATGAAGCAAAGACACGTGATTTATGATGTAAAAGATGTGTGTCTGGTCTGATTACTATGATGCTAAATATGTGCAGATCAGAGAAGGTGAAAGGTGAATTAGGTGATAGGTATGCAAGCTAACATGCAAATGTCTTATATGTATGCACTATGTAATTAATTATCAAGAAACTAGTACTAAACTATATGATGCAGTTGAATTATCGGGGAGTTGCTTGCGTCAAATTAACAAGAAAAGAAAGAAGAATTGCGAATTAAAAACAAAAAATTTGAGAAAGTGTCAAAAATTTCTAAGAAGAAAATTTGCAAGAAAAGCTTGATAAAAATTCAGATTAATTAAAGATCAATTGCAAAGGCGTTTGCTAATTCCCTAGGTTGATTTTAATCATTGAAACCAAAGAATTTTTTTTAGCCAATTTATGATCAAAATTCGGATTCACCATATAATATTCTTTGCATCCATGACTAACATGTAATGCAAAACCTTTCCATGCATGCATCAATTCAAAACTAACATGAACAACACACACATGAAAGCATTAAGATTAGATGGCTTTTATCAAATATAAAAGTATTCAAAGATGACTAACGTACATTAAATAATTCTATGCTCAAGAACTAACCTATTAAAATTCTACATATACCTTCAAACTTTAATATATTAACGCTACTTATTTAATCAAATTGATGACTAACACCTAATTCAATTAATTGGCAAACAAATCATGCAAGATAAATTGAATTCTAGACTTTAAAAATACCCAACATAATTCAGCATTCATGCAATCTATGAGCACAAATATTCAACCATAAAATATCAACAGTTAAGCACAAATTCTCATAAAATCAACCCATAAGAATTAGCTACTAACCTCTGCAATTGAAAAGAAACCATAGTTCATGTCTAGAATTAAAGCAAAGTCAAAAATCTTGTTCAAAACCATGGTATTATATTCTGCTATAGAAAAGAAGAAAACAAGAAAAGACTTAGGGTTTTTTTCCTAAAGAAAGAAAGGACTCTTCGAAATAGGTTATTCACGTCCTATTCAACACCAAAGAGACGTATCTCTTTAAAAATGAGACTTTTAATAGGACTCCTCCTTACGTGCATTGTGAAAGCCTCCTTTATGCTGTGAGTGGGCTGTTCCTTTCCGATTCTCCTGCTGCTGCATTTTTTGTCTTTTGAATCTCCGTTTTTTTGTGTTGTTGTGCTACCCTCTATACACGTTCCTGCACTTAAGACTTGAATGTGATCCTGTTTCGGGCTTCTTCATGGGATAAGCTGTGCTGAGTTTTCTTTTGGGCTTGCTCTACATTGAGATGGGTCTCTCTTCAAGTCGTCTATGGATTGGTTCATCGCTACAACCTATTCAAAATTGGCCCCAAACTCTGATCATCTTGGACTAGTTATGTTGTCTTATTTCTGGACCAATTTCAACTAACCATAAAAAGTAAAATATAGAACTTGGACCGTTCAAAAGTGGTCTTCAGAAAGATCATTGAGTCAGCTTCAATTTGAGCTTTGGATCGTAGAAATCCAATGGTTGCATCTTCAGATATGAATTTTTGAAGCACAAGAGGTCAAACTCCACATTTCCAACTTTATGTCAGTTTTCGAAAATTTACTGCTCTCAAATGACAGCTCTAAAAATTCTGAAACTTGGTAGAAACATCCTTCAATGAGTCAAGATTATTCCTACCAAATATTAGAATTTTCTAATGCACCAATCCCGATACAAAAATTCCCAAAGTTCCAAAGTTCAAATCTGCCACAAACCAAAAAACAGTGTTAATTTCAAACTATTAAGGACTTTTTGTATTTTATGTGTCTAAAGCTTTAATAATTACAAAACATGATAAATAGGCTATAGATTGCCATAAAAAACATGTAAGATACTAAATATAAGGTACTAAAAAATATAAAAATATGATTGCATCACGCGTCATTCAAAAAATGCTTGATAGACTGAATCTTGTTCTCATCCGATCTTGTTATGAGCATAACATCTACATAGATAATAAGTGCTAAAAAATTGGAATTGGAATACATAAAAAACAGAAGTGACCATGTTTAGATTGTATGAACCCAAATTGTTGCAACTTAGTAGAAAATTCAAGGTTCCATTGTCTAGAAGCTTGCTTGAGTCTATAAATGGAGTTTACTAGTTTACATACATCATCATATTTAACTTTAGAGTAGCCTTCGGGAGGTAACATGTATACTTCCTCATCAATAAAACCATGAAAAAAGGCATTGTTAATGTCAATCTGATGTAGTGGCCAAGAATTAGTAGATGCAATAGCAAGAAACAATCTTACAGTTACCAATTTAGCAATAGGAGCAAAACTATTTGCATAATTTAAGCCTTCAATCTGGTTGTAGCTTCTGGAAGCTAACCTTGCCTTGCACCTATCCATACTATCGTCAGGATTAAACTTCACTTTATAAACCCATTTTTAACTAATAATCTTTTTATTAGGAGGTAAAGAAATGAGCTTCCACGCATGGTTCTCATCTAGTGCATTTAATTCTTATTGCATGGCCTTAACCCAATTTTCATTTAGTTTCGCTTGATCATAGCTCCTAAGTTTATGAAAATATGATTTATTTTGTAGCTCTCCACTCCCACAAGACACGTGCCTGACATCCTGAGGGATATCCGAATCCGTGCTCTGCGAAAGTGGCATGCAAGAACACTTAATCAATCACAACTCAGTATAATATTTTTTTAAACCACAAACACAATATGCGGAAATCCATAACCAATTCAGCCATACTTTCCTTCATAAACATTTTCAATCAGCACAATACAATCAACCAAATTTTCGATAGCCACTTGGGCTCTTTCACAAATACAAAACACTTTAGTCGTTTTGGAATACAAATTTATACAAAAAAAGTTGTGGAATATACAATTCAATACAAAATAGAGAAATGCAATGCAGACGCGAATTGATCCCAACCTCTATCCTTCATTTGTATGCTGTAGGTATACTCTCGTTTGCCTAACGGGGTATTATTCTGATCCTGAATTTTTTTTTTCCAAATTTTAGGTGAGTTTTACGACCTCAATGAGTGACCATCATCAATGGCTCACCCAGTCATATAACACATAATTCACATTTCACATTATTTCACATTTCACATTCAATTTTGCACTTCACATTCAATACACTTAATCATTCATATTATGCATATCCAGTGCACATGAGACTCACTTTTTATTTGTTACTTTGTTGGGACCGAGTGCCTAAACTGTCCCGTATCCAATGGATACCGGGCTCATAACTAACTATCCCTTATCTGCTTGGGAAATACAGGGCTCATCTTACATAGTGAGTCTTAGGCTCTTAATCACTTTTGAGCTCAAGGCTCATTTTTACTCGTTGAGCTTTAAGCTCTAATCGGTGGCTACTTAGGTCACAACTGCCATTATATTTCATGCATTTATGAAATAGAATGCATCATTCACATTTGCATAATCTCATTCAATCACTTTCCTATATCATTAGACCTTAGTCTGGCATTCAACATTAAGTTGAGAATCACATCTTCACTTACATGCAAATGCTCATTCAAAACAAATTTATCATCAAGTTATGTACACTTAGTTCATCTCATTCACATACAAGTAGCACTTCAATATCTAAATCAATCATCACAATCATCGGACATTCTGTTCGAAAATCAATATAATCATTCACATTCATAACATCATCCAGTAGTCAATTAATACAAAATTCAAACAAAGCAAACAATAAAATGAGACCATCTTGGTCTACTCACAGTACGCTCCAGATTAGTATTTACTTCTAAATCCTGGAAATGTCTAAATGCGGACACTTAACTTGTTTGAAACTCCAATATCTGGAAAATTACGTAACCCTAATCTCTCATGCAACCACGTACATCAACTTGAAAGTTGATAGGGATATTCGGTTTTTCTTAGGATAGAAGAAAGAAATATCAAAGTGAAAGTGATGACAAACAGAGAAAAGCAAGATTTAACTTTGGTGAAAATTTGATGAAAAACTCTGTGTTGGAGGAACTCTAGAGAAAAAAGTTTCAAGAAGGATAAAGATAAGGACAGTAGATTGTCTTTCAATGTTATTAAAGCTTAACTTTAGTTAGGATACCTATCCATTTCTTATCTACTTATCCACTTCCCTTCATTAAGACTTACTTAAGTATAATTTATACTTAAGTTTAAAACTCAGTAATACCACTACAATCACAAGTTATACCCTCTTACTCACTTTCAGATTTTTCCCATAAAACATCATTTTGGGTCAACTTTATATGTTCTTTTTGACCCCGATACTGAAGTCATTTTGTAACACTTTCTTATAGAAACATGTTCCCCTATGTCTTATGTCTCTAGTTTACTCCAAATAAAAAATCATCTCATTTCGAATCCTATAGATCCAGATATAATCAAAACACTGAAGTATATTCAATAAGATAATCCTATTTCACCGTTCCAATAGATTCCACACTTTCATTTGATCAACCTTTTTCAATTTGATTCAGAATGCTACCCATCTTTTTGTGGAGAGATAGAAAAATGTATTAGGAATCTATTGGTCCAAGAATCACTCCAATTAGAGGTCAGATGATAAGGTTAAGGTTGAAAGAATCAAATAAGGTTATGTCCTCAATCATATTGAACCTTTTTCTTTTGGGGCAACTAACATAACTTTCGCTATAGGTATCAGATCAAGGTCATTGCTAGATGATTTGAAAGAGGAATTATAGGTCTATAACTTTCATGAGACTTTAAAGGCAAATTATATCATCTAGAGAGTCAAATTTGGACTAGACGATAAAAAATGAGTAGTACACAGAAGCTGTTTTACAATTAGTATAACTCTCTCTAGAAATGTCGGATCAAGTAGTTCTTTAAATGGTTACAAAGGAGACTTCAAAATCTACAATCTTTATGAGACCTTGAAGAGAAATTCTGTCGTCTAGAGTGTCAAATTTGAACCAGAAGATGTTCTAGTCAATGTAAGACGAAGCAGAAAGTCAACCTAAGACGACGGGTGAGATGAAAGCAGACGAATCGGAAAGCAGACGAAGCAAAGAGCAGACGAAGAGAAAAGCAGACGAAGCAAAGAGCAAACGAAGTAAAAAGCAGACGAAGCGAAGAGCAGTTGAAGCAAAGTCAACTTAAGACGATGCAACTCTTAAGACAAAGCAAAGTCAACTTAAGATGATATGACATCATCACAAACGATACGTTTCTATAGACGATATGACATCGTCACAGACGATGTGACATCATCACTGATGATACATCTTCACAGATGATATGACGTCATCACAGACGATGTGACGTCATTATAGATGATACGTCTTTATAGACGATACATCTTTACAAACGATACATCTTTACAAACGATGCATCTATGCTCCTGAGTATCTCCCCTTATAAGGATCCTAACTTTCTACTCCACTATCCAAAAATTTCATACTATATATTCTCGGTAAACTTCTCCAACGTATTGTCCTTCACTAAATCCAACACTTAGATTTTTATTTCTAGTCTTTCTACTCCATTTCATTATAGTCATTCACTATAACCACAATTCTCAATCTATCTCATTACTATTCAATATACTCGGAATGTCAATTAGTGCATGTACAATTATTTTCATGTATGCAAAGATTCAAATTTACTTGCATGTATGCTGACATTTTGCTGAGCATGAAATGCAAAATTTTCTAACTCTCACATTGCTATTATCTCCATTATTGAAATCTAAATTATAAACCTTAACATGAGGACGGGATGTTATATATTTCCTAGAAAATTAATATATGAGGAACTAAAACAGATTAGGGATATAAAAGGAAAATATGGTGAAGTGTAAGCAGTACCTGGGTTTTGTGGCTGAGCTGAGATGTCTCTAATAGTAGGAATTTGATCACTTAAAAAAAATGTTTACATTTGAGACATAGCCTTTGAGCTTACTAGATTGATACTAGATCCTTTTGTTCTGTTTGGTTAGCATGTGTGGGGAAAAGTCAGAGATAGGTTGAGGAGAATATGGACAAGAATTTTGATGTATGATACCTCTATTTTGGAAAAGATTTAAGCATTTGAGTTGATAAACTCACTCCCATCATCATTTTTAATGGTTTTGACAGTAGTTTGGAATTGGTTTTCAAAAAGAAAAAGGAAGGTTTCAAGATTTCATGGTCTATGTTTTGTGATGAACAAAAAAAGTCCAGGTTGCCTTACTATAATCATCAATGATAGTAAGAACATATCTTGCTCTAGAGATGGATGAAATTTTATACGATCCCCATAAATATGTTTGTATAAGGTAAAAAATGTAGTAAGAAATGGTTTGGCTTTTCGAAAAAGGTAATCTCTACTATTTGGAAAGTGGACAAATATCACATTGGAGTAAAAATGTTGAATTAGTACCCTTAATATCCATCATAGACTTCCTATATGAGTAATTATTTACATTGAGTTTGAATATGTTACCCTAATAAGTGATGGTACCCTTTATTTTAAATCATAGAAGAAGATGAGGGCACACAAACTGTTGGAAAAAGACAAGTAGATACCTTGAAGCTCTTTTTCCTTTTTGTGTGATTTAAATTGGACAAGAATTAATTACAAACATAACAAAAAAATACAGATTTAATTTTTTGAAAAACCTCTAATGCAAAAGAAAAAAACTACAAGGTTGCATGTCTGAAAGATCTTTTACTATAATATAGTAACGATTTCTTCAATAAATTAATCTAGAAGCTAACTTGACTTCTCACTCTATTTAGAATGAATTACAACATTTTGATTCCTCACGAATTTGTAGTAGATCACTCACACATTCGAACTTAAGAAATTATAGATTTTTTCAAGCTCTTCACTCTTTAAAGTGGCTCTCTTTCTCCCTTTAAAGTGTGATTCTCATTTGTATTGAGGATGTCGAAGACCTCTCTAAATACTCATATATATGGTAGATTTAATGCACATCCCAAAAAATTCTTCTATTCTCCATCCTTTTTTCAAATTAGTTTATCTTCACCAACATTATCAACTTATTCTACATATTTCTTTAATATTAATAAATCTTTATCAAGATTACTAGTTAACCTTATGGTATCCCATCAATTATGGAAGAAACCCCAACCAGAGTAATGCCACTAGATCTCATACAATTCTCTGTATTTATTATTTAACTATTTCAGATATTAAGGCTACTTGCCCCTTAGCACATTATGTTTTGTATATAAAGTAATGAATTGAATCTATCTACATCAAATATCTGACGAAGTTATTAATCCACATACAATAGCTGTCGTATCAACAACGTACCCTATACTATACATATTTGTGCAAGTAGTAACATGGAGTACAACTTGAAATTTGAACTATCTATTTTGGAAGTTTATGTGTCCTCTAAGGGACCACAGGTAACTCAAAACTTGTCTGGTTAGCAGGAATGCTTTCAGGTTTATGTGTAAAAACAGGCAGACGCAAAACCTATGGACGATTTGTACTTACCTGTTGTCTAGTCGGCACCTACAGTCACAATATTGCTAACCTGAAACATGAGTTCTAGATTGATTACAAAAATTTGAGATTGTATTGATTATGAAAATAATGAAATGGGATATGATTAAATTGCATAATTTTAAGTTTACAAGCCAGACAAATTTATTAAATGGATCTTCAATATTTACTCAAATTATTGTAAGTTTGCGAGGATAGCTAGAAGAGTGATAGACAACGTTGGTATAACATTACTTCAAGTTTAGGATGTGATTAGACTTGCAAGGAAAAGTGGCACCATTGCACATTTACCGTCAACTTCAAATCATCCAAAGAGGAAAAAATTACCAGAAAGAGAAGAAAAATGGTTACGACATAGGAAAATTAGCTGAACTTTGGTGAAATATTATCTCAGAATTCAACACTTCTGATTCTGATGTTTCATCTCTCACGCGGGACGGCAGCCTGCAATTTAGATACTTGAGTAACACACGGATCTATAGCATTAATCCGAGTTATAAAGTTCATCATTTCTTGAACTTAGTTTTCTTTGTGCTTAAACACTTTACAGTTCAAGTCCTTCAGGCCTCTCCTAGTGCTTTATTTTACATTATCCTGGTTTAGGATCCATCAATGTCTCTTTCAGGTTCGAAGGTGAGGATTACAGACACAAAACAACGCTTTTCTATGTAGTAGAATCATTCTAGGAAAAAAGTGTAGCTGACATAGATTTCATGCTCCCTGTTTTGTTAGGACAATTACTACTGTACCCATTAATTCCAGACGCTAAACCCACTATCTTATATAGACCTCATTTTTGTATCTTGGTGGTGACGGCTTGTACGGATGTTGATATCTTTCTTCTTTGCATTTGATTGTCACAAATAGAAGACATTAATCTGATGGAGTTCTGCTATGCCGACCTGTGTCATAAGTAGTCATGTCTTATCAGAAAGCTACAGTATACCCTAATCAAGATTCAAGCTTTGCCCTAGTAAGATATACGCGTTTTAGGTTTTTCCATAGTAACAACCTCTACCTTGTATTAAATTAGTATAGACGTAACAGTAGTGTAGTTTTCCAAAGCATCGATGAGTGGTCCTATGCTACATTATAATGCTCCAATCCAATCCACCAAGCCATCACTTATTATACGTGGATTTGATCAAATTTTAAATGGGTTCAAATATACTATCAATATGTTGAAGCACAAAAACTTGAGCAACCTAATGAAAACTGGGAAATTTATAACGTTATTGTTATACAAAATCGGCAAGCTTTCAATTCTTCATGTGACACAGCGCTTCGGACAAAAGATTCGGGTCCCTCGTGCAGAGCCGGCCCTGGGCATGGGTAGACAGGACACCTGCCTAAGGTCCAGTTTTATGATGAATAAAAATTGCAACTAAAAGGGTTCTATTTTATTTTATTTTGTTCCTTATAAAGGTCTTGACTTTTATAAAGAGCAATAAAAGGGTCCCTTATTTTATCTCTTTTATTTTTTATAAAAGTTCACTTTTAATTATCATAAAAAAAAAGATAAGATAGAAATTTTTTTTTATTTACCGGAGCCTGTAAAATGTTAGGACCAGCCCTGCCCTCGTGGAGAGTATGTGTGTATAATACTTTGAAATACAAAGGTTGCTTGGCGTGTGATTGGTAGGAAAATTTGGTTGCTTGCAAGTTGGTTTTGGAGGCTCAACATCAAGTCAAGTTCGTCATGATACATAATTCATGCACTTAAATATCATCATATTGCCCTAGACGTGCTTAGTAGCCGATTAAGTTGGTACAGATGGTGACTTCTAAGAAAAGGTACTTTATTTATTGCTCTTGTTAATACTCATTTTGATTTACAAATTAATTGATGTAGAAGGAAAAAAGCATCTACCACCAAAATGAATTTATGTCAGTGTTAATGTTGATTTAAAATAACTGCTTCTATATTTATATATATATACACTTAAATTAAGAAGAAGTATAAAGAAAATT
>JANKYF010000004.1:54034963-54046620 GCA_029829435.1 Erythroxylum hondense | reverse complement strand
AGCTCTCCATAGAACAAAGGTAAGATCTAGCAGTCTTTAATTTGTTCTAGCTATTCCCGGGTCAAAGGGTTTGCCCCAGTTAGGTTCTCCGATCTCTGCGTGGATACCGTTAGAGACGGGCTATGTAGGTCGTTATGGTTTGACCTAGTTATATAGACACAACGATCCTGGGTTTCGGGAAAGTCCTGGGATAAAAAATTTTGTTTTCCGCATCGGGTACATGTGATGTACCCACCGGGATTTTCCTACACCCTTTTGATAAGTACTCTAGCACTCTCTTAGATTTTTCCTCTTAAACTTTCCAGCTTACTGTGTTACCTAATAATGTGAAATAATAAGCTGATAATGATTTGTGTATGTCCTTATCTGCTGCATAGTCTACATCTACATAGTCATTTAAGCTTGTATGTTTAAGGAATTCTAGGTTAGATTTAGAAAAATATAGACCATGACTTAGGGTTCCCTTTAAGTATCTAAGTATTATTTTAGAACCCAACTAATGTTCTAGACCTGGATTAGCCATGAATCTACTAAATAGGTTGATTGCATGTGCTAAGTCAAGTCTAGTACAGATCATGATATACATTATACAACCTATACCTACATCATAAGAATATTTTTGCATGTGTTTTTGTTCTGCTTTTGTTGTTGGACTATTAGTAGCTATCAGCTGTAAGTGTGTGGCAATTGGAGCAGGACTAGGTTTAGCATCTTCCATGTTGAACTTGCATAGGACTTTTCTGATGTAATCCCTTTGGATCAACCATAGCTTTCTTTGTGCTCCATTCCTTATGATCTGCATGCCTAGTAGCTTTTGAGCTTTCCCTAAATCTTTCATATCAAAATTCTTCCTCAAAGCATTCTTTACTTCTTGAATTTTCTTTACTAGCTTTCCTGTGATGATTAGATAATCCACATACACTAGCATATAGATCACTTCCTCCTTCTCTAAGTCTTTATATTATAGGCACTATTCATAGGCATTTCTTTTGAACCTCAATTTTGTTACCACCTTATAGAACTTCTTGCTCCATTGCCTACGAGCTTGCTTTAGGCCATATAGTGATTTTTCTAGCAAGCAAACATCATTTGGTTTTTTCTTATCTATGAAGCCTATGGGTTGCTTTATATAGATAGTTTCTTCTAGCCTTCCATATAGGAATACTGCCATTACATCCATCTGATGTATCTCCCAGCCATTCAGAGTTGCTAGGGCCAGTGTTATCCTCTCTGTTTTAAACTTGACCACTGGAGAGAAGATTTCCTTACAATCTACTCCTTTTTGCCTAAAGCCTTTTGCAACTAGTCTTGCCTTGTAGTTCTTAGGATCAGCTTCAGTCACTCCATCCTTTAGCTTGACTATCCATTTATATTCAATCAGCTTAGAATTTGGTGGCTTAGGAACCAGCTTCCAAGTCTCATTATTCATTAAAGAAGTGTATTCACTTAGGCAAGCCTCCTTCCACTGATTTGCATTAGTCCTCTCTATAGCCTCCTCATAGGTTTTTGGTGCTCTAGAATCAACTGATTCTGCAACCAAACAGGCATATTTAGCTAGGTTAGTCTCAAAATACCTTCTTTTTGGTATTATCTGCCTTGGTTCCCTGTCTCTAACTAGTTGATAGTCTTGCAGTGGAGTTTGAACTTCTGTTGTTCCCTCTTCTTGTTTTGTTCCCTCATGAGTGTTAGAATTTGAGTCTATTGTTTCTTCTTTTGCTTCTATTGTCTGTTTAGCAGCTGTTTCTATTTCTCCTCCTTCATATGTGGAGGGTAGGATATAGAAGAGATTCAAATTGTTGTTTGATCCCAGCTACTGTAGGACATTCTCTTGGACATCCATTCCTCCATCTTTATGCTTCAGTAATGGAAATTCAATTTCCCTGAACACTACATATCTACTTATCTAAGTTTGTGAGCTCCTGACTATAGGATCAAGACTCTACCCTTTTGAACCTTCAAGATATCCTAGAAACACTCATTTGATGGCTCTAGGTTATAACTTCCCTTCTATTTGGTGAATGTAAGCACTGCATCCAGAAGGTCTCAAGTTAGTTAAACAAGGTTTAGAACTAGTCCATACCTCTTCAGGAGTCTTATACTCATTTGTAGATGTTGGTAAACTGTTTATGAGGTATGTTGCAGTTTTGATGGCTTCCCCCCATAATGCTTGGGATAGGCCTGAGTATAACAACATACATCTTGTCTTCTCTAGTAGAGTTCTATTTAGTCTTTCTGTTACTCCATTCTTTTGAGGTGAAACCTAGACAGTTCTGTGCCTCTAAATTCCCTTCCTTTCACAACATCCATCAAATTCTTTATTGCAAAACTCCAGCCGTTGTCTATCTTTAAGCACTTCAATTTCTTTCCTGTTTGATTCTCCATCAAAGTGTGCCACTTCACAAATGCTTCTAGTGCTTCATCCTTAGACTTTAGTAGATAGATCCAGCATTTCCTAGACCTATCATCAATAATAGACATGAAATATCTCTTACCTTCTATAGTTTGAGTCTGTGCTAGCCCTCATAGATCACTATGAGCATATTCCATGCTATTGATGGCCCTCCTTGCATTCCTTGGGAAAGGGGTTCTGTGATGTTTCCTTATGATACATCCTTCACAGAACTCAATCCTCTTTACAGAAGTGTTAGGCAGTAGTCCCTGTTACTCTAGGTGTTTAAGACTCTTATTCCCCATATGTTCGAGTCTTGCATGCCATAGAATTGTTAAGTTTAGCTCCTTTTCCTCTACTGTTAGGTTGATTTTTGTAGTGCCTACAACATAATATAGGCCCCCTCTCTCGATTGCCCTTATAACCACCTTATCATCCTTGATGATTTCTCTCAAACTATCCTTGGACCTTATCTTGTATCTCTGCTTGTCAAAAGCACCTTTGGATAAAAGGTTTCTTCTAACTCTAGGGACATATCTTACATTGCTCAATGTTCTCCTCTTTCTATCATGCATCTTGATGGAAACATTTCCAATGCCTTTGATATCTTGCTTCCCTACATCAGCCATCCTTATTTTAGCTAACAATTTCTTAAAGGAAGAGAACCACTCCCTGTGGGGAGTTACATGCATTGTGCATCCTAAGCCCAATATCCATTATGTTGTCAACTCATCTGCTTCAACTGTCATAGTAAGAATCTCATCCCCACTGGATTCTTCAAATTTCTCAACATTTCCAGCATCAGCCTTTTGTGCTTCTTTGTCCTTCTTCTTCTTCCTACAATTACTAGCAAAGTGATCTTTTTTATCACAATAAAAGAATTTCTTACCTTTATCTTTGTTCTTTTTCTTGTCATCATCATTCTTCTTTTGCTTGCTCTTTCCTTTTGCTTTTTGTCCACCTTTTTTTGAACCAGTTTGTGCATATCTGTTCTCAGATCTGTTGTCCAAGAATATTACCTCTGTTTCCTTTTTAAAGTGATTGTTGTCTATATCACATCCTCCATCAAAGAGTCAAGAACCCTTTTAACTGTTAGAACATCCCCACTAGCATGTTTGACCACTTTTTGAATCCATTATACCCCTGTGGAAGTGACTTCAGAATCATCAGTACTTGGTGTTCTTCTGAAATTTTCTCCCTTGTAGCTTCAAGATCTTGAATTAGTTTAAAGAAGTAATCCAGGTTGTCTTTTAGGGTTACTATTGTGTTCATCTTGAAGTTTGCAAGATTGTGCAGTAGTGTCATCTTGTTTGGTAAGCATCTTTTTTAATAGATCTCGTCTAGTTTATCCTATAAAAGCTTTGCAATGTTGCAGTCTTCCACTTTTCTGATTACAATTGGTGAAAGATGTAACATTATCTTGCAATGTGCCAATCTTTCCTTCTTCAGATTCTTCACAGGATCTAGTTCATCTTCATAGGTAGCATCTATGGCCCCAAAGCATTCATAGGATTCAAGAAGGGCTTGCATCTGTAATTTTCATATTACAAAGTCCTCCTTTCCAGTGAACACTTCCATCTCCTTTTCCACCATCTTGTAGGTTCTTTGTAAAGATTTGTATTTGAACTTTTTTTCCTTGATGAATTCTTTGACTTATCAATGTGGGCATAAACTTCAGTGGCTCTGATACCAATCTATTAGGATCTTTGCTTGATTTCTAAACTATATTCTCTGATCTGATGATAATTAATGTATTAATTTGGTTTTGCAGAAATGGTAAGTTAGCATAAAAGTAAAGAAGACACACGATTTACTTAGTTCGATAGCACAAAGCTATCTACATCCGAGGGTCAATCTCACACCGGTGTCTTTTACTAGTGTCAAGAAAAAAGAAATACAAGAGATTGAGTGTTTCATAAAACACCTACAAGAGTTTCCTCACAAACTTCCTAGTACTATTTTAATAAATACTCTAGCACTCTCTCAGATTTTTCCTCTTGAACTAAAGAATAGAAAGTAAGTAATACCTTGTAATTGTTGATGTCTCTGAAGCTTGAACTTGTCCTATTCATAATAGTTTGAAGATTGTTGCCTTTGGGTATGTTTGATTGAGTCAGTGTATTAAGCATGTTTTCCTCACGTGATCACTAATGTACCTTCTACTGTGCGTTTCATGTGAAATGAATATGTTTGCGTTTTGTCTTCATGAGTGTCTGAAATGTAAGTGACTTAGGCTTGTTTTTGTATCTGACTTAATAGAACTTTCGAGACTTCTTCTCTCTTTTCTTGTAAGCATCTTCTTCTTCCCTTTCAATTCTTCATTTGTGTCCTTAGTCTGAAGTGATTGTGTGAGGGTTTATGGAGAATCTTGTGTTTTTCTTCACATTTATAAATAAAAATAAAAGAATTAAAGGTTTTAGTCCACATTTTAATGCTGACTCAACTTTAGGTTTAGCAATGCTGAAAATCATCAACGTGAGTAAAACATATTCTGTTGTTCTTAAAGAATCAAAGCACATGAAAGAAAATTTCAACTTGGATAAGTGTTGATTGGAACTGAGCGAAACTTGGAATCATCTCCTGCCACAGCTTTAGGATTAGGTCTGGCAGGAAAATTTGATAACAGAAAGATAAAGCCTTATCAGGTATTGGAGGCAGCCAAATCCGACGTTTGAATTCAGATCAGAGGCAGGACCTTTCCTACGTAGGTCTATTACAGCAGGAAAAAGACAAGCAGGGAGAGAAGGAAATCATATAATATTATACTAAGGGCCAGAAAATGTACATGAAGGTTCCGATTTTACTAGGGATACATTCACCTTCCTTTATTTCTCTTGCCTATACATGACACAGCATACTACAATCTAGTCTTTGGATCTTCTTTCTATAAGATTTTACCCTTCATAGTAGATGTTAGTCTGTACTCCTCTAAATTAATATAATACTCGATCCCCAGCAAAAGAAGAAACAAAGAAATGAAAGAACATTAACCCAAGGTTAATCTTCAATCATTTCTATCATTCTTGCAGCTCCAAAAAATGTACCCACTGTTAGATCCCATTCAAACGAAGTTCTTCAGTCAACTCCTCCATCAACAATCCTAAGATACCAAGTTCGATTTCTAAAGCTGCCTCTCCCACCTGTTCTTGGTTCCTCTTCCACTTTTCATAATCTATATTGAAATCTTGTTCCACCATCATGTCAATGGTGTTAGACTGCACCTCCTTCCATGACTCCAACCTCTTGCAGACCCTTCTCAGGGTCACTTCTTCCGCGTCGCTGTAACAGCTCTGCTCTTCTTTTTCCGACTCCACTAGGTCTGAAACCAGTTTTTTCATGTGTCTTGGGATTTTTGTAGCAGATTCGCCGAGTTGTTCTAAGATGATCCTGTCAATCTCATTTTCCACAACGGATGGTACTAATCCATCGCTTTCGGATTCCGCTTCTTCGTCTAGATCATGGAAGTCATTGTCATTGTCATTTTCATCATCATCTTCTTGTTCTTGCCCTAGCATTCTCTTTTCAAGTTCAACAGGATCCAATTCTGCCAATTTCTGGAACCGACGGAGCTTTCGCAGCAGTTCTTGCCCTGCTCCTAGAAATGACAAATGAGACCAAACATCATCTCTAACCAATCAATAAGCTAGATGTGTAGGCCATGCAACTTAAATAAAAAATGCAGAGAGGCCATAAACAAGAAGAACTTCAATGTAAAATGTAGTAGATTACTGCGGCATCTGAACTTGAAGTATCATTAAAAAACCTGACATTCGACGAATGGTAACTTGAGAAAGACCAAGCACAAAGGCGCGTTCAGTTCCTAACTTCCAACACACAAGAACATTGACATTAAATATTGCCAAGTAAATTTAACCTAAACCATTTCTTCTCAACACCCAGCAGAGCAGATAATTTAATAGGATCCACCAAACTTAAGCTACTATCAGAGAGGAATTATTTAATGGTTAATAGCCAAGACAGCAGTTCAATGACTGCCGAGGAACCAAGAAAAGCAAATGATACATTCCAGTTCCACCAGAAAGCTGATCAGATCAACCACCCACAATCATAAGTTCTGATCTGATGGTAATTTAAATTATCAGTCGTCATGTCTAGTTTGAGAAAATTATTTTAGACTGCCGAAGAACTTCAAGTTCTATAAGAAGCATCGGCTGGAAATCCATAAATGATATGGGTTCCACCAATTTAAGTCACTGGCAAACTCCGAGAACTTGAAACATCAATCTATACAAAAATCTGAAAAATCTTCCGAAAGGATCAAGTTGCGGAATCATGTCGAATAACCCCTTCCCAACCCACCCCACCTAACATTAAACGAGCGTGGGTCACACATGTGAAGCAATCAATGACAAACAGAGGGCTCATTAACAAACCTTGGGGTACTCTACCCAATCCAAGTCTAAACTTTGGAAATGGAACCCACAGACATTTGATGTGATCACTGGTCATGACACTCTACTTAGATATACGCCCTTTCTAACAGGTAGTAACATCGCTATAAGTTGTACTACTGAAGTTGAAAATGCACAACTAAAGATAATCATTTCGAAAGAGGCTGTACATGAACATGGGGTGCACATACTTTGTACGATTGCATAGCCGCGCTCAAGCTCGAAACCGCCGTCCTCGCTCTGATCGTCATGTCCATCGTCATCAACATCAAAAGTGGGGTCCAATACAGAAACAGGACTACACTGTTCTGTATCCTCCTCGCCTCCAGCTCCAATAGTATCCTGGTTCTGTACATGGAATTTCTTTAAGCTTTCCACTTCTTTGTTGTCTTCTCCCTGTTATAAAATAATTTCCTTAGTCTTAATCACGACATTATTGGTTAACATTCCGTGATTGTGGCTTTATGCCATAGATAATTGGTCAGTTTGTTGAACTGAAACTGAAACTGAAACTGAAATTGAAATTTTATTTATAGATCATAGAAAAAACAAAAAGGGGCTTGTCCTGTCTCTAGTAAAATTATTTTCCACTAAAATAAGGATTTGCATGATTACAAAGTACACATGTAAACATGCAAAGTAGTTCTCACTGTAAATGACACATACGACCCTCAAAAGACTTCTGGATCTTGGAACAAAATTGGAGATGTTGGAGGCCTTTAGTTGTCAATAACAGGAAAAACATTCCGACTACACTTAAGAATTGTCGGCAAATCAAGCAAGTCAAACTCACTCAGCTGACTCGCGAGTGAACTAGTTCACTAATCGAAGTTGCGTTAACATGCTCAATGCGACCAAAATACACTAGCTTTTATTAAACTACGACGTAATTTAGACATACCTCTAATCTTATATGACATGGCGAAGCAACCGGTGATGAGAAGTCCAGCGTCGGACGACCAGGAGAATGGCTTCGTCGAAGCACAAAATGAAAAGGGCTTTCGCAGAAGTGATTATCGTAAGAAACAAAATTGGAAACGCCATCTTTGCTGATGAACTCGATATTTCTTACCAATTCCTCGTCTTCATCGAGCTGATCATTACTGCTAGATGATGTCTCCAAATCCAAATCCAAGGATTTATCTTCGTTACTCTCCGACCAAACTGCACTACTAGGCCTTCTATTGAAAGAGCAAGCGAAGCTCGTTTCACAAGCACCTAAATCAGAAGCACTTTTGACATTAACACCAACCTTGGTGGACTCTTGTACTAGATTCTCACTTTTAGCTTTGGACAATTTTTTACGGCCAACGGGAGGATCCCACTTCAGTATATCCTTCACCGAAACATTGACGCCTTCGCCACTGATTTCCCTCTTGCGTGTCTTCTTACGATTTTTTAGTGTCTTTAGTATGGACCCAAATAAACCAAAGCCATTGTTTTTGTTCTGAGTTCTGGCTTTCTGTGAAGGTGAAGATTGTTTCTGGATCCTAAGAGCGGCTTCCAGTAAAAGAGCCGCCGTTCTTGCGGGGATGTTAAGGAAAATTGCATTGGGACTTTTGCAGGGGTTCCTGGCTGGAGACTGAAACTCAAAGAGAGGCGATTTTCTGGGGTCTGGAGAGTTGGTAAACGAGAAAACGCAAGCGTTTTTACAGAACATGTGATTGAAGTTGGAGTTTTGAGAGACGGACTTTGGCTTCTTGACTTGTAAGCTCGTTATGGAAGATGTTGTTTTGAGCCTGTCAGCAATGTAATCTTTGAGAAGAAAGGGTTCTTGATCCTCTTGCAAGAGCTCGTGCAACGAGTGCTTTGGAGCCATCATTAGAGTACAGCTTCACTTTTGATTCTTGATGACAAAAAAAGAAAAATGATCCTTCAGAAAACCAGATTCAGCACCATAATAATACATGAAAGAGTTGAAGAGGTTTCAACCTTTGAAACTGGATATCTAGTGTACAAGGAGGAGACTGGAATTGAAGGAACTGGCTACAAATATAGCAAGCACTAGTTGAGATAAAAGAGGGGAAGGAATAAGGAGACTTCCTGATTCAAATCTGGGGCTTTAGTATTACGAGGCAAGGTGGTGCCAAGCAACTGATTATAATATAATAGACACAAAGAAATAAGAAATCTGACAATTATAGTTTCGATTGTACAGTACCTTCACTTGAGTCAGATTACTTAATATTAATCCTAATCACTGCATTACAGGGACAGGCAGTACTAGGGCTCAGGATTGATTGGTCAGAGCTCGCTGCTCATGTACCACAGTCTTACTTTCCTCGTAAGGCACATTTTACCCTAAAGATATTGAATTTTGAGTAGTATTCAAAATTTGACAGGCCTAGTTGCCCTTTTTATTTTGTTAATGAGTTGAGTATCACAAATTTTTTCAAAAAATTATTACAAAAAATTCAATATTAGTGCAATATCCAATGCCCTTTGCATCTTATTTCTTTTAGCTTGTGCTTACTTTCTACGTGACAAAGTTGCAGTCCCGTTCACTTTGATGGATAACTTTACAGCTGTAAACTAGTGCGAGCAATTAGCACGCTTGGCGTAGAACAAAGTTAATAAAGTCATGCATGAGTAATTTAATAGGGTCAATAAACGAGTTCGAAACTGGTAGGGTCGGTCATGCTAGATTCAAGTTCAGTCTTAGATGATGTGTGGATCGATCGGTCTATTCTTAAGATGTTGAATTAAACACGACATGTATTTATTATATATAAGTTCGTTATCTCCTCCTGATGCAGGTACGACTTTATTCACTTTGATAACTTTTGTTATTAGTCAAAAACTTACAATAGAAAACTTACTTAAGCATTGGAGGGGTAAGTTGGTGTTCAACCCCTGATATACTTTTACTGTTCTTGCAAATATCTCCTAGTTCAAGCTAATCGAAATCATGGATTCAAACAACGGTGTTTAGCTTCAACAGAATCAGACTGAATTAGAAACATTAGATATTGCAGCTACATTTTGTACATGAGGGGCCATCTCTTTCATTTTCAAATACAAAAATAATTATACAAAATAGTAGTGTTGCTAAGGAAGACGTAGCAAATGGAGCCGAAACGAGAAATGCAAAACGACAAAAGGTTTTAAAAACATGAAACTGAAACGACCCCGCGTGAGGACTATGAAACAGAGGCCGATTGACTCAGACCGGATGGTCCTGTTGACGCACGCCCACGCCACTATCCCTTAGCCTTTTGATCTTTGTTTCATTTACTTGCACTTTTGTCTTTCAATTTTGTGTCTCCTTTGTGCAAAAAGCTGTTACCGCAGCAGACCGAATCATGGTCTTTAAAGCAAACCCAACTCCAACCACACATCCTCGATCATAAGAACAGTTTTAAATTTTCATTTTCAAAATGAATAGTTTTAAATACTGATATATGCTTTCACTGAAACCTGAGAAGGGTGGTGATTTATGGGCCACCTGCCACAGTGAAGAATAGTTCTGGGACATGAAATGAAATTTGACGGAATTGGTCCTGCCTGTTAAAATGAGAATGTGTTTCTTTGGTGTTTGAGCCTTCGTCTCATGTACCAGTAGGTAGCGGTCCAGTTTCAGACCGATTATACAACGGTGCAGGCAACACTTGCGTGAAAGAAATGCAAAACAAGCATCTGTCTTTCTTGTCCTTTCAGTTGGAGTCTTCGTCTAGGATAATAAAGCATTAAATGCGTCTTCTAACAGACAAAAACAAACTTGTCTTTAGCCTTGCATAAAAAATAAGGTATATCACATGTATGTTACGTCTAATTAATGATGTAAATGTCACCGCACGTATTTAAATAACTACAATTAGCCCTTCTCTTGCTTCGAGTCTTATCATCTCTCAAATCTCAATGGTGCAATTGAATTGTAATGTTTTTTTTTCCTACGTTCTAAGAGGGTCTTAACTATAAGAAGGTACCTTTAAGTCATTCACACTCAGATTAATCTCCGTTCGAACCGAGTAGGTCCTTTACAAGAGGCAAAGTTCTGATCCCAGATTTTAAAATGCTGCATACATAAGAGAGGTTTGAATCCACAACCTCACTTAAACTAAAAGAATCCCTTATTAACTCAGCTGATCTCGGGGTTAATTGAATTATAATGTTGGGAATAAAAAGCAACCTAGTTGTCAGTGCAGTAGTCAGATGGTGACTTGACGGAGAATAGATGGCATATCCAACAAAAATAAACCCTTGGTTCAAATCACTTGTTTCGTTCGGCCCTATCTTATCGAGCATTTATTTATTTAATATATTTTGGGTGTTTATTAGATGAATAGATGCTCTTTAAATTGAGTAATAAGAGCAATAAAAACAAATTATTATTATTAGATAATTGAAGGTTTATCTTAATTATTAAGTCACCACTTATTAGAAATTTCAATAGACCGAGTCGGCTCATCGTCAGGCTACGATGACTTATCACCGGGTCATTATATATATATTTAAAAGAAAATTTTTTAAAATGAGGTTATTTTTAAAGTAGCCCATGGCCTGATCAATTTGAGCTATAATTGTGTTGAGTCGAGTTAAATTTGATATCTCTACCGAGCCACATTTGATATCGCGACCACTTACAAAGATTAGTATCCAGTAATACTAATTATTGCATGACATACTGTCAAATTAGTCCTATTCTTGCTGCTTTGATGAGAATTCCACGTGGATACAACATCACTTTAATATCTACGTATTTTTTTTTATAAAAAATGAGGTTGCGAACTTAACTTTCCACTAAAAAGGAAAAAAAAAAGAAGGTTTAAGTTCAAATCAGGATTAAACCTCAACTTTAACACAAAAGGAATAAACATATTTTTAATTCTTTTATTGTAGGCATTTTTTAACAGTAT
>JANKYF010000004.1:53989310-54000710 GCA_029829435.1 Erythroxylum hondense | reverse complement strand
CAGGCTATTGTGTGAAGTTGGGAAATTCTTTGATTTCTTGGAAGTCAAAGAAGCAAAACACTGTGTCTCGATCATCTGCAGAGGCCAAATATAGGAGCATGGCAAGTACAGTTGCAGAGCTGATGTGGTTGAAAGGATTGTTAGATGAATTAGGAATTATACTATCTCAGCCTATGACTCTATACTGTGATAATCAGGCTGCCATTCAAATAGCAGCAAACCCTGTATACCATGAGAGGACAAAGCATATCGAAATTGACTGTCATTTCATTAGAGAGAAAATTCAGAGGGGGCACATCTAGACCAAGCACATTTCAACCAATGAACAAGTTGCTGATCTTCTTACAAAAGGTTTAAGTATTTCACAGCACAAATATCTTACTGCCAAGTTAGGAATGAAAGATATCTTTTCACCTCCTAACTTGAGGGGGCATGTTGAGAATGATTAAATTGTTGTAGTTATATTTGTGCTCACACATGACAGGCTATACTTGTGTATATAGTCCTTACAATGACAGGCTGTACATAATTAGTTAAGCTCCTTGTAATTAGTTAGGAGATTAGTTACACAGTCTTGTGTATATAGTTCTGCATTGATGTAATTGTACAGTGAGTGAAGGAATACAACTTCTTTCATTTTTTCCCTCTATTCTCCCTTACTTTAACAGAGTTTGGGAACTTCACTAATTATATGATAAAAGGCAAATATCTTAAATGTGAAATCCTAATTATTTATCGAATAACATCCTCTAAACATGGAAAGGAATGTATATTTTTAAAGTTCTTTTACAGTACAAAATATTATCATTAGTGGGGATACTTATCGGTTCTTCAGAAGCAAAACAAGAAAAAAGTTGATGAATCAATTGGACTTGACTGTTAGATTTGAAAGTTGAATCCCTCACTTCTGTTCCTGCACTAAGTAAACGTTGTTACTTGGTTTGAGTGAAAATTTGTTCTTGTAGCTAACATTTAGATTAAGTAAATAAATAATACCATAGGTATGTGCGAAAAGTATCAAGCCCAAATTTTTACCAGGCTCAAGATAAAGGCAACAAAAACAAAAAGTGCATGAATCAATAAGCTTAAACTGTTGGTTCCTACAAATTTCACGTCTCTTGTTTTTATTGTTATCGTTTTGCCAACTTCCATTCATTTCTCTATGTGGACAGTACTCCAAGTTTTTAATAGCATAAGTACAACAAAGCTATGTAAAAGAAGTATATTACAGAACTTTGTACAGTCTGTGTTATTTGCTTAGACTCGTATTTATATAATTCTGCTCTTAATTTCTCATGCGTTGTCTGTAGGCAGAATCATGTAAGTTGTCAGTAGCATGACAGAGTCATGCGCGTTGTCTGCAGCTTTCCTCCTCTCTCTATTCTTCTTCTTTAACAAGTTAAAATATTGTTAAATTGGCCTTACATGCTCTAGGATTCTCATCATGTTTTTGCAATACGTACAATAATGAGAATCTTAGGTTACGCGGTAAGACATTGCTGTCTCTCATATGTGATTTTATTATCAAAATCCCTCAAATTTGATGCCAAGAATAATGAATAGTGGAGCTTAGATTTCCAAATTACTGATTATCATTTATGTGGGGCTCTTTCTTATCTTTTCACCCCCTAAAAGAAAAAAATAATCATATGGGTATATAATCTTTGCGCCGAAAGTACTTCTGATGTTTATGCAACTACTTGAATGCCTCATTGCCAACTTTCTCCACTTACACTTTCAGGTATGAACCTAATCCTGCTAACGTTATCCATAATTTTATTCAGTCTTTAATGGTCATGCTTAAACATCCTTCGAGATTTCAAATTGGAAGGGGAAAACGTATGATCATCATAGGGTATGATTTAGATTAGCTAATAAGATTTTGGACATCATCGCGTAAAATCTGCGTTTACTGGGAAGAGGCTGTCTTAACTTGGTCGGTGTTCCAAAAAGTAACACGTCTTATGTAACCCTGGTTTGTATATAAAAGTTGGCATGATGAAAGAGATATAACATAACAGGTAATCATTATAGTGGCTTTAGAGTTGGCACAAAGATTCTCACACAGAATCCATGTATTGCTTTACCTAATCTCCCAGTTCTATCCCCAAGCACGGTAAAACCGTGCTCCTTTCTACTCTCTTGTTTTGTCCTTCTGCAGAAAGGGATGTGAAAGTTGTGCAGTTCTGAAGCTTCAACTGCTCACTTAACTTTTTCAGCCTACATATGATGTCGTGTACCTTGTAAAATGAATTCTGCCCCTCGGTATTGATAACTTGTATTGGAATTTCTCAGCAGCAATTTGGACTGTGCATGTGCCCATATAATAGCAGATCGTGTAGTGTATTTACTTTAGAATTAAAAAAACTCTGAGCTAGTAAAGGATAAGTTAGAAATGAGCAATTGTATTGTATTGTATCTAAAGTCTCAAATGGTTTTACTGAAATATAGGTCTTTCCTAATGCATGTATGGCCATCGAGGACCATGCATGTTTGTTCCTTGACTTCTAGACTGTAGCAAAAGAACATCCATAATAATTGAGGGGTGTAGGTACAATCAGTCATTAACTAGACGGGTATTGTCGATTATTAAGGGGACATAAATGAATAATACATTGGGCTTGGGATTCAGTGATCTCTCTCTCCGCAAGCTGTCATCAAAAATCTGACCCAGACAAGAGAGAACAACACGAAGAGGAAGAGAAATAGAAACATTATTATTTTATTCTAATTGCTGGTTGATGAAGGGAAGTGGGCTAGAGGTGGCGATTCTCCAATATTGTCAACACAATCCATGTTTCAATCTTCTCATTTTGGATACATGTGCTTCATTAATTAACAATCATTCCTTCTGTTTCCAAGGAATTGGTTAATAATCCTAAGGGACACATCAAAATCATTATTATCTTACCTTTACATTTTTGCCTGCTCAATTTGTAGCTTCAAGCTCAAACTTCCGATTCTTGTATACTTCCGAGGGTCAGCAAGCACCATACTTAATATAAACATTGCAGAGCAATTGGATCCTTTCGTTATCCATTGATTGAATAACACCAAGATGTGGAGTGGAAAGTATGTGATTATATTAATACATAGGCACACAAGTTTGCATTAATATAATACAACAGTTACAACAACTGTACAAGCAGCGAGCACCCTTTGTTAGTTTAACTCTATTGAAGAAGACAAATAAGAGAGGACAATACTCCGTCAATCCGACATTCGGTGCATCTACCTATGTTCCCGTTGGCCGACTTCATCGCGCTGCTTCCACGCGTCAGTCCCTCTTTACCAACTCTCTCCGATCAGAAACGCTACTGTTTCCACTCTCTGACGTGGCACTGTCAGCATTGGATGCCTGGTTAGTTTCTGCAGTGTCGTCTTCGAAGTTCCTACATTTAGATACCGTCTGTCTTCGACTTTTTGTCTGTTTTACTCATCCGGGGTTGGTATGGATGAGCATAGGATCCTATGCGTGGCATTTGCTTGATGGTCAAAATAAAAATTATTTAATTTATAGAAAAATTTGGGAATTGTGCTTTTAATAGATTAAATCATAAAGCTCTTGAAGTCTTTGTCCTTATTGGAGTTAATGTGTTGGGCACTTACTAAAGATGCTACGAGTTTTCGTTCCATCTACATTTGGTAGCTCTCAAAATGTTATTTGTAGGTGTAGAATCCAAGACATTGATAGTCAAGCTAAAGGTACAGTTTCAGATCCTCTTTTTGAATCACTCTATTTCAACCCTACTTTCGTCATAAAATGACATTATTTTGTGACAGAAAATATGATACCTAAGGGTACTTCCTATTATATTGGATGTATATTATGTTAGAGAATATATAAAATTAATTGAGTTGGCCTTACATAACAACTTAAGTTATTGTGGTGAAATGATCACTTAATATAGTATCAGAGCCTCTATGATCAAATGGTCATGAGTTTGAATTCTACCACCCACTTATTATAATTAAATTAACCACAAGGTAAAGTAGGTCTGTGCAAGTTTCAACTTCAAAGGGCTTTCACTTGAGGGAGTGTGCTAGAGAATATATAAAACCAACTGAGTTGGTCTCACACAATAACTTAAGCTGTTGTGGTGAAATGATCACTTAACATATTATATAAATATTTGATTAAGATTAAGCATAAAAGTGAGATGTAATGATTTTGTTTATGGTTCCAAGTTGTTTCACAAATCACAAGAAGGAAATCCATTTTTCTAATGTTAAAAGGTAAAGAAACATTGTTCTATCATGGTAATGTGTAATAACTCGCTCCATCCGATTGAATAACGAAACAGATAACGGCTAAGGATTTTTCTCTTTTTGGACTTGTTCTCTTTTTCAATCTCATTTTTCTTAATGTTCCCTTGACAAACATGAAGTCCAAGATAGGTGCACGAATTCATATGCGGATCTATGTAGCAATTGACTAGGTCGCTATTACAGGGGACATCCAAACCCACATGTAGTAAGAAAATCTGAAAATGACACAAAAGCATGCCCTTCCTCTGCCCTGCATTCTTTTCATCTAGTCCTGAGGTGCTTCGCATAAAAACCAAAATAATGGCACCCAGAGATATAGAATATGGGTGGAATTGGATAGATTCTCCTTTATGCTAGCTTGTATGTTTTGTGATGAAACGGCCATAGGGTTCAAGGAATAGCAATTGACCACTTCAGTCATGGGGGGCAATAATTAGGTCTTGTCGCTGCATGTCTTTTGGGACTAAGCTAGGAATCTTCCTCCATGCCGCTTATGTTTCACAATGCACTTGGCACACCATTCACGCATGTACTCTACCAAAGTGGATTAAATGAAGCTAATGTTGCTTAGTAAAAGACGAGCCTAGTGCATTGAACATTTTCCTTTGACTTCTTGTACACACCCAATTATGCAAGAAATGTAGAATTGATCCAAATGTGATTCTGACTTGCTTGCTTATTCAGGCGGATGAACATTAACAGAGGAGCCCAACTCTTGTGCAATATTTGCTTTTCTTCGAGATGGACCCAAATTCGAGCTTCATTAGTCAATTTCAAAATGTTCTGTAAGCTTTGTCAAGGCCTTCGTGTCTGCTAAAGGGAACTGGAAGATGAAAAGGATAAATGTTCTGTAAGCTTTGTCAAGGCCTTCGTGTCTGCTAAAGGGAACTGGAAGATGAAAAGGATAATTTCTACGGTTTAATGATTAGAGAAATAGATTCCCCTTTTCAATATTATGTCAACAATTAAAATATAATTTTGATCAATTTTATCAAAATAAATTGAACAATATTTTTTAATTACATTGTTATATTGGCAATTTACAAACTTAAAGTTGTAAATATTAACGGATGATGTATTTTAAGCCCCTGAATTCTATATTTAAAACACAATAGGAATGTAGCAAGAGTCAAATCATAAAGGGTTTCAAAATGAAGATGATATTAGAACTTTTCATAGTCACACGCGAGACCCCACCTCCAAATTGACCAATTGAGGCTTGGCAGTGACATCGCCCAGCAGCCATTAAGACGGTCTTAATGGCGGAAAACGTGGAATTTGCTTAGAAAAGGAGAATCGATAGACATTACGTAGAGCACATTTTTGTAGAAGACAAAAACATTGGAAGGTCGCTATTGGAATCATGCCATGTTTTGATTTTGTGTAATTTGACAATTCGGGAAAGTGATCGAAAATAATTTCATAGGGAGGAAAAGGCAGCTGACAAGAGCCTGTTTCTTGACAATTGGTAATTCTACGAAGTCCAGTGTTGGATAGAGTGGTTGGAAATGGTGAACATCATCGACCCCTGACTTTGAGACAAAAGTTGGGGTTTGTAGCTATATATGGCTCCCAATTGAAGATTGATGAATCGTTTCAGTGTCAAACTTACAAAACAACGCACAAATTTATCTCCCTCCCTGGAGCATATAGAATCAAAGGAAAAAGCAAAAAATAAAAAAAGCAGTAAAATAGAACTTCGATTACAACAAATGGACCTGACAAAACAGAAATAATCCAGTATCAGTGATTCTTCTTCAAATGTGAACGAATTCAAACAGCCGTCCCTCTTACTAAAACTATTCAGCCTCTTGATCGAAGGAATTGATCTTTTATCTAATATTATTTTGTCTTATTTTATCTATAAAATTTCAATAATTTATTTTGTGGCTCACGCGAGATCTATATAGGACCTACACATAATTCACATAAATAAACAGTTGAGATTTATTGAATATAATAAAACATCATAATATTAGAAAGAAGATCAACCCAACCCAACAAAAAAAGAAAGGTTGATGGTTTCGACTTTCGAGTGAAAGATTCTATACATTTATGGCCGAATCCGCTTGGTGGTGTGCAGAAGGCCGGATCTTTTCTGGCCACAGAAACAATTAATTTGCATGCTTCAGGATGTATTGCAGGGTGTTAAATGATGCGGTCTGGCTTGTGCTTCCCGACAAAGAAGTGGAAGTGACATGGCTCCTGTATATGATTGCCGGGTGGCAAAAACTTTTAGGATTTTGTCTTCACATTAAACCAAAAGGAAGTGTCTTCTTTTTCACTGGGTTTTCATTAACCTTGTAGTATGATCTATGATCTGCCATTCGATTCTCTCTCTCTAACTGCCCATCTATCCTCATCGTGAAATGTCCGAAAGGCTCTTTTGCTTGACGTTTTGAGAAGCCTGGACCATGGGCAGCTGCTTTAATAAAATACTAAATAGACACTTGAATTAAGAAAATTGGGACTTGGTAAGCTATTTACTACAGAAGGGGATGGGAGCTTTTAATGTGGTTAGTTGCCAGACCACGTCCCACCAACGACAACATCATTTTTGGTGTGCACGCATTTTAGTTCTTTAATCACAGTCAACTCCTGCATTAAATTGCTATAATTAGACCCTCGTTCGAGGGTACTTTCAATTAGCCATCCACGGAGTATCCTGAGTTATGACAGCCTCATCATCCATCAAGAGTTCTACCGAGAATAATGGAAACAGAGTGTTTCCAGCAGACCCTTCCCTATATCTCTTGTTCCTTCCATAACTTTTACATGCCGGCTTCCACGAAACTTTCGTGAGAGAAGAGCGTGACTATTACTGTTTCTTTTGATGGTTTAGACCGGCACGTAGAGCATTGGATGCGTTATGTTAAGGAGGCCAAGGGACACTTTTTCTCGGTTTGCAAGACCAAAAACATTTGAAGTTCCCCACACTTCAACATCGACCTCGGCTCTTGTGTGTGTAAGTTTGAGCCAATAGTAAGTAATTTCTTACGCCGAAATAGTGATGAATTGTTGATAACTTTAGCCCAGGAAAAATGCCATCTTGATGATAAACGAGAATGAAGAATCTCATGAGCACGTCGATCAGTACAGGATAAAGTTTCACTGCAATTTGTTGATTTACCATATCCCAATCGATTACATCATTAATCTCATGAGCACGTCAGTACAGGATAAAGCTTCACTGCAATTTGTTGATTTACCATATCCCAATCGATTACATCATTAATCATCTTCAGGCAAACAAAGATATACAAAATGAATTGTTAATGAAATTGAACCTTTTTTTGTCCCAGGACTTCATCCCAAAATGAAAACAGTACAATGCTGGACAAAAGGAAAGTGTGAGAACAAAATGCAGAGTCAAAGATACATTTAGTTACAAACCTGTTTAAAGGGTCTCCCCCCCACCTAAATGAGCTAGAACACCACCAAATTCTAACAGAACAAGCATGAATAAGATACGCCAAACCCAGAAAAAAAGAAAATGAAACACTGATATGTGAATATATAGAGGTCACTTTAAATACATCACACAAGCCTAATCAGTTAAAGAGCACTAGGCTATCATCAGTGTATTGTCTCGATGTGCTTACTCAGCTCCTCCAGCTTCTTCAGCCTCAACCTCTCGCTTTCACTCACCAGCTGATCAAATAAAGGACACGATAAAATGATTAATATTATGCATAAATTGAAAAAATCATTAGAAGAAGAATTCATTGTCAAATTGGCATGCAATTTTACATATACAAATAACTTCTCAGCCATCACTGACAATCTTAACAAAACGAGAGTGAATCTGTAATGAGCAAGCCAAGATATTTGCAAACTATAGCATTTCTTTGTCCGAGTTGCCACGAATGAAACTGTTCTATTCAAGACACGGAAAAGAAACAGACTGACCTCCATTAATTTGGTTATGAGCTGCACTTTTTCCCTGTTCTTCTCGTTGAAAGCCTCAAGAGAGTCTTTGTACTCTTTCTCCTGTGACAAAAAATAATCCAAATTTAGTGGTCCTTCCAGTTTGTCATATTCTAGCACAATAAATTTAATCTTTTGGACCTATTAGCCAAATACCTATTAGCCAAATACAGTTTATAGTCACAAAGATTTGGTAAAGTAAAATTTTTTTACCTTCTTTTGGACAGTATGCCCTAGTGGTTTTAGTTCTTTGTTCACCGAATCAATCTTCTTCCTGACCACAGCAACTTCTTTCCTCATGGGATCTGCTAAAGATTCTAGCTCCTGCACAACAAAATACAATTGGTAAAAACTGGAGAAATTACTTGCCAAACAACAAAGCTTTGATTTCTAAAAAGCAGAGACCTTTTGAGTTGTGAGCTCTAATAAGTTAAGACCATCCACAAAATATGTAGAGAAAAGTAGAACCGAAGGCATCAAGGCATAGACTTGCTGAGCTGAAACAAATTACAAAGCTTTTTCTTTTATAGGATGGGTAGAGGCTCCAGCTAAACTAACATCAGCCATCCAGTGCCATAAGTTGCCAGGATCCGGGTGTGAAACATTTACTTGAGTTGTGAAATTTAAAAGCCTCTGAAAAGGGCCTCAAGGTTCTCGGTTGCTTGTTAAAAACATACCCAAGACTTGCAGTTAATTTTGGCAGGAGTGGCGACCACAGATTTCCAGAAAGAACAGAAAAATTGCTCCTTCCATTTTCAATTTTTTAATACTGTAAAATTGTATTTTCCTGACATAATGAAGCCATACAAAAACAAACAGAGCAGAAACAAAAAAGATTCAAACTTTCTCATACTTGAACCCGGAAATCTCACAAATTTCAACTAATTACCCAATAAAACAACGAAATCTAAGATTTTGAGACGGAAGCTTGTGAACCCACCTCACGGATGGTAGCCAAACGTCTGGTTTCTTCCTCAACACGACCCAACTGGGCTTGGACCTTCTCCCTAACCTCCATCTTCTTCCTCTCAATCTCTTCCTCTTTGGCCCTAAAAGTGGAAAGAGCAGACCTTGACATCTCTTCATCTTCTTTAGACATTTGGCTGCTGAAGCTAAGACTGCCTGAGGTTTGTACCAGTAGTTGGTTTTGTTGCTGTGGTTGCTCCATTTTTTTGCACCAATCTCCACAG
Source organism: Erythroxylum hondense (assembly GCA_029829435.1). Lineage (NCBI taxonomy): Eukaryota > Viridiplantae > Streptophyta > Magnoliopsida > Malpighiales > Erythroxylaceae > Erythroxylum > Erythroxylum hondense. Next base: position 53,991,324 of record JANKYF010000004.1, on the reverse strand, counting down.
AAACCCTTCTTCTTTGAAATTCTCTGTTTATGTTCTCTCCTGGTGCTCTCTCCGTATATCTCTCTCTCTCTCTCTCTCTCTGTTTTCTTTTGCTTTTGCTTTGATAGCTATGATTGGCTGCTTTTCTTTTCTTCTCTTTTCTTTTGCTGTTGCAATTGCTTATAAACAAGGGGTCTGGCTTTAGAAAAAGTTTTCAAAGTATGAGGCCAGCTTAGCTCTCTCTTTTTAATGAGCCAAAGTGATATTTAATAAAACGGCTATTTAGAAAATTGGAATTGATGGAATGACCCCAACAGCCAAAAACCACCGATTAAAGATAAGGGGTGTGGATTTCAACCTCTCAGGAATACAATGTGACCTTAAATTTTTGAAACCCGTCTCACACATTGTAACGTCACTAACCCCACAAGGAAATAAAATCCCACAAAATAATCATCATCCAGCTTTTTAAGGCTTCAATTTGAATTTGTACTTTTAGTTAAAGAACTCCAAATCGCGTTATTTACATATTTATTTATACACTTCATATCTCTATTTTTTCCTCAGCCTCTGCCAATGGCCTTCTCAGGACAGGAATGTTCTCAATTTTCTTGTAAAATGTTGGCACACAGGCGTTTCCATCCATCCCTTGTATGATGTTTCACGTAAATGGGATGACAGACTCCAGCCACATTTCCTTACATAAGCAAAGACAGGAAAAGAAAAGAGTAAGAAAGTGTTAAAAACGAAATATTGCCTCGTTTTCGTTTCAATTTTCAATAATGAGACTGTTGCCATTAACTTTTTGGCAATTCGAACACAATTTGGTTAAAAGGTTCACTGACCGACGAAAAATGCACGTTTCTTCGTGTTAGGAAACAGCAAAACTATAATGATAAACAGTTTTCCATGGAACCATAGCCACAAGCTTTTAGGGTGGCTAGCGTTAGAAGTTTATAGTTAAACCTACTAGTAGTTTTATCGTAAATGCTGCTTGTCAATTATTAGGTACAATTCTCCCTTAACATCATGTCATTATGAGTTGGAGAAAATGAGTAGCAGCAGCCAGGATATGTGAAGCAAATTCCATGAGAATGCAGAGAAGGAACAGAAGGCACTCATGCCCATCTCTTAGAGTTGACTCAATGAGCTGTATATAATCAAAGGAATTGCAGAACAAAAATAAACTTCAACTACAAGAATGGAATGAAATGGAAAGTTGGCGTCCCAAAAGAGAACTCTGGTACAAACTTTACAGGGCAACATGTGTAGAGAAAGTTGATATAAAATTAAAGCATATGTTTGCACAGTTTTATGCTGTACATTAACGTTTGGGTGTGGCGTGGACAAGAAGGGTCACCTACACAAAATCCAGGCCAATGATATTAGGAATCGTAATGGCAAAGGCAAAGTGGGAGAAGGAGGAGGTGGTGGCAGCAGCTTAGCTAACCCTTTTGACAAAAATATCACTGCCTTTTCCTATATGGCACTTTCAAAGCAACTATCTTTTCTTTCCTTGGCCAATTGCCATTTTCAATATTTGTCTCTCCTAATTTAAGTGGTCAAATTATTGTTTAAGCAAGCAAAGTATCAACTATATTGAAAGAATCCAATTTTTGCAAGGATGATATTTCGTCACTAATTTTTGTAACGTAACAAAAAAGTTACAAAAAATTGTTGTTATTGTTATTATATAACAACAATTTCTCATTTACCGACGATAATTTTTGTCGATAAATTGATTATTTCTTGTAGTGTATTTTTTTAAAATTTTCATACGAGTTTGTCAAAAACAACTTATATACTGTTAGATTTTTTTAAATCTCGGATTTATTAAGGATATGCTTGTTTGGGGGTATGAGACAAAAGGTATGGGTATACTTTGAAAAGTAACGTTTGGCATCAATCTATCATTATACAGGTATCACTTTCATTTCCCAATTTTTGGTAATACTCCATCCCTTTAGTAATCCAGAAGAATGGGAATCATTGTTCAAGTTTTTTAACGCAAAATTTGATTATAATTAATTATAAA
>JANKYF010000004.1:53951604-53972328 GCA_029829435.1 Erythroxylum hondense | reverse complement strand
CTCCTATTTCTTAAACCCTAAAACAAAACAAAGATAATCCGCACCAACTTGAGCCTTGTCGATATCATAACTAGAGCCTTGACCCATCTACATTTTACCAAGTTTGAGGTAAGCTCATTGTTACCACCACTTGTAAGCTTTAAGGGGCACTAATAACGTGCTAATTTTTCCATATAATCGTATTCATATTCTCACTTATTTTACTAATAATAATTCTAGTAACCTATATATATTTCTTATTTTCTAAAGATAATATGATCTTATCATGTACATAGTTTTATCTTATCACGTATACTTGTATTCTTGTGTAAATATGTTGTGAGCTTGTCAAAGTAAGCAATAAGAAAATGATATGCATTTTGCCTTTTTCATTTTGCCGTTTTTATATATTTGCCTTCAATTACATCCAAAATTGATTTGCAAGCACGGATTGAATACTTCAAATTTAAGCAACGTGAATGCTTCTTCCACAGTTGAGCTAAGAGGTTAAGCACTCTTGACTATCGAACAATGAGCTAGACATCCAAGTTACCATACGATAATAAGTATATATATATCAAACTGCTATTGCCTTGTGACACTAGGCATATATCATACTGCTATTGAACTTTTGGAAGAATTGCTTTACATTCTTATTTGATTTTTATTTCAATTTTCTTATTTTAAAAATAATCATTTATGGAATATGTAGTATTGTTAGTTATCATATAGTTATTTTTACCATATTTTGTTATTTTCTATTTATTCATAACTCTAAAATGAAATTATATTAAAAATTTAAAATTTTTAATATTACATTGTTTTAAATAAAACATAATAGAAGAGATTGTGTAATAATAAAATAATAATATAAAAATTAAATAATAATTTTTAAAACATGAGAATGAGATTTAAACTAAAAAATAAAGTTAAATGTCTTAAATTTGAGTAGAAGTTAGAGCAACTCTCCAACTTTTTTATAAATCATCTCATCATTTACATATATTGAATTACTTAAATGAAGCTTAGCACTTATTGTTGGAACAAAAGAAAGTACTAATTTTACAATGAAAACAGATACCTCACAAAAGAGTTTTTTTCCCCTTAAGTCAATAATTTGACTTAATTTAGGGGATAAAGAGGTCCCCAAAATCCGGGCATTCCCTTCTTTCTCAAAATCAAAATTTTCATTTTCTGAAACTGACAAACAAGATCCAAAAATGAGTGCAAGTATATAATTTATTTATTACAAATGTTTTTAGCATCCTAAAAATAATACAATAACAATAATAACATCCTAATAGAAATTTCGCTGAGATGCAAGATTTGGAGAGATCTAATAGTATGCAGCCTTACCTCTAAGTAATAGAGAGGTTGTTTATGATGTACTCATAAGAAAAAAAAGGTTTTTTTTTTGAAAAAATGACTTGAAGAAAAGAAAATGAAAATAAAAAAAAGACGACAATGATGATGATGATAGCTAAATACATAAACAAATAATTACATAAATAAAAAAATAAACAAAAATAAATAAATAAAAGACAGTTAAAAATAAATAAATTCAAAATAAAGATAAAATAAAATAAATAAATAAACAAGAAAGAAAACAAATAAATATGTAGGTAAAATAAACATGCAATTAGAAAAATAAGAAATAAATAAATAAAATAACTAAATGAGCAAGCATTACAAATAAAAGTATTTAGGGTAAATACAAAACACAAGAAACAAAAAAAAATGAATAAAAAGTTCTAAAAGACCTATGAAAAAAGAAGGACTTCTTTATATAAGGTCCTCTAATCAAATCCTAGTTCGTCAAAGTTTTCTATTGAGGGCTAAGTCTTCAATAAACTCTATTAGGCTTATATCATGTCTGATCACCTCTCTCAATTCTTCTTAGGTTTTTACGTTCATCTCTTATGGTCCCTAAATACAATCTTCTCATTTCTTCTCGCTTGGACAGTAGGATATCTCTTTTTAGCATATCCAAACTACATACACCTTGTCTCCCTTAACTTACCATCAATGTTAGCCACGTTCAACTTGTCTCTTACTACAATGTTTCTAACCTTATCTCTTCTTATAATATTGCACATCCAATGGAGCATCCCCATCTCTACCACTATTAACTTATAACACATGTTTGATAGGCCAACTCTATGGCTAATCAACTCTACCACTATTAACTTATGACAATGCACCTATTTAATGGACCAACACTCCATCCCATAGAATATGACCGACTTAATTGTCAAATGGTATAATTTACCTTTTATCTTGGTGGTATCTTTTTATCACATAAAATTCCTGATGTGGCCCTCTATTTAAATCATCCTAATTTGATAGGATGACTTATGCTATCATTGCTTTATATGATGGATCCAAGATACTAAAAACAATCTTTCTGCGGAATAACTTCTAAACTAATATTTACTCCACATTGGGTGCAATTTTATAACCTCAAATGTTACACTTTAAGAACTTAGTCTTAGTCCTGCTTAATCTAAAGCTCTTTAACTCTAGCGTATCCTTTCAAATTTCTAATTTGACATTAACACCCTCCTTTGTTTCATCTACTAAAACAATATCATCAACCAGTAACATACACCAAGGCACATCCATTTGGATATCCTTGGTGAGCTCATCCACTATTGCAAACAAGAAGGGGCTCAATGAGGATCCTTAGTATAGCCCGATATTGATAAAAAATGTTTTACAAGAAGGGGCTCAATGAGGATCCTTAGTATAGCCCGATATTGATAAAAAATGCTTTGTATCTCCTCATGTCATCCTTACTCTAGTTGTAACACGATTATACATGTTGGCAACCAGGTCTCATTACCTATTTCGAGGCTCTGATTTCTCCAAAAATTTCATAATTTGGACGCTAGCGGCGGAAGTCTCCTCTCTTGCAGTTCACCGCGGCGAAGTCCCAAGCGCTAGCGCTCGTACGCTTAGGGAAAAGTTCGTCACAGCGAAACCCTCGAACAGGACCTAGACAACCAACCTCGAAAACTAATATTCAACTCATACCATTCTTTCAACACAACCATTTAACAAAGAAATTAACTATGAACATATGCAAACAAAACTTTTTCAATTCATCATTTCATTACTAAAGTAAAAGAATTTGAAAAAAACTTTACTTACATAACAAAAGCCACACCGTTGGCTTATTATAGAATACAAAATACACATGATACAATTGAATGCTTATGCTTAATATGATTCTAAATACCCAAAAGTTTCTGAACTAACTTAATTACAAAAGTCTCTATTCTTGGTGTTTGCCAAACTTTGCAAGGATCAATGCTAATATGCTTTTTATGTATCTCCGGAGTGAAAAAATGATGGGTTGAGCTACACAACTCAGTGACTAATATATTTATAGCCATCGAAAATTTTTCCACAAATTCAAGCATATGTATATATATACCCAACAATTCAAACATTTTTAAATTAGCTCAGAAAATCATAACTAAGCAAGTTAACACCTAGCACATAACATAGAATTTAACTATTGAACATACACTCAAATGCATCATAATTGACAATTCCAATATGCAATGCACAACAAATGGCTTGAGGGGTCCAATGGGTACGAAATGGAAAAATCGAAGTTTACACCATGAACAAAATGAGTCCATTTTTCGAAGCTCATATGCCACAAGCGGGTAACCAGGAGAAGGCTCTTGTCAACGTGCATGTGATGAACAAAATGGTTCCACTATTGCCCAAACAAAGCATATATTCATTTTTATCATATGCTCATACTTTCATGCTTTTTCTTATTTAATCCAAAATGTTATAACCTCTTTCAAGGTATAACATAATCACAAATCATCATGCATTATCAAATCTTAATAACAATTCAAAAATCAAGTAATTTAGGCACACATATGCATAAGCAAGAATTTGCCCAATCACACAATAACTATAAATACATTACCCACCTATTTACTTGCAAAAATCCAAGTCAAGCTTACCTTTCCTTTTTCTCTTGGATTGTCATTCCTTGGTCTCCTTCAAACAATCAAGTTCTCATTCAACACAACATTCCCATATAAATTCATAAAGCTTCAAAAATCACTAAAATGAAATAAATGCTAAGTTGGGCTTAGGCTTAACCTACCCATAGTCTATCTAGGTTGGAAAAACCAAAACCTAGTTTAGAAATCCATAAAAATCCATCTAAGGTTTCTCCTCTTTCTTCCTAAACAAACTCATTCTCTTCTCTAATCCCTTTTTGTTTTTCTACTAAGCAAGAAGAAAGATGATACTGACTTTAGGTTTAGCCCAAATCCTCTTCTTTCTCCTTTTTCCCTAGCTTCCACGCACTCTTCTTTCTTTTCTCCTGTCTTCTCATGACTTTCTCTTCTCTTTTCTAACTCCCACGTTCCTCTTCTTCTTTTAAATAATACCACATTATGCTTGATCTTCCCTTTTTACCCTTCATTTAATTAGTTCTCCCAATTTTGCCCATTTTTGTCCATCAACTATTAACATTTTAACTCCTTATTCTGATCAGGTAAATGAAGAAATTTGATAACGCTTCCTTTTAGAAAAATGTTCTCTATTTTCTTAAGTTTCTAATGACACCAAAATCATTCAATTTAGTTCAGAAATCTGAAAATTATATCCTAAACATTTTTGAACTGTTCTTATGCTGAACCAACATTCTATGCTCAACTTCCATCGAAAAATTGAAACTCCTATAGACTGAATTAAAACTTCATTTTTTTCATATACTTTGTAGCCCTGTGTCTATAGTTTACTTCAAATTAAAAATCATCTCATTCGGATCATTACAGAAAAAGTTATGCCCAAAATACTGAAACATATTCAGTGTAGAGAAATTTCGCCACGACGAACTCCTCAAGAGAGAAATTCTCGTGAAAAAATCACAAGTTCGCTGCAGTGAAACCTAGAGTTGGCCGCGATGAACTTTACCCGAGAGAAATCCTATCCAAATCCTTCAAGTTCGCAACGGCGAAGCAAGGAGTTTGCCGCGGTGAATTTTCACATAAGCAACCCAGTTTTTCAACTTTAGGTTAGATTTTGAGACTCTTAAAGACATAATTTGAATTCAACATCTCATAAAAATGTAACCATACCTCTCTAATTTAATCCAAATCAAGAATCATTGCGTTTGAATAACTAGAGAAAATGTTATAGCTAAAAGACTGAAGCACACTCAGTAATATGCTACTGCTACATTTTCCAGATCATCTTCCAAATTTTGATTCCAAATTTTATCCTAACCCATCTTATACTAAGATTACCTCTTCTGCTTCATTTACTCCCCTTTCTCAACTCCATTTCAACTCAATATCATCCATAAATAAATTATAGTCCATAATTGATCATGAACACTAATAGCAGAACATATACACATATACCCACTCATCATCAACTTACTACATTCACTACCTTAATCTTGTCTATCTTTTCAAATTCATGAATTCTCTTTTTTCTTTACTCATAACTAATCACTAAAAATTTCTCATTTAATAGTTCTAACTTTCAAGAAAAGTACGGAGTCCAACAATATACGTCCCTAATAACATGTATATAGGTAATATGAACGAACTCCCTTAGCTTCCAAACAACTCTACATGACTTCCCTAGGTATAATATCCTAAGTCTTCTTTAAGTCAATGAAAACCTTTTTTATATCCCTATAATATCACATTAATCATCTTAGGAGGGGTATAGCTTATGTCATGGACCTTTTTGATATAAAACCAAATTGGTTCTCCTAGATAGGTGTACCCTTTTCTCATACTCTTCTCAATTACCCTCTCGCGTAACTTGTTGGTGTGATTGAGTTGTTTGATGTCTCTATAGTTGTTACAACTTTATATAGCCCCTTTGTTATTATAAAGAGGGATTAGTGTGTTAAGTCTCCATTCATTCAACATCTTAGCAAACTTGAGGATCACATTAAACTTGGCAAACCAAGTAAGACTTTATTTTCTAGACTATTACTCTATAGGTAACTCATCAAGTCTTACTACCCTTCCACTTTTCATCTTCCTTAAAGCCCCTTTAATTTCTTCTTTCGTGATCTTTTAGCAACAAGAGAAGCTAAGATATTTATCATAAGTGTTAAAACCACGTAAGTAAATTATTTTTATCCCCACTTTCATTAAAAAGGCTATAGAAGTATCTCTATCATCTTTTCTTGTTGTCATTTTCATTCACGAGCATCGGTCTTATTTCATCCTTTATATAATGAACTTGACCTAGGTCCCTCACTTTACGTTTTCTTTCATTTTCTCTGTCCTTATTTTCTAATAGTTGATATAAATTCCTGTAGGCTTTACTTTTGGCTTTTGAGACTATCTTCTTCGCCTTTTTCTTTGTTAGCTTATAACTTTTTTTTATTAATTACCTCCTCTTCATTTGTGTTGCTATCAAGTAAATTTTTATAGGCAATCTTCTTGATCTTAACCTTTTTTGTATGTCTTCATTCCATTACCAAGACTCCTTCTTACTAACCCTAGGCCCTTTAGGAACTCCCAAGATTTCCGTAGTTGCATTCCTTAAAAGGGTTGTTACTCCCTCCTACTTATAGTTAATGCCTCTTTTTAATTTTCATTCTTCTCTAGATATTACTTTATCCCTAAGTTGTTTCACAATGTCTCCTTTTAGATTTCACCATCTAACCCTAATGCACTTCTAAGAACTTCTCTTGCTTCTCTAACCTATAATTATAAGATCAATAACCAATAAACTATGTTGAGTTAGCAAGCATGCGTTAGGCATCACCTTGCAATTCTTACAATTGGGTCGATCACTTCACCCTATAAGGAAGTAGTTGATCTGAGTCTTCGCAGTTCTACTACTAAAGGTCACTGGGTGCTCCTCTTTTTTGTTGAAGAATGAGTTGGCTAGCACCAAATCAAATGCTACCAAAAATTCCAACAAAACAATCTCACTATCATTCATATTTTTGTACCCAAAATCCTGTGAGCAAGAGAATACCTATCTAAGGTCACCCCTATATAGCCATTAAAGTCTCCTCCTATGATAACTTTCTTGTTAGGGGGAATCTGCTGAATCAACTCATCTAGCTTTTCCCAAAATTGTTGATTAAGTTTTTCTTCCAACCCTATTTGTGGTGCACAAGTACAAACCACATTGAAAATAACATCTTTCACCATAATCTTTAAAGATAAAATTTTATCATTAGTTCTTTTTACCCTGACGACATGATATATGAGTTACTTGCATCCAAGACACCTACACCATTATGTTATCTCGAACACCCTGAATCCTAAAGTTTGAACCTATTTATCTCTTTCGCTTTAACCCCCGTCTACTTTATTTCTTATATGCACGCTATATAAATTTTATATTTATCTAAAATATCTGCTAATTCTAATAATTTCTCTGTAAGATTATCGACGTCTGTCAACATCTTCTCTTCTCCTTACCCTAAAACTCATCAAAAGACTAAGACTAGTCTTATCATAAGAAGTTAAAGCAATCACGACTTACCCTAACACCTAACACAAGCTATACAAAAAAAAAAAAACACAACACCCTAATGACGCTAAGAATGCTTGAGAAAAGAAACAAACTTTTGGGTTAAAAAAAATATAAAAGGAAAAAAAATTAAATAAAATGTAATAGTGTAAGTAGAAACTTAAATAAGTTATACTAATATCAACCCCCAGAAATAGATAGCAATAATAGAAAGGAAGAACAAAAACAATCATGAAAAAGGTAGAGATAAAGCCTCTTATCAAAATATTTCAATTAATAGTAATTACCACAAATAGAGAAAATAAGGTAAAAAAGACCCCAGTCGAAGTGAATCTAACATAAGTTTCCTATAAAGGGACTGTATCTAAGACAAAGAATAAGAAGTTTTTGAATGGTGAAGAAGATTAATTTCAAAAAACAAATAGAACCCAAAAATCCCAAATGAGAAAGTTTTAAGCTATTTGCAACAAATATAGAGGATGAACAAAAAAAGAACAAAGAAGCTAAAAAAATACAATTTTGAAATTTTTTGAAATAGAGAAATGGTATTTTTATTTTTTGACACAATTTAGAAATGTTTGGATGATCTCAATCTGATGAAACAAATGATCTAGAGAGGGTTAATCCATAAACCAAATTCGTTGTTCTCTTTTTCTAGTTAAAGATGGATAAAAGTCATTATGATAAAAACAAAAACTAGTTTAGAATACTAGGTTAAAAGATGTGAGATATTAAAGTAACTACTTTTAATTTTAAAGACAAGGTGAAACTTGGGAAAGTAAAATTAAGAAAAGGAGTCGATAACTATACTTAAAAAGAAAAAACATAAAACGAACCTAAATAAAATGATATCAAATAAAAAATAGAGGAAACAGTCACTTGCTTTGTTTGGTTGATTGAAAAATATGATTCAACCACAAAAAAATAAAACTCTATACACCAAAATATCTCAGAAAATGAATACACACACACTCTCAAACAGATCTTGCCTTAGAACAATTCTATGTAACATGTGGTTAGGGCGATAAGAAAAAATACAACAAACATCTTTCTTCAATTTAAGTTGAAAGGAATGATGACAGGCAAAAGAACATGTACACCTACTAGATATAAAAGTAGAGTTTTGACTCAAATGTAGAAATGAGCCAAAAAGTATAAAATGTAGAAACCCATAGTTTGAAACTTTCCCTTTATTAAAGGCATAAACTTGCAGAATCATAGAAGCAACGTGCAAAAAGATGTATTTGACCAAAACTAGATAGTGGTTCATAAGTTTGTTTAAAAAGAGCTCACCTTTGCACATCCAAAGTCATAGACTCATGATTAGGGTGTTGGTGGGGAAGCATGAGATTATGAAATAAATAACAAAAAAGACAAAAAAGTGAACTTACCTGCAAGGTAAAGACTTGAAAAAATTAGAGTCAAAAGTGATGAAAATGTCTTGCTTATACTTTGAGAATCAGAGACAAATACATATACAATATGGTACAAAGGTTTTCTTAGATACCAAAGTCGTGTCTACTCCTTTGCATGACAATCTCACTTAGTTCCATTCAAGTAAGATTCATCTTTCTCACGTGATTGTTGACCAACAAAACCTTATTGTTGAATGTCTCATGACCCTCAAAGTAGTTAGCTCTCACACTCAAGTAAGAATACTATGAAAGTAATCATATGTAACAATAAATACACAAGAGCTATGGTAAAAACAAATCATTATTACTTTCCTAAAAGTATAAAAAGAAATGCTCTCTCTCAATGTGTTTTCTTCCTCTCTATCTCTTCTCCCAAGGAGCAAAGCTCAAATAAGCTATTTATAGACATCTTTGGCTTTACAATTCAGAATCCTAATTGAATTGAACTAACTAGATCACCTCTATCCTTATGAAATTACATTACACTAACCAATTGGATGACATTCTCATCCAAATAGCACTCTATCTTATCTGATTTAGCTACATCAACGTAAACAAAATAAGAGATTACATTTAATTAGGAATGATACATCGTTATTCACGAAGAATTCTACTATCTTTAGATGATCCTTCTATATGGTCTGTATCTTTTAGACTTGTTATATATCTACTGTGATCTTATTCACCACATTATCCAAGATCTGTCTTTGGTCTCTATCCATTGATGATGGCCATCCAAGCCCAAAGCTTTTCATACATACTGGTTTGGTCTAATGCTTACCCATGTGAAGTCTATTAGTCACATTCTGTCTATTTGAGCACACGTTAAGTCCTTAAAGCTCTCACATGTCTCCCTTATGTATGTGATCCAAGTAACCTTTAACCACATCTGAATCTTACATTTCGTCGAAGATTTTCATCAATATTCACAATACATGCCAACTTATCGACAATGCTTGTTTTTCTTACCTACTTGTAGATATTTATCTTGTTTTATTATTCTGAGTGTCAAATATTGGTTAAGATTAGTCAATGCCTATAAGATTTTGTCAACAGGACTTAAGAGTCTAACACACTTAGCCTATAATTTGCCTTCCCTTATCTTCACTAAAATGGGTGAAAGTGTCCTATGAAATACATGAAAATTGATAAATACGTACTCATAATACTGCTCATAGATTTAACTCTCCTGAAACAACTAAAAAGCCTAATAAATTTGCAATATAAAGATTGAATTATATTACCTTTTATTTTTCCAGCTTAAACAAGTTTATAAAGTCACGTTCAAAAATAATTATCAAACGAAGCATCGTCCAACTTTTAGGTACGTATTTTACAGGCACTATTTTACAGTCTTTTCTCAGAAATTTTATTGTTTCAGAAAAAAATAAGAAAAACAAAAGTGAATTATAAAAATAATCACTTTTTACTAGTAGTTGCAATTGAAATCACAAATAATCATCATTGTGCAACATGCCATGACTAGTAATTCTTCGTCTTTACAAAGAAAAAAGGTGTGATTGGCCTATTGATCTGAAGGCTGTCCATTTCAATCTGCAACTTTCATCTGGTTTATTGTAACATTAACAGGGGAAAGTTTCAAGGACCCAATTTTGATGTGTTCTAGAGTTAGGCAATACTAGCATCTTCATTATTGTCCTTTGTTAGTTAGAGAGCATTCACCGAAATCTATTAATAAGGCAAGCTCTTGATCACATTAGTGTGAGATATAAGATTGTTAGAGGTTAGGCGAGTATAATGACATTGAAAACTTTCTAATAATGAAATAAATACTCAAGATAAGCAGTTCATATTGAACTAATTATCTTAAATTTAGTTAACTAAACATTGAAAACTTTCTAATAATGAAATAAATACTCAAGATAAGCAGTTCATATTGAACTAATTAGGTTAAATTTAGTTAACTAAATATGCGTTTATTAAATTAAACAATAAATTAATAAAGAGTGTTGTTGTAATTGTATCAACAAGAAAGAATTGACCTTAAAGCTCATAAGTAGCTCATGAAACATATAGTAATGAGAACAAGTAATCTCTTCCATGTATTTGGAGACCTAGACTCAGCCTTAAGCCTAATTACCTTTGACTTTATCATCAAGCACTTTCATGACTCAAATCCCTTCTGATCTCATGCCTTTTGATCCGGTGGCCAAAATGCATTCAATTCAAAGTCTAAAGTAAACAATAGTGTGTATCGATTAAAATTCCCCATAGCTATAATGTTCACTTTGCAATAAAAATATCATTAATCTTATTGAATAAAAGAAACTAACGTGTAGGAGGCGAGGAGGAGGAGCACATGTAACAAAAAGGACCTCGAGAAAATAATAAGTCACGTGAAGGCACGTGATAGCAGTGAGTGGCATCGCGTGCATATCACTTTAATTATACGGAAGAAAGGTTATTATATATATGAATATATAATATAATAGCCCTTTCTTAACGCAACATAATGGATGACGTGTGACTTCTGTACTTTAAGAACTGTTTGATTTGATCCCACGATGTTTTTCTTGGCTCACTCACAAATCACAATCCTAATCAGACCAGAACTGGATTAAAACAATAACAAAGTTGGAAAATGGGTTAAGTTCTGAAATATCTCCCGATAATAAAACATTCTTTACTATAACTTTCCAAATAAATATCACCAGGTATAAAAGTCAAGAACTTGAGTCACAATCTCCTATTCTTACAGTTACTGTCAGTATTCGGTAGATTAATCATCAACTTTTGTTATCATTCGCCGGAGTTCGAAGATGGGGTGGTGATGATTAATAATATATATCTATCAAATGTTTTGAAGTTGGTTTAAGATGTGCCTATTGTTGATCCCTGGGATGTCTTCAGGGGTTTCAGATGATAAGTCCACCTGTTGTAGGAGAAAAGCCAAAATGCAAAAGTTCACAGGCGACGAATGCAGCAGTAACTAGAAGATGAAGGCAATGAAGGGAGGCCAGAGAGGTCCTAGGAAGTGGTGGAGTGAGCGCAGTCCAAAAGTACCGAGCTTTTTTGGCTGAGGGAGATGCACACATACCTATAGCAACTGCAAATGCCATCTGATCTGGAACCTGCAACTTTTGTCGGCTTTAGTATCTTCTCAATATCTATCTAATATCGATGTTTTATATTGGAAGTTAAAAGGCTAGCAAAGGGTATTTGGGGCCTTTGGACTTCCTTTGCATCTTATGTCAGATAGCTCATGGGTTACTCTCTATTTACTTTATATATTGTATTATATGCACCAAATAAAAACAACATTTGCTATTCCCCAGGCAAAAAAATTAGGAGTGACGACAGACAGACTGCAGGTTGTTTCTTCCCTCTCTCTATCAGCCTCTTTTACGACAACCTTTGGACACTATTTTGTTATCAACTGTCTTGTCTGACTGTCTTTTTCTCAAGTACCCCAAGGCTTCTCCACTGGCCACAAACCAACTTTGCAGGTTTTCTTGTCAGAGCACAAGTCTCTCCATCTCTTGTTGTGGTAGCATCTGCCAAAGATATAAAAAGAAGCTACAGTAGCCCCTGCAAAAAGCTCTAAAAACTCTTCTTCACAAACAGCGCAACACGCCAAACGGAGCATATTGAAATTCCAAGCAACGTAACTCAAAACACTGCCACCCTATGGACTTGCATCTGAAGCAATGTAGAAACCAGAATCAGTCAGACCAACATCCTCCTCCGAAGATGCCAAAACTACTTCTTGATTCCCATTATCAACAACAAGAAGAAAAAGAAGCTCCACCATCAGGGTATCTCCCCTTGTTTGCATCTGACCCAAACTGCAAAATCAGTAACTTGTCAGCGATATCTACAGCTAAAACAACAGCTACCAGATTTCCTGGTAAACTTTCTTTTCCTTGCACATTTACTCATTTCAAACTAACAAAAAGGGTGCTTTCTGCTACAGAAAGTCTCCTTCTTGAGCGACTTAGTTTATTCATTTTACTCCTCTAAGCTCACTTTTACTACGATTTCTTTTACTTAGGGATGGGAAGTTACTTTAGCCTAGCTCAATGGCAAGAGCTGGAGTTGCAGGCACTGATCTACAGATATATGCTGGCTGGTGCAGCTGTGCCTCCTGAACTTCTTCACCCAATCAAAAAGAGCCTTCTTTACTCTCCTCCATATTTCTTACACCATCCTCTTCAACAATTCTCTCATTGTGAACCAGCCCGTGAGTGCTAATTTGTGTACTTCGTATTTCGTTAGAAGTCATGACCTCGCAAATCAAAATGGATGGTTAAATTTTCTTTTTCTACTACCGAATTTTATTATTTATTCTGCATATCTAATGGTCGGTGCAGTTCTCCTGACGAACTGAAAATGGCGTACTTTTTTTTCCCTGAGATTCTTTTCTGTTTAATTAGTTGTGGAAATCTTTTAAGATAATGGAGTCATGTTTTCTGATTAGTAGATTTAGGTGTTGAAAGTTGAGCTCTTTGACAAATAGGTTATTGGGGAAGAGTAGCAATGGATCCGGAGCCTGGACGTTGTCGGAGAACAGACGGGAAGAAATGGAGGTGCTCGAGGGACGTGGTGGCCGGTCACAAGTATTGCGAGCGCCACGTGCACCGTGGCCGCAGCCGTTCAAGAAAGCCTGTGGAAATCCCCACCACCGCCTCTTCAGCAGCTGCTTTAGGAGGTGGGATTGGTGGTTCGGGTGGTACTGCTTTCAGTACCACCTCAACTCTGATTGATGCAGCACCGCTCATAGGGAATGCTAGTGGGACCACTTTTTCTTCTGTTGATCTTCTTCACCACCTTAATCACAGGTAAAACCAATTTTACATATATGCAAAGATATGGTAGAACACAAGCTCACTGATCTGGAATCTTATTGGCAATTAGTTCAGGGTAGGACAATAGGGACCCCAGTAAAATGGTGGCTAATGTTGTCTCAAATTTAGGAAAGAATCTAAGGTTCTGTACAAACCAGTCCTAACCACAATTTCTGCAGATATGCGTTTCTTTTGCTTTATGCAAATTTCTGTACAAGCTTTCTTTTGTTTCCTTCTTGGGTTAATACATCTTTTTGAAGTACGGTACCCATACGCTCTTTTTGTGTAAGACAGTATTTCAGATTCCAAATCTGAAACCAATGGCCTCTTTGGACCCCAAAATGAGATTGGTAATAGATCAGACGCCCACATTCTGAGGCATTTTTTTGATGACTGGCCACGGTCCCTTC
The DNA here is from genome assembly GCA_029829435.1 of Erythroxylum hondense. Taxonomy (NCBI): domain Eukaryota; kingdom Viridiplantae; phylum Streptophyta; class Magnoliopsida; order Malpighiales; family Erythroxylaceae; genus Erythroxylum; species Erythroxylum hondense. The sequence continues at coordinate 53,958,228 of JANKYF010000004.1, read as the reverse complement.
AAGAGCCGGAAAACGCTGGAATTAATGCTAGTTCGATGAACTCTGCCACCTGCCTGTCAATTTCAATGCCTGGAAACTCATCGTCTGATGTGTCACTGAAACTGTCCACCGGAAATGGAGAGGAAACGGCCTCCAGCAGAGGCAGTGAAAGAGGGCAGCAACAACTCAATTGGAGTAGTCATCAAGTGACCTCCATGGGAGGACCTCTTGCGGAGGCCTTGAGAATCGGGTCATCCAATTCGTCTCCTGCCAGTGTTCTACACCAGTTGTCTCGTGCTTCTGCTTCTGAAACTAGAGCTATTAGCACTTGATCTTAGTTTTTGTTTGTACAGTTGTTGGCGCACTCAGTTTTGTGACGTTTTTATAGTTGGTGGCCATAATAGACCATCCTAATCATGATATTATGTTTTATGTACAACTTACAAGGATGTGAACTTTTTTCTCGAGTTCATATGATTTTTATTCGTTAAGTCTTACCCACAATAATTTTTTTTGAGAATTCTACCCACGATAGTTTGAGAAAGCTTCTGTTAGTCCCTATCAGGTGACATGTAGCCTACTTGTCAAGGAGATTAGCGTTACCCAACAAAAATTCCAAAAGCATTAAGAAGCATGACGCTCATTTTTATTCAATGCTCCATAATTTACACGATATTACAATGCCAGTCTAGAACTCCTTGTAATCCTCTTGGTTCTGCAATGTAGTTTTATATCTTCTGTCACCTCGTGTTCCTTTCTGGTTTGCCTTCAGGGGATGGTCAAAATCTGGAAATGGAAATGGAAATTCTGGCAGTGATGCAAGGAACCCATGCCACTCCTACATCAGAAGCATATAAGATAACCGTCACTCCTTGACAGGCTCAGATGGATTGTCCACAAGAGCATAGACGACTGCTGTCCTACATGGTGAATATACCATGAAGGAACGTGGCCTGTCATTGTACCAACCTTCCTGCTTGCCAAGAGAAGAAATGAGAGTATAATGTCATTTCCACAATTGACAGAAATCCCACAGAAGATCATTTCCACAATTGATAGAAAATCCCACAGAAGATAATTTAACTTTGAAGATCCAAGACCAAGGTCTTTAGTTTCAAGGTGGATTTCTTACGGAGGTAAAGAACTCAGAGGTGTGATCAATCCTGCCAAATCCTCCAAAAAGTGGATCATCTGAATCCAAGACAATCTAGGACAATAGCCAGGTAGATGGTTAATCATCAGTGTTGAAACAGAGACAAAATGGGACATGATTAACAAAAACTCTTCATGATGCTTGTACCATTCATAATGTATTACAAGAACCAGTCAAAGCAAATTAACAAAAGCAAGGCTTGTAGGTAACCTTATAGATTTGGCCAAAAAGTTACCTTGTATTTTCCTGGTTTATAGCAGCCGACACGGTAGTCTGAATAGCTACTAGTCCAGTGATAGTTGAAGACAAAAACAAGATTCCCCCTCTCAAAGACAATAATCCGATCTCCTTCATCCTTCCGCGATATATACTGGTGATCAGCCGTCATGAACTGCATTGCACCAATATTATAAGGACTAGTTACCTCTGAATTTTAGTCCATAGAGATCAGGAAGTGCATTTCATGCAATGATTACACATTATAAATGACGAACATCTTTACAAGATGGTATCAAAACACTGCAAACATAATTTTAATACCAATATCTCATGTTAATTAAAACCTTGTTATACATATTCATTATGTTGACCTAATGATTCAAGGGCTTGTTCATAGTTGAAGTTTGACCAAAAGATAGAAAATCAAGTCCAGAGCAATAATCAGTATCATAAGAGTTAAAACGATACACTATCCATATACTTCTACCAGCTTCCAAGTGAAGGGATATCAACTCCTTCCAACCATATTTTTCACTACCAATATCTTAAGTTTAAATGAAGTACCAGTGAAGATCATGGAGATTTAGTATAAGAACACTAAAAGCAGAAATATCTTGGGTAATAATTTAGGTATCATTTAATAATATTATATTATCTTATTATAGAATTGTATTCCTTACTATGATTAATAGATAGATTAGGCCTAACGAATAATATAAACTAGGTCATTGTGTCTGAAAGAAGGACTTCAATCCAATTACATTAAATAACTGTATACATTCTCCTCTTTTCTTTCGTCTTTGTCTGTACTTTTCACTCGTGTACACAATATCATAACCAAGTTGTGGTTATGGAAACCTATCCTCTATTCTACTAAGGCATAAAAAGTTTTGATCCTGAGACCTATTCCCTTTAGGAGTACAAAGTTTTGATCCCAAGACCCCCAAAACTTCGCTTTTTCTTTTTCAGATAGAACTAATATTATGTCTTACCCTCCTACAACTAAATGAGAGTGCACTTACATCTTACCTCTATTCCCACGATACCTCTATTTGTTATATTATCACAGCTCATACCACTACCTCTATTCTTATTCTTTCATTTTTGTCTAAACTTTATCTATTTTTTCTTCTTTTCCGAAAAATATTTTCCTATGCTCTCTAACTCTGTCAGGGTTCCACCATTAAAATGCTGCTATTTCCTTTACTATCAATTTTTGGTTTGGTAATTTTATGATTTACCACAAAAAAAGAAAAAAAAAAGTCAAAAATGGAAAAGATAAAGAAAGATAAGAAGAATTCATAAATTCAGAGCTCATATGCAAGTGGGACATAAATAGCATTCACTTAACATTTCAAGGGGAAAGTATTTAATATAAGAATATTATTATATATCAATACAAGAATAATTTGAACATCAGCTTAAGTACTATTTAGTAAATTGTATTATCTTATTACAGAATATTGTATTGTGCTATTCTAATAAACAAATGGACTAAATTTAATGATTAAAATACCTTGGTATCCTAATAGTTTGTGTCTCCATGTGACCAAAAGAAAGAAGAGTCCAGTGTAAGATAAAGCTACTATAAATTTAGTTAATAATTTTGTCCATGGCATGATTTCTTGACATTATATTTCTTCAAACAATGACAAAAAAGCTCAAGGAATAGGCATCAAATGCATGTTCAAGCCAGAAAAATGAACACCCATGATTTTAAGGCCATAATCAACCAGAAATAATATCAACTAATGAATACAAGAGCTTACACCATAGGTTTCTTCAAGATGTTGCATTGCCTGATCAAATTCTTGCATCCCACGATATCTTAGGTAATCCGCATCACCCTGGTCACATAACCAATATATTTCAGAAACACATGGAAATCAATCTCAAAAAGCTACCTTCATGAGGCATAGTACCCTTGTTGACTTTAAAAGGACTAATATGAGAGTGACCTTAGCCAATTGGCTCGTGATGGAGAAAGGAAACAAGAAAATAGAAAAAAAATTCATTGAAGAAGAAATGAAGTATGAGAAAGAGAACAGAAATTACATAATCAAAGATGAAATCATATATAAGCTTATTCAAATGACAGCGATGAAATTAATAAAAACAAAAATATCATCAGAATTGGGGAAGAGGATTACAAGATCAAATCGTCGCCTACATTTATCGTAACTAAAATTGTTCCCAAGAACAACTTTTCCAGTAGGAAGATGCTGGTCAGCCCTTGGAAAATCAATCCACTCTGATTAATGGAAATAGAGAAAGAAAATACCAGTTTATTATGAGCCATAAGTTCAACAATGTTTAATCAATGACATAATCAATTAAACCATCAAAGAGTAAATCAGCTCATAATTGTACCCGGGTGTCCAAATTCATTTCCCATAAAATTCAAATATCCTTCTCCACCCAATGCCATAGTGATGAGCCTGATCATCTTATGCAATGCAATTCCACGATCTATAGTAGGTGTTGACGGTCTGTCAAGAGCCATAAAGTCATACATATCCTGGAAAAGAGGACAAAGAATAAGATGACTTATGTCCAGCACACAAAACAAACTATCAACAATCTAGGTTGGAAGATCAATTCTAGAAAATAAAGCCATTACTATTGATTCGTACTATAAAGTCAACGATAAAGAAATAAGTAGTTTAAATTTTGACGGAAATATTGGCACAGGAACTACTGAAGAAAAAATCTGAATCCAAGTTACCCTTCATAAAATAGAGAAGAGGTGATCTAAGTGTAAAACATTTGGCTTTATCATAGATACTAACAAAAAGAGTTCAACTGATAAGACATTAGAGATTACTTGTTTACATGGATCAATAATTTTACCTCTCACAATCATAACTATAGGGCAAGTTATTCTCACATAGTGTACAATATTCTCACGTATTGAAAAATAGCTTTTAGTGCCCATGTTAAGAGATAAAGAAGAATGTGCATAATTAGCTTATATCACCTTGTCCATCAACCAGAAGGCGATAGTTTTGTCACCAACAAGAGCTTGATCATGACTTTCAGCATAGGAAACACATTTCTCCAACCACCTTCTGTTAGTAAGAGTATGTACAATGTCACCCATCCTCCAGTCTTCATCCCTCTTCCTACAAATAGCAACATGTTAAACAAAGCCTATATACAAGGCAGATTAAACTCAAGTTTTATGGGTTTCCTAAAGACCATACTTCAGAATTTCAATCCATTTGTCAGCAATCGCCATGTGAAGGCGGTAATCAAATCCCACGCCACCATCTTGAACAGGAATGCAGAATGTTGGCATTCCACTAACCTATAAAGCAACATAGTAGAGCTTGGGTACTTCATCACAGTGATAGGAGAATATACATGTCAATAACTACTAGAGATGACATTAACATACATCTTCACCAATGACTACAGCTTCAGGGAAGAGACCATGAATCATATCATTAACAAGCATCAGATAAACTAAAGCATCGACATCAGTAGCATATCCAAAGTACTCGTTGTAATTCCCAGTAAAAGCCACCTAAAGAAGAATGTCAGCAAAATAAGTACAAAAGAAAACATGAAGATATTTGCAACATAAAAAGCTGTCCCACATAATCAAATTTTCCTGAGTTAAATTCACTAACCAAGTATATACCATGCATCTAACAGTTTATATTATTGAGGACTTAAAACAATTAGCTGTTTCAAGAATACCTGCAATCCATGGTGGGTGTACATCATTGAAGTAACACCATCAAATCTGAACCCATCAAACTTATACTCTTCCAGCCACCATCTTGCATTTGAAAGAAGAAACCTTAATACCTGAATCAAACAAGTGGAACAGATCCTGAAAACATCAACATTAAGGGAAAGAAAAATGGAACACCAATTATAGTTTAATGTACTACATATTAAATTACATACTTCCCAGCTTCCGTAATTGAAAAGGCGGGAGTCCCACATCCAATGGTAACCTCGGGACCCAGAGTGAAAGTAATGACTATCAGTTCCATCAAACATGTTCAGTCCATCTAGCGTATTGTTTGAGGAATGGCTGCATTTAGTTGATAAAAAGACAAGCCATTAAAATCAGAAGACAAAAGAAGCAAGAAAGAAAATCTGACCATGGAGGATGTGACAACTAAAACAGTGGGCAGAAGAAAGAAGTGGTTATTACATTAAATTCAGGTTTATATCCAGCTAAATGGAACAAGTAACAACAATTAAACAAAGTATCTACAGCAAGTTATTAACACAATGATGAGTCTTGCAAAACAAGGTATGTATAATATCTTGTTTTGATCATGAATATTTGGAGTCCAAATTATGCAAGGAGACATGGTTTATGCTAATTCCAAATACAGGACAAAATAAAATAGACTTCATTTCTATTATAGACTAATAAAAGTATCCTTTAATTGAAATTTGATAGCTTATAATAATTTAATCAGAAATCGATAATAAGAGAAATACTTCAAAAATAGGAATTTCACTTTTTATATATTTATGGGTAGAAACAATCAGGTAGTACTCCACAGATTCCAATCCAAAATATTTATTTCATTTGTAGGCCACTTGGACACCAGGTCCACTATCAATAGCATCACTTAGTCCAGATACAACATTGAGATTTTTTACCAGAACGTGACTAATTTCTAAGATCGCCCATGTCTTTCAGTTGATCATACAGAATTGCCAACAATTTTTTTTTTCCAAAATGATCGTATAACAAATAAAGGGAAACAGGATGTATATAAATAAATTTAAATATATTTTATATCCCAATAAACCATATGTTAGTATGTCTGTTTTTCTCTTCCTTGTTAGGGTGGCCCTTGGGGAACCAAGTGTATATTATTCTGCGTCTGATTAGCTTCATAATCACAAGGTTTACACTATTCAACGAGGGGTATAGTAGTAAAATGTGATGAACACGAAATCATGTTGCAATAAAAGTCATCCATACTACCTAAATGTCAAACATTATAGGAGTTGAGAAATCAATCAATAGAAACCAATCAACACCTTGAGATACTTCTAAAAACATTAGAAATTAATACACAATTTATGATATGCATAATAAAAAGGAAAGTTTTACAAAATAAACCAACTTAAATATAAAAATTTTTGATTTATTAATGAAGTTTCATATCTAAAAGAATTTCACAATCTATAGCTTTCTAAAAATGTTACTTTACATTGTTCTTTTTAGTTTGTGACCAAGTTAGTTTACTCTTTACTTATGCTTATTCTTCTTTTGTAGTTATCAAGATAAAATATTA
>JANKYF010000004.1:53936721-53951177 GCA_029829435.1 Erythroxylum hondense | reverse complement strand
ATTTTTTAATTACAAAATGATTATGAAGAAAACAAAGAGATAATGTTACAAAAAGAGTTGGGTTCTTTAATCCTATTTCATGGTTGACATGAATAGAGAAAGAGGAGAATAAGGGCATGAATAAAGAATGAGAAGAATAAGGGCTTAAATAGAAGCATGAAAATGAAATTTTTCTTCATAAAATTAGAACATTAATAAAAAAAGATTGTTAGAAAATCAATCCACTAAGCCAAATCCTAATTAATTATTTTATCTAAAAATAACTTATATATCATTAAATTTAATACTTATTAGTTGCCTTCAACATATTACTCATAATGATGAATGGCTGTTATTATGATAATTGGCTATATGTATATGCCAATATTACAACGTTTAACACTAAAAACAAGAGATAGAAGAACAAGAATTTGAAGAATTGGAAGAAACGAAAGCTTTTGAATAAATTCAAATGGAACATGAAAAGTTTAATTGAAAAATAATTGTTTCCAATTAAATGTCTCTTGAAATCAATTATTTAAATTTAAAAAATTATAAACATATATAGCGTTATCCTTTACTCATTATCTACACTTCTATTAAACAAAAGAGAGAAGAATAATGAATTAATTAGTTAAGCAGTTTAAGTTGTAAGAATGGGGCTCGCATACCTTCTCTTTGTATCGACTTTACAACATATACAGTATATAGACATATGTTAGTAGTTCAAGTAAAGGATCAAAAGTATACAAAATAATTATCAGGCAGGCGTGCGAGCCCCATTCTTCTTCTGAATAGATCTAACTAGTCAGTGTCCTAACCCTTCTCCCCTATATACAACCACAACCACGTCATTCATTCTACTACCAGATTAACATCCTATAATGCAAATCATCAGTTCAACAATGTAATCAGGGCAGGTTCTTGACATGTCTTAACGATTTCATGCAAAATCAAGTACTTACCTGTGAACAATATCCATGAGAACAAGTAAGCCTAATTCATGAGCTCTATCAATCAATGACTTCAAGTCATCAGGGGTTCCAAATCGACTACTAGGTGCAAAAAAATTAGTGACATGGTACCTGCACCATATCAAAGTGAATTTTCAATTCCTTTAACACTATGCAAACAGGGCATCAATTGAACAAAAAAGAAATAAATAAAGAAGAAAGCGTTGATGAGGTTTATGTTATAAAACATACCCAAAACTAGCATAATACGAATGCTCTTGAATGGCCATTATCTGAACAGCATTATAACCAAGCCTTTTGATGCGAGGTAAAACATCATCTCTAAAGTTGGCATATGTGTTGATTATGGGTTCCTGAATTTAATATGGGTAGGAACACAAAAGAAGAAAAGAACATTGAGATAAAAGGAAGATATTAATTTAAACTAAAATCCTAGCTAAATTTTTATCTATAATGATTTGAATCCTCATTACCAAAAATAGAAAAAAAATCCTCATGGAAATTAATACAAGCTAGCAACACAAATGGTGTGGAATCATAATCATTTAAGTTAGTCACTGAGGTGTTATACCACTCACCACAACAGAATAAAAAAAAAACTCTCTTTTTAAAGCCGAAATGTTCTTTTCCCTTGCAACTGTGGCATTACGGGCAGAAAAAATTCCATGCTAGGGTGAGGAAAAATATGCAGCTACCCAATCTGGTATTAAACGGCACTTACAAATTCCGAATCTGGAGTAATGCCTCATTTCACATACATGGAAATATAACATCATTCTTAGGTCAGTAACCTTAGTTGATTCTCTAAAACAAGGAACTTTGAAGTAGAGCGTTCTTTTTAAAGCAGATATGTTCTTTTCACTTGCAACTGTGGCATTACAGGGCAGAAAAAATTCCATGCTAGGGTGAGGAAAAATATGCAGCTACCCAATCTGGTATTAAACAGCACTTACAAATTCCGAATCTGGAGTAATGCCTCACTTCACATACATGGAAATATAACATCATTCTTAGGTCAGTAATCTTAGTTGATTCTCTAAAACAAGGAACTTTGAAGTAGAGCGTAAACACCCAGTAAGTTGTCACCCTTCTTGGGGCTTGTCAAGGACAAGAGCAATTATGAACAAGGCTTCCAGAAAAGATAACCTTTCTTGAGGAGTTAAAATTTGGAATACTATTCCAAAAGGTTCTGTAGATTTTTGAGGGAGAAACTTTTACTCTCTCATATCTATGATAGAATACATTGAATTTATAGGGTACTTTGTACCCTAATACAAACAGAAATAATCTAAATATATAACTAAAATATATGCCACCTTATTTCTAAGGATCCTTAACCCCTAATTTAGGGATTCGGATCCTTTAGAAACATCTAGAAATTAGGAAATAAAATCAAACTAAATCCTTCAATTTCTAATAGGTTCCAACTGCTGAATGCATAACAAGGCTACTACTCCAATAGTCCTTAAGGTCCTTTCAACACAACAATTGTTGTTACAACTACAGCTAATAATAGAAATGGGCCCTTGTTTTCTCTTGTGTTTTCTTTCATAACATTTTGACCAATGAAGTCCACAACATTTTGAGTATGCCAATTCATCAAAATCGAAAGAAAAGAGTTGGGGAAGAAGCATACCGTACTACTCATTCCAACATGTGACTCGTAAATCCTAAGGGATTTTGGTTTCTTTGGTTGAGGATGCTTGAATATGTATTTTTCCTGCAATCATTTGAAAATTTAAATCAAAATAAATGTAAGACGTTTTGAAATATCAAACACAACCTGAGATGGCTCCCTCATCTGTGAACAAGCACTGCTTAGCAGATACAGATATGTGTAGCAACTCACAAATTGTTAGTATAGATCATAGCTAACGAAAATATAGACATTTAATAAGGTTATTTTTCAGAAAACAGACTAAGAGAATATAGTTAAAAGCAAGATAAAATGTATGGTTGAATTGTACCTCCCCTGGTGGATCATAATAAATGCCGCTGTATGGGATTTCACCTGGAGCCTGAACTGCAAACTTAATCCATGCAGGAATTGAATCTTTTATACCAGATGGAGTATCCATGCGTATCTGCAAGGTTATGGTTAAAAATTACAGGTTTTGATATGCTAAGGAGCTTCAGCTTCACAATATTTGGGATCTTCAGACAGAGTAGCAGTGTGAAAATAACTTAACGACCTAAACTGTGTAAAGTAACATCTTGAAAATACCAATGAATACTGATTAAAATGAAATCTCTCGTTTCCATATAGAACTTGAATATAAAATGATACAAAGGTTAAACCAAAGTTTACTAATCAAGGTGGATAATTGCGACAAACTGACAATTCATAAAATTTTGAAAGAAGGATATAAAAATGAAGCTAGTTACTTTAAAGTTTTTCACAACAGGTGTATAGCAACCATGTGGCTGAGGTAATTTGCAATTTGAGTGTAAAACTAGAAAGAAATCCATTATTTAATATTATTCAAAAGCTTCAGAATATGGCTGATTGGCCAACAATAGTCTTCTATGTTGGTTAATAAAGAAGACTGCAGATGGAAAAGATTACATGAATTTCAGACTAGAAGAACTCTTCACTGTATCTTTTTCATTTTTCAATCTTTTCCAAGCAACAGCTATTACTTGAAAGGGGTTGCAAACAGTTGTTTCATTTTTTTTCTGAATGATTTAGATATATAACTCTATTCCATACAAGTCTTATAAACACGATTGGGATACAACACTTACACATGAAATTCGTTTCTACTTTACAAGAGGCTCTTGTGTGTCCTGTTCTTTTATTTTAGTAAGTTAAACTAAAGAAATCCCCACAAGCTCCCTCAACCATCTTATATATGACAGGTATGTATCGACTAAAAAGGAGAGAAGTCAACTAATTTTCATTTCTGCTGAAGAAAGAAGGAAACCGCAGGAGGAAAAATGCAATGGCAACAAGGGCTGCTAAAAATTTACAATTCCTAATTTTAGAATAGAGTATTTGTCATTCCGAAAAGTTACCTTCACCCGAGAACCATGGGGAATTGCTGGTGAGCCATCTGCATTGTTTGGCAAAAAGATCTCCCAAATGCCAAACTCGTTCTGCAAGAAAATTTTTGGTGGAATTTTTAAATAGAATAGCAGGATAAAATTGGAATAAAAAGAAGAACATGCTACCCCTGAAAAAAGGTAAAAAAAATATAAATATTTGAAAAGGTCATTAACCTTTCATTTTCACCTAGAGACTGTCACCAGAAATAATCTTATCCAAATGTAAGTCCTTTTATTATTGTACAAATAACAGCAATAAAAGATTAGTGAAATCTCATTCATAACATTAGTTTTCCATTCATGCTCCTTCAAGTTTGTAGCCAGCACACTCATCTAAAACCCCTCTCCAACCCAAAACACTTTTCCCCTTCTCCCCACAATCCCCTTCCCTGAATCCAAAAGAAAGTTATTCAAGCGCAAAGACAATATGAAAGAACATGCATCCGGATGGTCCTCAAACCAACCAACATACAAAGGCATAGATCTACCAACAATTACAAGCCAACCTAAGCAAGCTACCTGGTTCTAGTATATTATTTAACTAATGGCCAACCTAGTGTGCCACCATGATTCCCTTAACCAAAATGATCATTATAAAATATATGAAAGATATCCTTGACATCTCTAGTTAACAATTGATTAGAGATACAAAGAAGAAGGATGTGAAGAAGATAAGTCACACAAACTAACTTTTAAAGCCAAAAGCTTTTGTTTTTAACTAATTAATCTAAAAGTCTTGAAAACAATTCGGACAGTAGCAATAGGAGCAAAACAAATTTGATAGGATGCTTAACCCAAAAGGTTGAGAAAATTTTGCTAAGGCAACATACCCGGGTCATTACATCTGAATTTGGATTCCAATTGTTGAAATCTCCAATTAGTGCTGCCCACTGAGGACAAGTAGATAATCAACATATTGATGAATGTGATACATATAAAAAAGAACAGCATTCAACAGCCATTCAGATTCTTTCCCTAGCTGGTTTTTAATAGCTGCTTCTTAAATTAGAGGTCGAAAAGTGTCTGGCAGTTCATACATCAGAGTAGGCATATGCTTTACATTAAAGGCTATGGGACCAGGCACAAAGGATTCAACCACGGCCAGAACTGACTAGCAATTCCTATAAAATCTTACTAAAATTCTTCTGTCGATGGAATTCTGAGGATAACTTTACAAAAAGGTAAAAAGGTAAGGAACTGAGACAAACGAACCTTTGCTCCTGGAGCCCATTCCCTATAGGTTATCCCTGTTTCACTGAAGCACCATTTGAAATTATAATCAGTAACAAGAAAATCTGTAAAATTTAAGTGCCAAAAGAAAACGAGAACTCAGGTGAGATTTCTTGCATATTTGTGTGTGTGTGTGTGTGTTTTGAATGGGGGTGTTGGCGTTTTGGGTAAAAACAATGTAAAACCCCAGAGGAAATGCATATATGAAGATAACACAACAATGAGAAATAAAGTGGTATTCAATTCAAGGGACTACTGCAGTCCTGTCCTTTTGAAAAGTCCTGCCATAATAAATTCAACACTTCTTTGAACCACCTATCTGCCCAGATGCATTCAATAATGAAAAGCATATCTACTTATTTTCAAGTTCCTAACCCCATAGTTGGACATGCGCTTTAATAAAATGAGAAGCTGGACATCATAAGATATGCATGAGAGAAGGTATTTACATCTAACTTCCAAATAAGAAATAACAATGATCAGAACCGGAAATGGTGCCCAAAAATTCTTTCAAGTTTACATTGCTCAATTAACTACTTTATCTTGAACTTGAAATACTTATATCAAGTAGCAAGGCACTATAAACTATGGGAACTTGGAACTTCAGAAAAGGGAAGATCTCCCCAACATTAGTACGTCTAACATGCAGAAGCATTTTCTCGTAATAGGCTCAAAATAAAGACTAAGAAAAATATTAAAATATTGCACTTGCTACCATCAAGTATTTACTGTACGTCTGATCAACACAAAATACATGTAAAAACATACCAACTAACTAATGAATGCATACAGAAGCTGGAATTTTTATTCAATTGAAATGTAAGCAGTAAATAGGTTCAAAATGCCCAATATCAGACAAAGATAAATACCTGCGAGTGAAACCAAAATTTTCATAGCCACGAGAAAATGCCTCCAAACCACCTTCATACTTATCAATTGCTTCACGTATTTTTTTGTAATGTGCATATCTGTTGATTTATTTATTACAAATATTTAAGTACTTTGTCCATTATTATTTAACTTCAATCGGAAAAAGCAGTAAATGGAGAAACATAAATAACATACAACTTAGTACAACAACAACCCATTAAAAATCCCACTGATACGCAGGATTTGGGAAGGTTTAGTTATACGCAACCTTATCCCTAAATGATAAAGAGGTTGTTTTCGAAAACATATAACTTAGGGTGAAGTTAAAACAGAGATTGAGGGGCATCTCACCTGTAATCAATATGTTGACGAAATCCTGTCAAGCTTGGATCTATTTCATAGATTTTCTGTCCGCTACCAGGTGGGGGTATGACCCTCGGTTTAGGTTTAGGTATTGGAATGCTTACTGGCTCATTCAAAGAATCCACTACCACCTGCTTTTCTTCATCTTCAACACTCTGTTCATCTTCCATTGTCAAACTCTCTGTATCCTCAACTACCTAAAGAACAATATGGAAGTAAAGGCAGGTAAAATTTTTTGCAGGAACTGAATGGCAGATACATAACATTGTCATAACTATTAAGTCAAAGGAAACAGAAAAGGAAAATACAAGAATAATTACAAACAGTTAACAGTCAATCAACTACTGCTTATATTCAACCATTCATATAAAAGCACAAACCCAAAAAATATCTTGGCCTATCTCCGTAAGATAATTTTTCCACCATGAAGAACAGATTCAAGTAGGACTATGAAATGAATAATACCAGCGTACAATTAAAACAATATCCTAATGTTGTTACTTTAAATGTTTATCAGCATATTCAACCAACAACAGTCGGATAGGCCAAACTCAAGCCTTTAAATAATTATATAAAGATCAAACGATCCCAATCAAAACAGAACAAGTAAAGCAAGCCAAGAAAGCTCCAAAGAGATGTTTGTAAGTTTGGAATATACATAAGTTGACTCTTACAGCCTTTATCACACTTGTACAGATTCCCTCGAACTTCCTTCAAGGAAGGATTACAACATATCTCCTTTATCTTCTACTTTGGTCACATTGCCACTTACTAACTTTTAAAGAACTGCCAATGAGGTGCAGTAAGTTTGATTTTTCCAGCACAAGTTGTGCCATTTAAAGAAAAACCGATTCTCTAATTGTTTTGTGCACTTACAACCAAATACTTTCCTCAACCAATGATCTAAAAATAGGAACTGAGATTTTCAAAATATCTCCTTCTTGACTTGGATTCGCATAAAAGTTTATAACTGCTCTTAAATCCCTTCCGCAGAATAATTATTCAAAAGTTGGTGAAGGTACAACCCATCAAAAAGGATATGCTGAATATGGATGAATCCTGCTTTTCAAGTAAAAGGAATCATCCAACGGGACAGCCAGAATCAGGCAGCCAGTCCACATCTCCCATAGAGTATGATTACCCGGTTTTTCTTCTTTCACGAGTTCCCAAAAGTATTAGAGGTAATATATATGTGGTTCACAACTTTATAACAATCAGTTTCTCTAGAGGGATCACCCGAAATAAAGCCTCTTTTCAGCACAACAGTCAGTTTCTTGTCTTTGGTTTAAAAAGTCACGTAAAGAGTTTCTCAACCTTCTGCTTCCAACACCAAACAACAAGTTCTGATTTTATAAATAGCACTTATCGCAGGGCATATATATCTTGACGATGAATCAACAATAAGAAAAGTGTGATTCTAAATGTGCACTAGTATCACAAACCTGAGTATGTTCTGAAGCGGTGGCAGGAGACCCTGACTGATCTGTAGACGGAGGGGTGTCAACAGCCTCGCCACCGGGAACAAGCGCTTTCTCAGAGGTAGTGACAATAAGATTTGAGGAGTCGGAATCATATGATGATTTTCCAGCAAAGATCTTCCCTACAAGCAAGCTCTAATTTAGTTCTACATCTACATGCATGGTATAAAGATTATTTACAAAAGAAAGAAATCGCCCAGCACATAGAAATCGCCCAGCACATACAGCGAGGAGTACTATTAAAACACGAGAAATACTTGATTAATAATTACTTTATATAGTGAAAACCGTATTGCACCAAGGTACCACCTATCTGATCAGAGGTCTGAAAATCCAGAAAATTTTCATCTTCGGTTACCACAACGCAAACACATTTCCCAAACAATCAATAATGACTCTAACGACGGTTACCACCCATGAAGTGTCAAAACGTAACAGAAAAAGAAGAAAAAAAAGACGAGCTAAAAATAGCAAAACAGAGACGAAGACGGAGAAATAGGAGGTACAAGAAAAAGGCTGCTTCTTGAAGAACAACGAGAGTCCCGCACTGCGACGAGCACCATGGAAGGTCGATAGAGACTTGTATGCTGAAGGAGCACACGGAAATCTGACCCCCGAGAGAGTGTAGTACACCATTGTATTTCGCTTTTCTTCTACAGAAGGAGAGAGAAAGGATGTGGCACTGTGTTCTTCTAGAAGTCAGTGTACTTGATAGTGAATATTTAAATAGACGATGGGGTATTGGCAGATCTAGATTCTAGAGAGATAGGGAGAGATACCTGAGAGAGAATTGAGAGGCAGCACAGCAGCGGAGATTGCGAGACGTATTAATATAAGTGAAGAAGAGGAAAGAGAGAAGTGAGAAGGCAGGTGAGGTGAGGTGGGGTGGGGTCAAGTGCCACGTGTGCATTGATGGACGAGAGCATAGGACCCATAGGGGCGATAATGTGTCTTGATATTTGAGCTACGCGAGGGTCTCTGTCGTTTTATGAGAGGAATCAAATGAGAAACGACAGGCAACTGAACGTCTTGCTGGCAGGGTATGGGACGCATGGCTAGAAATTAGAAAAGATAGATACATTATCTTCTAGGTGAGAAATCAGCTTTCCTATTGATTGATGGAAAGAATTGGTCTTGATCATGATTTGGAAAGTTAATTACTACTTTTGGTAACCGGTGGGATCGCACAATCTAGACAAATGTTCTGTACTTCTTGTTCTTGGTATACCTTATGATAACTTTTACACTAAATCAACTACCAACATAAATATATATCATAGAATAGTCAATCTTGTTATAGAAATATCACACCATACATCCTATTTTTCGGAATTTGATAACAATAATTAATTTCTGTTAGAAACGAAAGGATGAATGACGTTTGTGGACTTGTGAGCTCAGCTGATGGAAGTGGAACCAAACAAAAACGAGTATCTAAGAATATCTGCTCACATGACACGGAATCGCAAGTGGGCTGGAATGGAAAAGGTATATACCAGAGTACCATTCCAGTGCCAAGTGAACACAACAGTAAGATCACTAATCATTGTCACTCCTCACTAATTACATGCTAACAACTCTTAATGCTCAGTGTTTCTATGTTCAGTTACTGTAAGTAACCACCAAATGATAGCGGAGTAATCCCAAACAAAGACATTCAGAGCAGGCTTGCAAGCTCATATCATTCTATCATAATTCCTCTTTAAGCTCTGTCTTTTGGAGATTAGAAACTTATAACCAACCACCACATTAGATGAACAGGCTTCATAGCCTAAGTCAATAGTCCATGCTTATTTTCATATAAAAGTTCCTAGTAAAAACACGTCGGACACCAGAATTCCATCTAAGTCCTGGATTAAAAGACAAATGACAGTCTATAACTAGAGAGTTCAGTAATCCTGGATGATTACATATTTTGGAGTAATACACTCACAAAACCAAGCTGAATAAGAAGAGTCTGTCAAAGAAATGTATCCAGATTTGCCAGTATTTAGTTAAGTGCTTGCCCATCTGTGATTTCATGCTATTTTGGGTGGATTATCAGTATCGCGGACTAGCTTCATTGAAGGAAGCACAATTGCAGCAACTGGATTACTCTCTATTCCCCCACCTTCATCAATGATTAATCTATGATCTTCAATATGAAGCTTCCCATGGTGACCACTAACTACAACGGTTGGTTTCTCAGTTAAAGTCTGGAAGAAATCAAATAACAGTCACACATATCAGAAGGATAGCAGGATATGCAAAGTAACATCTCCCCACTAAACTGTAGCTAATGTTAGAAATTTAAGCAACAGGAAAGTGTTCCAAAACGCAGAGACTTATTTAAGTTATGCAGTGCACCCTCACCTGTGGGATATCCCAGACATTCTTCCTTCCACTAAGTGCTTCGATCTTGGGAACCAGGGTGTCCTTGGCTTTTAAAGATTTCAGCTGCTCTTCAACATCCTTCCCTTTCTCTAAACCAGCATGCACAGCAATCAATTTGCAGTGCTCAATTCCTTCTGCGCTTTCTATGCATACATCATCCTGGAACAGTAATTGCGCATTACTAACGATCAAAAAGCTTCACACTGTGTTTCCACAGTTCCAAAAGCAATTGAAACTTACACCATTATGCATCCATGGACTACAAATAAATAGCCAAAGAAATGATATCGATTTGTTTTGATCACTTGTCACTTAAAGGAGCACACCACCAAAGATAACAAATCTTACCTCTTCATGAACCCAAACCAAATTAGCCAAAAAGTTCTTGTGCTCATCAGGAACCGCATTAATCAAATCTGCGCACAGCAGTTTCTCCCTCAATACAAATTCAACAAAATCATATCAAATTCAAAAGAATGCCAATCTTTCTAACAGCAATAACAATCTCATTCAATGTTTTGAATTTCAGAATCAGATTTCCCCAACATAAATCGCTTCAAATACGAATAAGAAATGAGCCGATAACTCAAAACAACAATATGCGATTCATTTCGTAACAAACCCAATACTCAAACAACTTACAGTAACAGAACACTGACACACCAAATTCACCATCAGAAATCAATAGTAAAATCCAATCATACCAGTAGATCCATGAGGGACACCATAAGACTCAAAGGTAGGGCCAGCATCATATATAGAGCCTTTGAACTCCATTCCTTTGGCAACATTAAACCTAACTTTAATAGTACCAGCCCATCGCCTCCCTTGCAAATACATATTCTCATAACCATCTCCCTTGTACCACCCTTCTCTCTCCTCATTATCCTCGTACTCCTTCCAGCCCTCTTTAAACGGCACGCCATTCCTGGGCTCCGGTAAGAGCCCGAGAAAAGCCGCAAAAGCGAGGTCGTGATTACCGGAGAGAAACACGTGCTTTTGGTTTGGGTACTTCGAGGGCAAATTTATTAAGAAGTAGAGAACCTTTTTGGTGTCTGGGCCACGGTCGCAATAATCACCCAGAAATATGACCAGTGCAGAGTTGAATTCTTGTGGGTTGATAAGGGTTTCGAGATTAGACCAGAGATTTTGGAGCTTGGCTATGTAACCATGAATGTCACCTATACAAATGACGATTCTAGGCTTGTTGTGTTTTGGGTCTGTCATTTTTGGTACACAGATTGCCTGTTTAGCTACAAGATTGGAACATTTATATCAGTTTCCCGAAAGGGTTCGTCCTTCGTGCGTCCTGTATTTTTAATTTACTGTATAAAACTGCTGTTAGATGTTGCAGAGAAGGCCAGAGAAGATGATTACGTAAATAATTAAAATGACGAACGTTAAAAAGAGAGAACAGAGTAATAAAATAGTCGTGAGTAGTGTAAGAGCCGTATTTAAGCCGACTGCATGTGGCTTCGACTCTATGAAAATGATTGTGTATGATTTGTGATCCTCTCTGTCAGTAAAATCTGTGTCTTCTCTCTCCCCCTGATGTTATTCTTCTTTGCTTTCTGACAATTCCTAATTGAATATACGCATTCCGTGAGTTTCGCTTTTTTTTCATAACAAACTGGTATTAGAGAAGTCAATCCGGTTAATAATGACAATGGCGAATAACACTAGAGATGCTAACTTGAGAAGGATCGAAGAAAGCTTGAAGAGTGTAACGGAGAAAATGTTTTTGAAAATGCAAAATAGGACGGAGAAGGTAAAAAAAGAGATGTCAAAGCTAAGAGCTTTACTCTTTTAAAGTTTTCAAAAACTAAGAGGTGAAGCTGGTACATCTAAAACTACATCACATAATAGTTCAGTTGTACAAGAGTGAAAGGGAACCATGATACCCACAAGAATGAGTCGAATCGAGTTTTCATCATTTGATGAAGAAAACGTCAAGCTATGGTTGTATAGATGTGAGTAGTTCTTTATGTTGGACCAAACTCGAAGAATACAAAAGTGAGGGTGGTTGTCCTACACATGGATGAGCGGGCGCAGGAGTGATACCGTTTATACATAAGGAATCGCAACCTAACAGAAGTAGTCGCATGGGAGGAGTTCACAAAGGTTTTGAGGTAAAGGTTCGACGCAAAAATATTTGACGATCCGAGAGGAGATTTTAAAGATCTGAAACAAGAAGGAACTGCGTTAGATTACTGCGCATAATTTGATCATCATTCCAACATGTTGACATTGTCTGAAGAGTATCTAGTGGGATTTTTTGTTGAAGGGTTAAAACCGGATATTGGAGTGACGGTGAAGCTGCATGAGCCTCACTCGCTGCATCAAGCTTATATGCTAGCGAGGAAATAGGAAGCAATTCTAAACTGCACGGGGAACCCAACGTTTAAACAGGGATCACTAATAAAAGGAACGAGCGATAATGGCAATTTCAATCAGAACTCACGTGTTTTGCAGTCAATGAATGCCATGCGTAGGTCATCGTTTGATGGTATACTGTCGTCTCCTACGTCGTCGTTACGACCGTCATCGTCAGTATGAACTTCAAAACTTCAGGAGACGTTTCAATATTTGGGACTTCGATGAAAAGAGGGCAAAGAGCCTTTGTTTTTGGTGCGATGAAAAATACAACATGGGTCACCAATGTAAAAAGCGTCAACTGCAGTTTTACACGATCTAAGGTGATGATGATGACAGTAGAAGAACTTCCCCGAAAGTGGAAGAGGATGAGTTAGAAGGGAGTCTCGTAGATGAAGCCCACCTGATGATCTCCATGCAAGCCATGCTGGGACTGTCTGGGAATACTGAGTTTAAACAAATGAGGGTGGTCGGAGTGCATCAAAGGAAAACGATACACATATTGACTAACAATGGGAGCACCCACAACTTCATAGACACCTCCATTATAAGGAAGGGGGGATGTTTGCTCTAGTAGATGGAGCCCATCTTTATTACTGTAGGAGGTGGATCACAACTGAAATGCCACCAATATTGCAAAGGGTTTAAGTGGATCATGCAGGGAGTATAATTCTCTATAGATGCGATAGTGTTAGCATTAGGTGAGTGTGACGTCGTACTTGGGGTGTAGTGGTCGAGTGGACTCGACAACGTTTTATGCAATTTCAGGAATCGAACAATGATGCTCAGGTGGGAAGGGCGCATGGTGACGTTGAGTGGTAATCCAGAGGGAAGTTCAAAAATAATTTCTAGTAAAGAATTTCAGAAGCATATGCACCGAGCTGCAGAGAGTCAATTATTTATGATGCAACTGTCGACACCCATAGAATTCCAGCTATAGCAGATGAGGATGACGACAGATCAATGGTATGCTTTCGACAAGATCAATGTTATTTTGTCAGAATATGCGGACGTCTTCCAAATACCGACGGAGCTTCCTCCAAACTGCCATCACAATCATCAGATAGTGTTGAAGGAAGGAGTAGATGCCATTAACATCCGACCATATAGATATTCGGGAGTTCAGAAGGACACAATAGAACAAGCAGTGCAGGATCTTATAAAGCAAGGTTTTATCAGACAAAGCTATGGTCCATGGTCTTAGTTAAAAAAAAAAGATGACTCCTAGAGAATGTGCGTCGACTATAGGGAATTAAATAAACACATGGTAAAGGATAAGTTTCTGATACCATTGATTGAGGAACTTCTCGATGAGCTGCATGGGGCGGGGTGGTTCACCAAACTGGACTTACGATCTGGGTATCATCAGATCAGGATGCAACCAGAAGATGTAGCGAAGACGACATTCAAAACACATGAAGGCCATTACGAGTTTCTCATAATGCCATTTAGCCTGACGAATGCACCTTCGACGTTTTAGAGATTGATGAATGACTTGTTTAAGCCATACCTGCGTCGCTTCATTATGGTCTTTTTCGATGATATTTTGATATATAGCTCATTGTTACAATCACATGTTCAGCATATTTCCACTGCCATGGAAACACTAAGAAGAAATCGACTGTTTTTAAAGGGAAATAAGTGCATGTTCGGAGCAAGGCAAGTGGAATATTTGGGATATACGGAAATTGTTAGATCGGAAAAAGAAAACATGCTTTGTTTGGAAAAACGGTAGATTTCAAAACTTTTAAAAAATCATTACTTGCAGCAG
>JANKYF010000004.1:53923702-53936621 GCA_029829435.1 Erythroxylum hondense | reverse complement strand
TACACCATGCTCAGTAGCTCACAAAGACAAGAAGAGAAGAGGAATAGAAGAAATCAGTGGCAGTGAAGTTACCTTAGGGCTCGATTGGCTGAACAAAGGAGGTTCCCATCTTCGAATCTTCAAGGGAGCAGCTTTCCCAGCCAGCAGAGTAGAGAAAGGAAGAAACTGAGTCAGCAAAGAAGAGAAAGGAAGAAACTTAGCCAGCAGAGAGGAGAAAGGAAGAAGCTTACCTCAGATCTCCTCCCATCGTGTCTCAATCTCACTCTTAGTCTCCAGCTTCGAAACACCAGCCGTCCAACTCACAGAGTCAAGAAGCAGATTAAGGGTTAATTACTGTTTTGTCAAAGATTGGACCGGGTTTATCCAATCCAAAGCCCTAGGCCCACATACTATGCATGTTGCATCCGAACCATAGGAAGTTCTTGAAAATTCTGTCAATCCGCTTGTGGATATAGTTGGGAATTATTAAGACTATGACTATTTATATACAAAATATAAAGAGTAAAGCATTTCGATATTCAAAATTAATAAAATCATGTTACAACTGTTTTTCATCTTTAAAAAATTAATTTTGAATAAATCATGCTGATTTAATATAGTATTTTTTTAACAAACTTTTTCATAATTATATCAGCAAACTAAAATTATTCATAATAGTCTTAAATGTATGTTGATTTACAACATATTCTCTCATACTTACTTTTCTCATCACGACATTGTTTAAAGCACTGATGATTTTGATTCATTATTTTAAAAAATTAGGTCGTAGTTAGTACTATTAATAAAGGATCGACCATTAAGATTCTATCTTGAGCCTTAAACTCTATCATATTAAATAAGTCAACTGGATTTTAAGTTCATTTGATCAAAACATATATTAAAAGATTAAGGCCCTGTTTGGATGACAGCCTTTTAGTTGTTTTTTTT
Source organism: Erythroxylum hondense (assembly GCA_029829435.1). Lineage (NCBI taxonomy): Eukaryota > Viridiplantae > Streptophyta > Magnoliopsida > Malpighiales > Erythroxylaceae > Erythroxylum > Erythroxylum hondense. The sequence continues at coordinate 53,935,694 of JANKYF010000004.1, read as the reverse complement.
GGCTGTTTGACATAAATTAACTATTTGACCCATATCAATAAGCTCTTTATTTATTTGGTTAAGAACTGGTTGGGTTGACTGATTTAATCCAACTAGCTAATTTTTCACCAGCTCTTTTATTGGAGCATTTAGAGATAACTGATTGATTTATATCGACATTGCCTCTCTTTACTCTCTGCTCTCGGTCTTTTCCATCATCTTCTTTTTCTTCTTCTTCATTCTTCTTTTTCCCCCTTTGACATTCCGTTCATTTGAGATTACTAAGGTTCAATCGTAAGTAGCTCAAATTCAATCCGTCTATTATTATCATCCCTACTCAAAATAAAAAAGAAGTGACTTACTTTTCAAAATTATTTAGTTTCCCTTTCTCTTCAGGCAATTAATAGTCAGTAGAACGGAATGGATCAAGCTCAAACGGCGGAGGCAACTGTAGCTATTGATCAATCTCTGACCATCCATCGTTGGCCTTCATCATCTATTCCCATGGAATATCTTATTGAAGGTCTTTGTTGTTTTTATGTTAGCTACCCCTTTTGCTCAATATCGTCATCTTAATCAACAAAAAACAAGATACAATCTTTTGTGCAAACAAGATGCAGTCTTTTGTTCTAACTGATGCCCTGCTACTTATCATGACTACTAATGTTCTATGCCCAGCTTTAGTATTAATGGTTATCTATAAAAGGGGAACATCAAAGGATTGGATAAACAACATTTTGAATATTTTATTTGAATCCTGACTAATTTTGATTCTCCCATTAAATAAACTACCTAATTTCCAATGAACAAGTAACCATGTCAGCTGCAAACATGTAGTTATTGTTCTTGCTTGGTGCTTGTAATGAATCTCCAATATAATTTGTTTCTAAGCAACGACTGATTGAAATGTGGTTTAGTGGAGGCCTGAAATGTAAAGAGCTTTCGAGAGAGTCATAAATAAAGACTGACTTGTATAGTATTCAACTTCAAACTGTACATCAAGTCAGATTTTGGATATATACAGAACATGAAACACTTAGCTATTATGTACAAAACTACAACTCTTTAATAGAAACGACAACACTTTGTAACTACAGCTCTTTAACAAAAATGACAACGCTTTATAAAATAAATACTGCACCTAATCTATCAGTTAACATCCCTCCTCAAGTTGGAGTTTGGTGAACATCAACCAAACCCAACTTGGATAGAAGAGAAGCAAAAATAGGAGCTGCCAAAATCTTGGTGAATATATTAGCCAACTGGTCCTTGGAAGAAACGTGAGCAGAAGCAATACACCTAAGCTTAAACTGATCCCGAACCACATGGCAATTAATATCCAGATGTTTAGTCTATTCATGAAAAATGGGATTAGCAGTAATTTGCAAAGTCGCCTTGTTATCACACTATAAAGGAATAGGAGAAACAAAAAAAATATGCAAATCACGCAACACATAAGAAATCCATAACAATTCACATACAGTAGAAGTCATACTACGATATTCAGCTTCAGCAGACGAACGAAAAATAGTGGGTTGTTTCTTAGTCTTCTAAGAGACTAAGGAAGAATCCAAAAATACACAAAAACTAGAAACTGACCGACGAGTAGTCAAACAGGCTTCCCAATCAGCATCACAAAAAGCCACAAGAGAACAAAGCGAAGACATAGCAGAATTCGAAGAAGCAGTAGAAGTAGGAAAAAATTAACTTCAACAAATGAAGAGCAACAGCCCAATGACCCATACAAGGAGCAGTAACAAATTGACTCAATTGTTGTACAGCAAAGGTGATATCAGGCCGCGTAAAACCCAAATAAAGCAGCCTACCAATCAACCTACGATATGCCCCAACATCCTTCCATAAAGAATTAGAAGCATCATCCAATTTTATCCCCTTAGGCAAAGGTCCCGAATCACACAGCATATCCAAGATATATTTACGCTGATTAACATAGAGACCAGTAGAAGAACATGCAATTTTCAAACCCAGGAAATATCTAGTAGGACCAAGATTCTTAACAATAAAGGCAGAATTCAGAAAGTGTTTAACTTCAGTTAAGACAACCTCAGATGGGCCAGCCAATAAAATATCATCCACATAGATAAGAAGTGCAACAAAAGTAGAACCAGTGGACTTCACAAACAAACAATAATCATGTTTGGACTGGATAAAACCAAAGGAAAGGAGATGCTTAGTAAATTTACAATTCCACTTACGTGAAGTGAGGAATATAATAACTAGAAGAAAAGGCTTACTAATTGTATTGAAAACAAACACTTAAAAAGGTTACAAGAGCTGTTACGTTACGCCTATACAAGGATTAGGGAGAAAAGTTAGGGATATATAGCCGTTGGTCCTATACATAAATGGTGGAGATAAATCGATAATAGACAGATATGGGGAGATAAAAAAGGAATGTACATCAATTATGATATACGTTAATACGCCCCCTCAAGTTGGAGCATGAAGGTTCTTAATGCCCAACTTGGATAAAAGTGAATGAAACTGGTCTCGTCCAAGAGCTTTGGTGAAGAGATCAGCAGGTTGATGTTTTGATGATATGTGTGTAGTTTGTATCTTCCCAGCTTGAATGTGTTCGCGAATGAAGTGACAATCTATCTCGATGTGTTTGGTGCGTTCGTGAAAGACAGGATTGGCAACTATATGCATGGCAGCCTGATTGTCGCAATGAAGTTGTGATGTGGCAGGCAAAGGAACGCACAAATCTTGAAAAAGTTGATGTAGCCATAGCAACTCACTAGTTGCATGAGCCATGGCTCGGTATTCTGCTTCAGCGAAAGATCGAGAGACAGTTGTTTGTTTCTTTGACTTCCAAGAGAGTGGTGAGTCACCAAGGCATGTAAAGTAGCCTGTAGTTGATCTTCTTGTAGTTGGGCAACTTGCCCAATCAGAATCACAGTAGGCATGCAATTGAAGAGCACTAGAGCTGGATAAAAGGATTCCTTGTCCAGAGGAAGTTTTGAGATATCAAAGGACTCTCATGGCAACATCAAAGTGAGGTTGCCTTGGAGCATGAAGAAACTGACTAAGTACTTGAACTGAATAACTCAGGTTAGGTCGTGTAACGGTCAGATAAAGAAGCCTTCCAACAAGCCGACGATACTGGGATGGATCCTCCAACAAATCACCTTTATCAATTATCAATTGGTGTTTTTTCTCCATTGGGAAAGAGGCAGGTTTAGCGGCTAGCATCCCTGTTTCATGTAAGATATCTAAAGCATTTTTAAGCTGGGAAAGAACAATACCTTTAGGAGAGCGTGCTACTTCAAGTCCAAGAAAATACTTCAGAGGGCCAAGGTCTTTAATATGAAATTGATTATGGAGCTGAGTTTTAAGCTTAGAAATACGATCAACATTATTGCCATCAATGATGACGTCATCAATATAAACAAGGACAGCAATGAAATTTTTATCATGGATTGAGGTGAATAGAGAGTGATTAGCTTTTGATTGTTTGAATCCAAGGGCAAGTAATGTAGTTGTGAATTTTTCAAACCATTGCCTTGAAGCTTGTTTCAGGCCGTATAGGGATTTACGTAGTCTGCAAACACGGGAATCATCGGGGCGACGAAATCCTTGAGGAACCTTCATGTAGATTTTGTCATGAAGATCACCATGTAAAAATGCATTATTGACATCGAGTTGGTGTAAATCCCAATTACGAATAGCAGCAATAGCCAATATACAACGCACAGTGGTGAGCTTAGCAACTGGAGCAAATGTTTCTGTATAACCACTCCTTCAATTTGTGAGTAGCCTTTTGCCACTAAACGGGCTTTGAAATGCTCTATGGTGCCATCAGCTTTGTACTTAATTTTGTAAACCCATTTTGAATCAATGGCTCGTTTCCCTGGAGGAAGTTGTTCAAGTGTCCATGTGTGATTTGCTTCAAGCGCTGTAATGTCAGCACGCATTGCCTCTTGCCAACGAGGATCTTTAAAAGCCTGTGAAAAAGTAGAAGGCTCATCTATGGAAGAGATGGCCGCTAAAAAAGCTTGATGTGAAGATGAAAATCGAGTATACGAAATGACCGATGAAAGAGGATGAGCAATAGCTATGTTAGCAGATGCAGTTGGGGCTAAGGATGCTGGAATGTTATAGGAAAAACCATGGAGTTTAGTGGAAATTTGACGTGTGCGTTTAGGTCTAGCTTGAGATATAGGTTGAGTGATGTTTGGAGAGACAAGGTCATTCTCAATTGTGGAAGGACTATTATTGGTGGCATTAGGCAAAGACGTTGGTTTGTTTGTAGGCTCAGTGTCGATCTCATGTTCATACAAGGGTAGAGGTAGCACTGCATTAGGTGTTTGAGATATCGGATCGGTGGCAAAAGGAAATATATGCTCATGGAAAACCACATCTTGAGAGGTAAAAATTTTAGCTGTATCTAAATTATATAATTTATAACCCTTTTGACCATATGAGTAACCGATAAAAATGCAACGTGATGCACGAAAAGCAAACTTGTCACGACTTAAGGAATGATTATGAGCATAACACAATGAACCAAAGATGCGGAGATGATCATATTTGGGAGTCTTACCTATTAGGATCTCATATGGTGTCTTACCTAATAAAATTGATGTAGGCGTGATGTTGATCAAGTAAGCTACAGTAAGAACACATTCCCCCTAAAAACGGAGTGGGAGATTGGCTTCGAATCTCAAGGCACGAGCCACTTCAAGGATATGTCGGTGCTTTCGCTCAACAATTCCATTTTGCTGAGGTGTATGGGCACAGGAAGTTTGCAACTCAATGCCATTTGCGAAACAAAATTCTTTGAAATCATTGGAAGTAAATTCCCCACCATTATCACTGCGTATCTTTTGAACATCTAGAGAAAATTGAGTCCTTACCATACGGCAAAACAAGATTAAATATTTATATGTTTCAGATTTGTAACGCATAAGATAAACCCAAGTGCAGCGTGAAAAATCATCAACAATAGTAAGGAAATAATGTGAGCCATTTAAAGAAGAAGTAGCGTAAGGTCCCCAAATATCGCAATGTATTAGTGAAAAACAACGAGTACTTTTATTGGTGCTAGGATAAAAGGGTAATCTAGTTTGTTTAGATTTATGACAGATATCACAAACAAATTCAGATGTGGGAGTAATATCTATATTAAAAATTTGTTTTATCCTAGGAAGCGAGGCATGGCCTAGACGCTTATGCCAAAGACTGGCATTTGAAACTTGAGAAGCAAAAAAAACAGTAGATTGTCGATGAAAATTGCATTGATAAACTCCATCTTGCAGTTTACCCAATCCAATCAGCCTCCTCGTTTTGAGGTCTTGAAAAACACAAAAGTCAACAAGGAAAATAATAGCACAATTGAGGTCTTTAGTGATTTTTCCAACTGACAATAGATTGCATTTAAAATCTGGTATGCATAAGACATTTGAAAGTTTAAGATCAGATGATAAAGTAGCGTTTCCCACATGAGTAATAGGTAAGGCATTACCATTTGGTATGCTAACAGTAGAATGATATTGCATGCGATTTGCATCATCTAGCATATTTTTTGATCCAACCATATGATCAGAAGCACCACTATCAATTATCCATGTATTGGAGTTGAAATTTTGCTTACCAGCACACTTAGCCAAGCTCAAGGAGTTGCCATCTAAAAGCTGTATTAATTGATTGTATTGATTCATAGAAAGACCGGATATAGGTGAAGGGTCATCATTATTTGCTGAAGTGGTAGCTGCATGTGCCAAATATGGTCGATTTGTTAACGTAGAAGGGTTATCATTGTTTGCTGCAGTAGTCATCGTAGTGGCCGCATGTGCTGTAAGAAACCAATTGCTTGATGTAACTCTGCTTTTGTTTTGATTATTTCCACGTTTGTGCTTCCAATTAGAGGGAAATCCAGTTAGATGAAAACATTCTTCTTTGGTGTGCCAATGATTATTGCAATGTTGGCACTTTTTCTGTGACGACCAGAATTAAATCCTCTAGGATAATTAGGATCTGCTTTGACAAAAAGGGCAGTAGCTTCCAAGGACGGAATGCGAGTCATAGCCAAGGACTGTTGTTTTTCTTCATGAATTACCATAGCATACACTTTGCTCAATGATGGGAGAGGTTCAAAATTTAGGATTTGAGAGCGTACCATTTTGAAATTGTCATTCAATCCAAGAAGAAATTGGTGTACCTTCTCTTGTTCTCGGGCAGCCACAAAATCTTTTCCAGCACCACAAGAGCATCATGGAATTGTGTCAAAAATCTGCAGTTCATCCCACAAGGCCTTGAACCTGTTATAGTATGCAGCAACTGATTTGTTGTCTTGTTGAAGCATGTATAGATCCTTCTTGAGTTGATGTACACGAGTGGCGTTCCCTTGTGAGAAGCCTTCTTCTAGATCTAGCCATAATTCACGAGCTGTCTCAGCATAAGCTACACTGTCATGAAGATCACATGAGAGTGCATTAAAAATCCATGAAATAACCATTGAGTTGCACTTGGTCCATGCCAAGTAGTCAGCAGAGGTTGAGTCTGGCTTGTTGAGAGAGCCATCAACAAAGGCAATCTTATTTTTAGCATGAAGAGCATTCTGCATTGCTCTCCTCCAGGTGGGATAATTGTCTCCATTTAGAACACATGTGACAAACACAGTTCCAGGATGATCAGAAGGATGCAAGTAATAATGGGAGTTTGAATCATGAAATTGTAATTGAGAGTCTCCTCTCGTAGATTGATTTGATGGTGTATTGGTACTATTAGCCTCTGCCATGGTGCTCTGATACCATGAGGAATATAATAACTAGAAGAAAAGGCTTACTAATTGTATTGAAAACAAACACTTAAAAAGGGTACAAGAGCTGTTACGTTACTCCTATACAAGGATTAGGGAGAAAAGTTAGGGATATATAGCCGTTGGTCCTATACATAAATGGTGGAGATAAATCGATAATAGACATATATGGGGAGATAAAAAAGGAATGTACATCAATTATGATATACGTTAATATGAAGCTTGCTTTAAACCATACAAGGAACGATTCAGCCTACAAACCTTATGAAGACCAGCTTTAGTATACCCATCCGGAGGTAACATATACTTTCTCATCAAGAAAACCATGAAGAAAAGCATTATTAATATCTACCTGATGTATGAGCCAAGAAAAATGGGCTGCAATAGCTAATAACAATCTAACAATGACTATCTTAGCTACAGAAGAGAAAGAATCAGTAAAATCAATCCCCTCAACTTAATGATAACCATTGGCTACTTACTTAGCCTTATCCTGATCCATAGTCTCATCAAGTTTAAGCTTCACCTTATAAACCCATCTAGAACCAATAACCTTCTTATCTACTGGTAAAGAAGTCAAAACCTAAGTGTCATTAAATTCCAATGCAGCCAATTCCTACTGTATAGCCTTCACCCAATGTTCATGATACTTAGCCTGATGGTAAGATTGTGGTTCATGAATAGTAGAAATATTTGCCAAAAAAGACATGTATGTAGAGGATAAATGTGGAGTAGGAATAAAAGGGAAGGCAGGAATAGAATAGGCTGAAGAACTACCACCAAAAGGTGAAGGAAAAGAAAAAGACAAATCTTGGTTAGTTGTTGCATGAGAGACAAAATATGTGAGCCAGGATGGTTTATGAGACACTCTAATGCTTCTTCTCAACACTGGAGTAGAACCAATTGGAAGTGTGGAAGCAGAGGGAGATGAAGAGTCAGTAGACGGTGCAGCAGGGGCTACAACAGGTGAGGTAATAGGAGAGCTAAGGCAATACATCCAGAATATCTGAAGATTGATCAAATGGAACTAAAGGAAGTGAAATTTCTGAAGTTGTTTTAAAGGAAGACTGATAAGGATAAGAGGGTTCATAAAACACTACATCCCTAGAAACTAGAACAGACTGTGTGTCTAAATCAAACAACTTATACCTCTTTTGTCCAAGACTATATCCTAAAAAAACACACCTAGAAGCTCTCGGGTCAAACTTAGTCTTATAAGGCCAAATATGTACAGAGCTTTCGAGAGAGTCGTAAATAAAGACTGACTTGTATATTATTCAACTTCAAACTGTAAATCAAGGCAGATTTTGGATATGTACAGAACATGAAACACTTAGCTATTATGTACAAAACTACAACTCTATAACAAAAACGATAACACTTTGTAACTACGGCTCTTTAACATAAATGACAACACTTTATAAAATAAATATATACTACACAACCTAAGCTATCACTTAACATGAAATAGGATAGACAGACTGTTGTTTGTGTTGTAATTGGTTGACGTTGAGTATTTCACGCATATTTCAATGGTTAGTGTTAAGCATTACTAGTGTATGGAAATTCTATTGTGGAGCTTCTTGGGAATTCTAGCGTATTTCTCCTGTCATATGCTTTAACTTCTGTAGGCTTTCTGTTTTGTTAATCTCTTTTGATTGGTTGGTTGGTTTGGTTTAGAAATGGATGCAAAATTTGATGGGTGTAAAAATAAAGCAAAGAATAGTCGTAGGTGAGGAAAGAGAATTCTTTCATACTCGTATTTGAACTTTCATACAATTATTTATACACCTCACAACTCTATACTATTGGTCAGGTGCCCTAGAATCAAAGAAAAACAAAACAAATCAGACAGCTGTACAGAGGCCATTTATTCTTTGCTAGGTACAATGACAGGCTGTGGTGCGAGGCTATGTACATTGGCAGACCAAAATAAAACAATTACCAAAACATTAGGCCAAAAGTGGATTTGTAACTAACCCAGGATAATGGAGTTTTCTGGAGAGTTATCTGGGTCTTCTAACAGATCAAATTGCGTTTCAGAGCTTTTAACCCATAATCGTCTAATTATTGTTCAAAGATAATGTTACAGTGGAACAAAAAGATTGGTCATGAAAACTTTAAAAAGAAAGAGTTGATTAAAAAGGAGTTTCCTCTTTCTAATGAAGAAGCAACTTGAAGGACTGCCAGTAGGAAGCAAAGCATGAAAACCCCTGTTTGATAGTTTATGTCTGTCTTCACAAAACTAGGGTAGACGGAATTCACACAAAAATTGGGATACTTCTTGACCACTGTTGCAAAGAAAGTCGGAGAAGATGATACGTAATTAATTACAACCACGAACGTTAGTACGGTGATGGAGAAGCCATGCACTACGTTTAAATAAAAAGAGAGACCAGAGTAATAAAATAGTCGTGAGGATAGAGTAGTGTAAGAGTCGTATTTAAGCCGAATGCATGTGGCTTCAACAACATGAAAATGATTGTGTATGATTTGTGATCCCTCTCTATCAGTGAAATCTGTGTCTTCTCTCTCCTCTTAATGTTTTTATTCTTCTTTCCTTTCTGACAATTCCTAACCAAATATACGCATTTCGTGAGTTTTGTTTTATTTTCATAACAAATTGGTATCAAAGAAGTCAATCATGTGAACAACGACAATGGTAGAAAACACTAGAGGTGCTGAGTTGAGAAGGATGGAAGAAAGTTTGAAGGGCATAATGGAGAAAATGTTTTCGGAAATGCAAAATAGGACGGAGAAGGTAGAAAAAGAGATGTCAGAGCTAAGATCTTTACTCCTTTAGATGTTTCAAAAACCAGGAGGTGAGGTTGGTACATCTGAAACCACACCACAGAATAGTTTAGTTGCACAAGAGAGAGAAGGAACCGCGGTACCCACAAGAATGAGTTAGATCGAGTTTCCACCATTTGATGGAGAAAACGTCGAGCTGCGGTTATATAGATGTGAGCAGTTCTTTACGTTAGACCAAACTTCGGAGAATACAAAAGTGAGTGTGGCTGTCCTGCACATGGATGAGCGGGCTTAGGAGTGATACCGTTTATACATTAGGAATCGCAACCTAACAAAAGTAGTCGCATGGGAGGAGTTCACGAAGGTTTTGAAGCAGTGGCTTGACGTGGAAATATTTGACGATCCGGTAGGAGAATTTAAAGACCTGAAATAACAAGGAATCGTGTTAGATTACTGCACACAATTTGATCATCATTCTAACAGGTTAAAATTGTCTGGAGAGTATCTGGTGGGATTTTTTGTTAAAGGGTTGAAACCAAAGATTGGAGTGATGGTGAAGTTGCATAAGCCTCACTCACTGCATCAAGCTTACATGCTAGCGAGGAAGCAGGAGGCAATTCTAAACTCCACAGGGAACCCGACGTTTAAACAGGGATCACTAATGAAGGGGAAGAACGATAATGGCAATTTCAATCAGAACTCATGTGTTTCGTAGCCAATGAATGCCATATGTAAGTCATCGTCTGATGGTGTACTGCCGACTCCTACGTTGTCGTTACAACTGTCGTCATCGATACGAACTTCAATACCTTAGAGACATTTCAGTAGCCGGGACTTTGATGAAAAGAGGGCAAAGGGCCTTTGTTTCTGGTGTGATGAAAAATATAGTGTGGGTCACCAATGTAAAAAAACGTCAACTGCAGTTTTATGCAATCTCAGGTGATGATGATGACAGTGGAAGAACTTCCCCTGAAGTGGAAGAGGATGATTTAGAAGGGAGTCTCATAGATGAAGCTCAATCAATGGTCTCTATGCAAGCCATGTTGGGACTATCTGGGAATACCGAGTTTAAACAAATGAGGGTGGTCGGAGTGCATCAAAGGAGAATGATACACATACTGATTGACAATGGATGCACCCACAACTTCATAGACACCTCCGTTGTAAGGATGGGGGGATGTCAACTCTAGGAGATGGAGCCCATCTTCATTACTGTAAGAGTTGGATTACAACTGAAATGCCACCAATATTCCAAAGGTTTAAGTGGATCATACAGGGAGTACAATTCTCAATGGATGCGATAGTGTTACCATTAGGTGGGTGTGACATCGTACTCGGGGTGCAGTGGTTGAGTGGACTACACGATGTTTTATACAATTTCAGGAATCAAACGATGATGTTCAGGTGTGAAGGGCTCATGGTGACGTTGAGTGGTAATCCAGAGGGAAGATCAAAAATAATTTCTAGTAAAGAATTTCATAAGCATGTACACCAAGCAGTAAAGAGTCAACTATTTATGATGCAACTGTCGAAACCTATAGAATTCCAGCTACAATAGATGAGGATGATGACAGATCAATGGTGTGCTTTCGATGAGATCAATGTTATTTTGTCAGAATATGCGGACGTCTTCTAACAACCGATGGAGCTCCTCCAAACTACCAACACAATCATCAGATAGTGTTGAAGGATGGAGTGGATGCCATTAACTTCCGACCATACAGATATTCGGGAGTTCAAAAGGACATAATAGAACAGGAAGTGCGGGATCTTACGAAACAAGGTTTTATCAGACAAAGTTGCGATCCGTTTGCTTCTCTAGTAGTCTTAGTTAAGAAAAAGGATGACTCCTGGAGAATGTGCGTCAACTATAGAGAACTAAACAAACATATGGTAAGGATAAGTTTCGGATACCATTGATTGAGGAACTTCTCGATAAGCTGGATGGGGCGGGGTGATTCACCAGGCTGGACTTATAATCTGGATATCACCAAATCAGGATGCAATCAGAAGATATAGCGAAGAAGACATTCAGAACACATGAAGTCCATTACAAGGTTCTCGTAATGCCATTCGGCCTAACAAATGTGCCTTCAGCGTTTCAGAGAATGATGAACGACTTGTTTAAGCCATACTTGCGTCGCTTCATTCTGGTCTTTTTCGATGACATTTTGATATATAGCTCATCGTTACAGTCACATGATCAGCATATTTCCACTTCCATGGAAATGCTAAGAAGAAATTGGCTACTTTTGAAGGGAAATAAGTGCATGTTCGAAGCAAGGCAAGTGAAATATTTGGGATATACTATTTCGGAGATGGGAGTTACTATGGATCAGTGAAAGGTAAAAACTATTGAGGAATGGCCAAGGCCTAAAAGGATTAAGGAGCTCAGAGGGTTCCTAGGGATCACTAGGTAATATTGAAGGTTTATAAAAGGGTATGGAGTGTTAGTGAAACCATTAACCGAGCTATTAAAGA
>JANKYF010000004.1:53913188-53923602 GCA_029829435.1 Erythroxylum hondense | reverse complement strand
TTATTTTCATAACAAACTAATATTAGAGAAGTCAATCATGTGAATAATGACAATGGTGGATAACACTAGAGGTGCTTAGTTGAGAAGGATGGAAGAAAGTTTGAAGAGTGTAATGGAGAAAATGTTTTCGAAAATGCAAATTAAGACGGAGAAGGTAGAAAAAGGGATGTCAGAGCTAAGAGCTTTACTCCTTCAGAGTTTTCAGAAACTAGGAGGTGAGGCTGGTACATCTGAAACCACATAATAGTTCAGATGTATAAGAGCGAGAGGGAACCGCGATACCCATAAGAATGAATCGAATCGAGTTTCCACCATTTGACGGAGAAAATGTCAAGCTGTTGTTGTATAGATGCGAGTAGTTCTTTACGTTGGACCAAACTCCAAAGAATACAAAAGTGAGTGTGGTTGTCCTACACATGGATGAGTGGGCGCAGGAGTGGTACCGTTTATACATAAGGAATCGCAACCTAACAGAACTAGCTACATGGGAGGAGTTCACAAAGGCTTTGAATCAAAGGTTTGACGCAGAAATATTTGACGATCCGAGAGGAGGTTTTAAAGACCTGAAACAACAAGGAACTGTGTTAGATTACTGCACACAATTTGATCATCATTCCAATAGGTTGACATTGTCTGAAGAGTATCTGGTGGGATTTTTTGTTAAAGGATTGAAACCGGAGATTGGAGTGACGGTGAAGCTGCATGAGCCTCACTCGCTGCATCAAGCTGATATGCTAGCGAGGAAACAAGAAGCAATTCTAAACTCCACAGGGAACCTAACGTTTAAACAGGGATCATTGATAAAAGGAACGAGCGATAATGGCAATTTCAATCAGAACTAACGTGTTCCGTAGTCAATGAATGCCATGCGTAGGTCATCGTCTGATGGTATACTGTCGTCTCCTACATCGTCGTTATGACTGTCATCGTCAGTATGAACTTCAAAACTTCAAAGACACTTCAGTATTTGGGACTTCGATGAAAAGAGGGCAAAGGGCCTTTGTTTTTTGTGCGATGAAAAATACAACATAGGTCACCAATGTAAAAAGCGTCAATTGTAGTTTTATGCAATCTAAGGTGATGATGATGACAGTGGAAGAGGATGAGTTAGAAGGGAGTCTCGTAGATGAAGCCCACCCGATGATCTCCATGCAAGCCATGCTGGGACTGTCTGGGAATACTGAGTTTAAACAAATGAGGGTGGTCGGAGTGCATCAAAGGAAAACAATACACATACTGATTGACAATGGGAGCACCCACAACTTCATAGACACCTCCATTATAAGGAAGGGGGGATGTTAGCTCCAGTAGATGCAACCCATCTTTATTATTGTAGGAGGTGGATTACAATTGAAGTGCCACCAATATTACAAAGGGTTTAAGTGGATCATGCAGGGAGTACAATTATCTATGGATGTGATAGTGTTAGCATTAGGTGGGTGTGACGTCGTACTTAGGGTGTAGTGGTTGAGTGGACTCGATGATGTTTTATGCAATTTTAGGAATCGAATAATGATGTTCAGGTGGGAAGGGCGCATGGTTACGTTGAGTGGTAATCCAGAGGGAAGTTCAAAAATAGTTTCTAGTAAAGAATTTCAGAAGCATATACATCGAGCAACAGAGAGTCAATTATTTATGATGCAATTGTCGACACCCATAGAATTCCATCTACAGCAGATGAGGATGACGATAGATCAATGGTGTGCTTTTGATGAGATCAATGTTATTTTGTCGGAATATGCAGACGTCTTCCAAGAACCGACGAAGCTTCCTCCAAACCGCCAACACATTCATCAGATAGCGTTGAAGGATGGAGTGGATGCCATTAATGTCTAACCATATAGATATTCGGGAGTTCAAAAGGACATAATAGATCAGGCAGTGTGAGATCTTATGAAGCAAGGTTTTATCAGACAAAGCTACGGTCCATTTGCATCTTCGGTGGTCTTAGTTAGAAAAAAAATATAACTCTTGGAAAGTGTGCGTCGACTATAGAGAATTAAACAAACATATGGTAAAGGATAAGTTTCAGACACCATTGATCAAGGAACTTCTCGATGAGTTGCATGGAGCGGGGGGGTTCACCAAATTGGACTTACTATCTGGGTATCATCAGATTAGGATGCAACCGGAAGATGTAGCGAAGACAGCATTCAAAACACATGAAGGCCATTACGAGTTTCTCGTAATGCCATTGGTCTGACGAATGCGTCTTCGATGTTTCAAAGATTGATGAACGACTTGTTTAAGCCATACCTGCGTCACTTCATTCTGGTCTTTTTCGATGATATTTTGATATATAGCTCGTCGTTGCAATCGCATGATCAGTATATTTCCACTGCCATGAAACACTAAGAAGAAATCGACTATTTTTGAAGAGAAATAAGTGTATGTTCGGAGCAAGGCAAGTGGAATATTTGGGATATACAGAAATGGGTGTCGCTACAGATCAACGAAAGATAAAAACGATTGAGGAATGGCTGAGACCTAAAGGGATTAAAGAACTCAGAGGGTTCCTAGGGATCACTGGGTACTATCAAAGGTTTATAAAAGGAGTGTTAGAGAAACCATTAACCAAACTGCTGAAGAAGGACCGTATGAACAATTGGGAATGGCGAGAGGAAGAACAAAATGCCTTTGAGAAATTGAAAACAGCGATCATGTCTGCAACAGTACTAACGTTTGCTGACTTCTCAAAAACGTTTGTCATTGAAGTTGATGCCAGTGGACAAGGCATAGGGGTGGTGTTGCAACAAGATGGCCACCCTGTAGCGTTTCTCAGTAAATCGCTAACGAGACGGCATTGTGGGTTGTCGATGTACAAGAAAGCATTTTTGACAATCATCAAAGCGATCAAGCTCTGGCACCATTAATTGAGTTGCAACCCTTTGTGGTTAAAATCGATCATAGGAGCCTCAAATACCTATTGGAGCAGAGGTTGACAATCTCCTTCCAGTAGTTGTGGCTTCCAAAGTTGCTGGGATATGATTTTGAAGTGCAATATCGGAGTGGGAAGGAGAACAACATTGCCGATGCTCTTTCCAGAATTATAAGTGTAGAACTGATGTTGTCACTAACGCAAGTGCCTGGCGAATTATTGGGGGGAATAAGAAAAAGTTGGGAAAAGCACCAGATGATACAAGAGATAATTAAGGGATTAAGCAATAACACATTGAAGTCTAATTCATACAAGTGGAAGAACGAATTATTGATAGGGAAGGGTTGATTGGTGGTCGGTAAAAATAAGGCATTGAAGCAGCAGATAATTGGCATTAGCCATGACGAGGCAGCCGGAGGACATGCAAGGTGGTGGCTACGACAAAGAAGATACAAAACATATTCTTTTGGAAAGGGTTGGTGAGAGACATGCGGAAATATGTCCAAGAGTTGTATGAATTGTCAACGGAATAAGCACAACAATTCAGCATACCCGGGGCTTCTACAACCGATCACCATTTCAGAAGGGAGCTGGCGGGAGGTCAGTCTTGATTTCATCTAAGGATTGCCAGTATCAAAGGGGAAGTCAGTAATTTTTGTTGTGGTTGATCGCTTCACGAAGTATTCTCACTTCATGTCAGTAAAACATCCTTATAAGGCTAGTAAAATTGCAGAGCTATTCCTTACTAACATTTTTAAATTACATGGGATGCCCGAGTCGATTATTAAGGACAGGGATCCGATCTTTATGAGCAAATTTTGGTAGGAGTTATTGAGGCTGCAGGGGATACAGCTCAAATACTCTACTGCATACCACCCACAGGCCGACGGTCTTACTGAAACCATTAACAAAATTTTAAAAACCCACTTGAGATGTTAATGTGGTGAAACCCCACAAAGATGGAGTGAATAGTTGTGAGTGGTTGAGTGGCGGTACAATACCACGTATTGCCCATCCATCGGGTCTACACACTTTGAGGTATTATATGGCTATCCTCCACTCGTATATATACCATACATAGCCAGAGACTTAAAGGTGGCGGAGGTGGATAGGGTGCTCAAGATACATAGCCAGAGACTCAAAGGTGGCGGAGGTGGATAGGGTGCTCAAGAATAAAGAAGTAGTTATCAATGTAACAAATTTCATCTACAGAGAGCTCATAATATGATGAATACGAATACCAGATATTCGGAGCGTGAACTTAGAATCGGAGACATGGCGTTAGTTAAGTTGTAGCCTTACAGACAGCACACCTTGCAGAGGAGGAGTAATCAAAAATTATCTCCTCTATATTATGGAACATACAAGGTGGTGTAGCGAATGGAGAGAGTGGCTTATAAACTTAAGCTCCCGCGACCTCCTTAATATATCCTGTATTTCATGTATCATAGCTAAAGGAGGTAAAAGGAGATCGGGTGAGAATTTCATCCGTGTTACCAAAAGTAATCAAACCAGTGGAGCGAATTCCAGTCGCAATCTTAGACTGCCGCATTGCGAAGAAGCACAACAGAACAGTAACTCAACTGTTAATATAGTGGTCGGATGGAGGGAACATGGACACGATGTGGGAATACTTCTTTGATCTCCAGAAGCGATATCCGGAAATCAACTTAGTGGACAAAAATGTTAAGGGAGGGGGAATTGTTGCAGAGAAACCCAGAGAAGATGACACGTAAATAATTAAAATGACGAATGTTAGCATGATGACGGAGAAGCTATGCGTTGCGTTTAAATAAAAAGAGAGACCAGAGTAATAAAATAGTCGTGAGAATAGAGTAGTGTAAGAGCCGTATTTAAGCCGAATGCATGTGGCTTCAACGGTATGAAAATGATTGTGTATGATTTGTGATCCTCTCTATCAGTAAAGTCTGTGCAGCGAATGGAGAGGGTGACTTATAAACTTGAACTCCCGTGACCTCCTTAATACATCCTATATTTCATATATCATAGCTAAAGGAGGTAAAAGGAGATTGGGTTAGAATTTCATCCACGTTACCAGAAGTATTCAAATCAGTGGAGCGAATTCCAGTCGCAGTCTTAGACTGCTGCATTGTGAAGAAGCACATCAGAGCAGTAACTCAACTGTTAATATAGTGGTCGGATGGAGGGAACATGGACACGACGTGGGAATACTTCTTTGATCTCCAAAAGCGATATTCAGAAATCAACTTAGTGGACAAAAATGTTAAGGGAGGAGGAATTGTTGCAGAGAAACCCAGAGAAGATGATACGTAAATAATTAAAATGACGAACGTTAGCATGATGACGGAGAAGCAATGTGTTGCGATTAAATAAAAAAAGAGACCAGAGTAATAAAATAGTCAAGAGGATAGAGTAGCGTAAGAGCCGTATTTAAGCCGAATGCATGTAGCTTCAACGGTATGAAAATGATTGTATGATTTGTAATCCTCTCTATCAGTGAAGTCTGTGTCTTCTCTTTCTTGTTCTTCTTTCCTTTCTGATAATTCCTAACCGAATATACGCATTCTGAGTTTCGCTTTATTTTAATAACATTAAATTCTCATTTCACTCCGAATGCTAAATGGGTGAGATCCAAATTGTAGAAGTTTACAATGCCTTGAACTCACGGAGCTCCTAGGTTAGAACTGGGCAAGTTTTAGTGCATATGAAATCCCAATAGCTGAATAAAAGCAAACCAAGATACATATACACTGCGGTGAAAGCCGCAAAACGTGGCAGTAAAGTGAATTACTTGATTGCAAAATCTTGTTTTAAGGGTTACATATATACAGAGAGACGACCAACTCCGTCTCCCTCGTAGCTCAGCTACCAACCTTCGTGGCACAAACGATCAGCCTTGCCTCAATGTTTTCAATTAAATATACATTAATAAGTTCCTAGATTATTAAAAAGAGGCAAGAACAGGCTACCTTTAGAACAACTCAAATTCAAGGTGCTCCCCTGTAGTCTTAAACTCCAAATACTTGTTCATTTCATGTGAGGCTGATTTTGGAACTCCAATATCATAGAACTCTGGCAATTCTGGTGGAACGGCACATCGTATCAGCGCCCAATTTAGGCCCTCAAAGAACGGATGATGCTTGATCTCAGCAGCTCCTCTCTCGGATCCCAACCGGTTTTCAGGTTCCTTCACCAGTAGTCCACTTATCAAGTCCCATGCTTGAAAACTAACAAGTGGGCTGTCTGGGAACTTCAAACTCTGCAACACTACGTTGGTTAATGTTTCTTCGTTCCCAGCACCCTTAAAGGGTGTTCTACCGTATAGGAGTTCGTAAAGAAATATGCCAAATGTCCACCAATCTACTGCTGCTCCATGACCTTCCCCTTTGATAATCTCAGGGGCCAAGTATTCATGGGTTCCAACAAAAGAATTTGAACGTGCATCAGTAGGTTCAGCCACAAGCTGTGGAAATGAACTGAACTGTGACGCAAGATCAGCTTTCAGCTTCCTCGCTTTAGAGGCAGGCAAAAACCTAGGACTGAAGCACGGGATTTGACAGGATGGCTCGATGCAGAAAGGTTCAATGCAGCTAGATTGTGTGCGTGGACCAGACAATTTCAAAGGATAAACATCACTCGATGATGATTTCAGGAGAGTGGGACTAACACTGCATCTCAATGAGAGGTCAAAATCTGTAAGCATAATGTGGCCATCTTCCCGTACAAGAATGTTCTCCGGTTTCAGATCTCGATAAATGACTCCAAGCATGTGCAGATATTCCAAAGCAAGCAGGACTTCAGCAACATAAAACCTAAGTATAACAACATCAAATAAGTAAGAAGATTCTACCCAAAAAGAAAATCAACAAAGGATGGCTACACTACTTAACATTAAATATGTCAAGATTCAACAGCCAAAATTTCAATCATGAACATTCTATCAAATACGTCATATCAGATCTCCATAGCAGAGTCATCCAGAGGAAAGCCTGGTGCCATTTGAGCGCATAAAATTAGGCAGTGCTTAGTAGCTCTATTGAAATAAGAAACTGTTGTTGACAATTCAGAAGCATAAGCAGTACCAAATGCAATTCAGACATGGTGCATAGTCCATAAGACTACTATGAATGAAGTATCAGAAGAAGTTTTTTTTCGGGGGGTGGGGGGTGGGGGGAGAGGAGAAGATATCAGTGATTCAGTTCTCTTTTTATCCTACCTGGCTGCTGGTTCAGGGAAACTCCGGTCAGGCTGCTTCTGCCTAAGGACGTGTAGATCACCCCCAGGACAGTACTCCATGACTAAGCATGAAAGATGATCTGATGAGAATTGGGTATACAATGTAGGAAGAAATGGATGATCTAGCATTCTCAGTATCTCTCTTTCTGTTTGAGCCCGTGGCATCTTCTTCCTTCTTGTCAAAAATTCATTGTCCATGACCTTTATGGCAAATTGGCAGTTTGAACCAATTAGTTCAGCAAGATACACGGTCCCTATATCACCACAGCCAAGCTTTTTTAAAAGCTTAAAGTGTGTCAAACTTAAGCCTCCATCCCGCTTCTTAAGCTGCCTAATCATTTCCCATCTCATATCCTTCGACATGTGGGGTCTGTTGCCACAACTTGGCCTGCTTGCATTACTCTCCTCACTGTTGGTTGTACTACTGCTGTAGTCACCCTGGCTACTCTTTGAACTTTGGGAAAATTCCCCTCTTTCTCTTGATTTTGAATTCATCTTTACTGCACTAACAGCTTGGCTTCCAACAAAAGTGCTTGAATTGAATTCTACTATACTTGGCTCAGTATTTGGGCTATATTCGGCACCTAAACTAGCTGGAAATGAAACTGGGTAATCTTTTCCTACATCGCCTGTTGCATTCTTCAAAGCACATTGGCATTTCTGGCATACCAGCTGACCTGTATTAGGAATTGAATCATAGTTATCTACATTAGGTCCAGAGGCAGCAGTGAAATTTTGCTTAACTTTCTTCTTTGCGGAACCCTTGCTCCGTACAACTGGTTTAGCTAAACGTGGAGTGTTCTTTGTGAACTTGCTTACCCTATTTCTATTGACCAAAGCAGATGAAGCATGTGACCCACCTTTCCGAGCTGATCTGAGAGCTGACGACTTAGTCGCCACCTTCAATAAGGTAGAAACAGTAATATTGGGATCCAATTCGCTGCCAACTGAATCGGAACAAGATACAGATGTTGCAGTTGTGTGCTCCTCGGTTTTTGTTGTCCGAGTCTTAGATGCTTGAGTTCCTACCTTTCTAGGTGCAGAAATGATATCCTCATGCAATGACGAGGTTATAGTACCCTTCTGTGTTATTGAAGCAGCAATATTCTTTGGCGATTTCACTACCTGAC
Source organism: Erythroxylum hondense (assembly GCA_029829435.1). Taxonomy (NCBI): domain Eukaryota; kingdom Viridiplantae; phylum Streptophyta; class Magnoliopsida; order Malpighiales; family Erythroxylaceae; genus Erythroxylum; species Erythroxylum hondense. The sequence goes on along the minus strand of JANKYF010000004.1, from coordinate 53,915,376 downwards.
TTGCATATTTTTTTGATGCAGAGCACATCTCATTTGGCACCAGCATGGTACCAGCAGTATTATTTCCTTTTGGAACCCCAAATCTAGGTGAAGAAAGGGCAGTTTGGTTCGGTGACTTCAATGATGCAGAGATAATTTCATTTTGCATTCCAACACTATCTTGTGTTGTTTGAACAACAAAATGAGGAGACGATTGAGTATTTTCAAGTTTTCCAGACATAGAACCAATGTCATTATGCGTCAGATTTTTACCAACAGCATTTTGTGTTTTCGGGACTCTGAATCTAAGAGAAGAAATGGCACTTTGTTTTGATGACTTCAATGCATGAGTCCCAACTTCTTTGGATACAGATACAACTCCGTTAGGCGTCCTGACACTGCCCTGCATTGTTGGAGTAGCAAATCGAGGAGAAGAAAGAGCACTTTGACTGGGCAACTTCAATGCTTGAGCTCCAAGTTCTCCGGGTGGAGGAACAATCCCATTCGGCATGCCAACACTGTTTTCTGTTGTTAGAACAGCAAAACGAGGAGAAGCATGAGCACTTTGATTTGGTGATTTAAATGCATGGAACCGAGGAGATGATAGAGCACTTTGGTTTGATAATCTTATATTGGGCACCTTTTGTGAAGAAGTTGGATGGCTCTCTTCAGATATCAGAGAGATTTCAACTATATTCCCTTTACTTTCATCCATAGGAACACCAGATCTACCAGTTTCAACTACAACAGAATCATATAAGCTTTTAATCCTTCCAGCTTCTGACACTCGAGGAGAGCCAACAGGCTTCGATAACCTTTTCATAGCTGCCATTTCTGATGCCTTTGAAATGCAAAGGTCCCTTAATGCTTGCTTCAGAGACACCGGTTCAGAATTAATGATTCCCGATGAATGAGGCACACCGACTGTTATTGGCCTTTTCATAGTATTTCTTCTCATAGGACTAGAGCTTGCACTTGCTTGATTGGAGTGGCTTAAACCCTTGGGTGAGTTTTTGAGACTAATAGCCTCAAAAAGCTGGTTGATATCATCGTCAAGAAAATCCTTCAATCCCAGTTTTAGCGCAGGAGGCTTCCTGTCATGCCTCCCTGTACTCAATCCAGAATAAGATCTAGAATTACCCCGAGAATGTTCAACTGGATTCAGCTCTTCTCTCGCTTCAATTATTTCACAAGTATCAGAGTACGACCCCATTTATTACAGTCACTTCCTTACAGCCAATCGATCGAGAAGATGTCTAATCACAATGTTAGTATAACCTCTCAAAGTAGACACCAATTAATGTGTCAACTTCAAATACTTCAACGATCTGACAAAGAGGAACACGTATCGTAGAACTTAATCAGATGCAGAAATCTTAGACTTGAAATGGTCCTTGACCGTCATGGGGTCACTCCAAAATGCATCATCCGAAGCCTGACATTCATCAAAGAAAGATTTTAAACAACGTAGGGCTAGCATGAATAGAAACAATTCTCAAGTATCGACTTTTTCAAGTTCCTACGCATTTCACCATATTATACGAGCAACGTACGCCCTGAAAACACGAGCATCAAACACAAACGCTCAGTAGAAATAGACAAATAGAAAGCAACTTGAGAGAGAGCATAAAAAGCAAAATCTAACTCTTATAACACATTACCATGCGTTGAATCACATCTTCAAAGAAAATTTAAACCACAGCCAAAAGGAGGAGAATAACCAAACTCTGTCTCGAGATTACAACCATAAATCACTCTCCAGTCCCACAAAGACATTCGAAACAAGAAGAAAACGTGACACAGACCCAACATTCAAGATCGAAATCCAAACATGTTCTATTTATTCACTTCGAGAAATGCAAGAATAAGAATCACTAAGAAGAAGCAAATACAAACATTACCTAAAACAAGAAGCAAGGCAGATAAAGCCCATTGAGAAGGAATGGGTAACAAAATAAGTTGCAGATAGAGAGAGAGAGAATGAAATAGAGTGATGAAAACCCTAACGGAACAGAGAAGAACAGAGTTAGGGAAAAAGTGGAGAGAGGGGAGAGAAGAGTTGGGACCCACTCTAGGCGTTTGTGGGTCTCTTGTAACAGAAAAGCTAAGCAGATACTGTTGGACGTAGACGTGTAGACAAGTAATGAATACATGTGATATAAATCTATAATTAATAAACAAACCAACAGCAGATATTTTAGACAGACAG